>JAYDZK010000070.1:12777937-12830582 GCA_034509185.1 Euphonia xanthogaster | reverse complement strand
GTGGCTGTGTGACAAACCTCACCTGGGGACGTGTGGCTGTGTGACAAACCTCACCTGGGGACGTGGGGCTGTGTGACACCTGGACCAGACCTCACCTGCTGAGGCCAGGACAGGAGTGTGGTGTGAGGGAGGGCAGGTGGGGTGGTTGGGGCAAGGAGGAGGTTGAGGTCTTTGCAGTCACAACATTCTTTAGGAGCATCTTAGTTGGAAATACAGTCTGGGGGTCACCAAACACCATCAGCTGGTTGTGAAAATGGCATTGTCAGTTCCAGGAGTTTGTAGAAAATAACAAATATTTTTAACAAGAGGCAAATGATGACACTCAGAGCCCTTGTGTGAGGAACTGGAGCTCCTGGCCCCAGCCATGGTGGAATCCTTTCCTGCAGCAGCCAGGACCTGGCATGGAATGGATTCAAACTGGCTGAAAGGATGCCTTGCTGCTTTTATTCAATAACTGCCTATGCAAACAACGCTATCCTTAAAGAAAATTATTCAAGAAAAACCTCCACAATAATTCCTTCTTTCCTCTGCCCTCAGCTCAGCAGCTCACATCAGCTCACCTCTCTTTTTGCTTGTGTTGTGTTTTTTCTGCTTTATTATTGTTGTTGAGTTTATGGGTCACTCACAAGCAGTTCCCTCCAGCCACTGATCATTTGGCTCATAACTGTGCAGGATCACGTGCAAAGGACATAATCTGTTCTGGTTTTGCTGCTAAGAGCCCACTGAAACTCGGGGGTATTTTGCCTTCTTAACCAGTAGGAAATTGGATATTTAATAGAAAACTTTATAATACAACTCTAATTAAAGAACAGCAAAATGAAAGCCCCAAATTGCTTCATTTCAGCATTGTATATAAATAATAGTTATGGCTTCATGGAATTGCCTTTGTGTGTTAGAATTCAGTCGGTGTGGAAGCCACTCTTTTCCTTGCTCCTGCAGAAGCTGCTCCTGTTCTCCTGCAGTGGAGGGTGGTGGGTGTTCCTTCTCCTACTCTGCAAGAGGCAGGAATTCATGCCTTGGTATCAGCTGCTGTAACTACTTGAAAAATAAATTTCTAGGGAAAAAAAAAAAAAAAACTCCAAGGAATATTGGGAAAAATCCTTCCTTTGAGGTGCCAAGTTGTTTTGGAGCCAAAATTCCTCACCATGGTGGTGATCCACTGAGCCACTGCAAGCTGAGAGTGGGTGTGATGGTAAATAGCAACAGCAACAAAAGCTGCAAGGAATGCCCCATTATCCAAATGAATGAACTGGCCTTGCAGCAAAGGGGCAGCTGAGCATCTTCAGCCTTTTCTGAGGATGTCCAAAACCTTCCTCAGGCTGCAGCTGGCTTTGGAACTAAAACTCAAAACCAGGACTTTCAGGCCAGGTGACAGAGATGTCCCTTTGTCCCCTCCATCCATCATTCAGAGCCAGGTGCTCTCTGAATTCCACATTCAGGAATCTTTCCCTGTGTTTTCTTTCCACCTTGGAGAACTTAACAGGAAGTTATTTCCGTAGTACAGAAATTTTGAACATAGCCTTAAAAAATCTGAAATTCTACAATTCACTCCTTTATCACAAATTTAATATTTTGAGAGTTCTTTCCATGGAATTCCATTGCTTTTCTAAAAAGTGTTCCATTGGTTTTAATCCCATTAAATTCCAAAATGTCTTTGATGAAGAGTTATGCAATGGAGTAGGGAACTATTTTTCCCCCAGCTGCCAATTTCTCTCTTCAGCTGATTTTCAGAAGGCATGAAACTGTAGCTCTGAACTCCTACAAAGAGCCAGGTTAAGATTTGTCTGTGGGTGCTTAATGCAGTTCGACATCTTGGAGAAGGAGGAATAAGAAGTGGTCATTATCCATTATCTGCTTGGAGCCTTTCAGAGAAAGAAACAGCTTCTGCCAAACACAAAAAGATGTTTGAGCTGGAGCCAGACAAGGAGGAAACAAGATCACCTTCTAGCACTGTGAGATTGCTTTCCTGATGATGTTGTCTCAAGGAAAACTGGAATGTGGATGGCTGAAGAAGTGCAGGTGGTGCCATGGGTTTTACAGGGATTAGCAGAGTTGTTCTGGACAATGATTCACTGTCCCTTCTCTTGGCAGAAAATAAATTTTCCAGTCTTGGAAAGGAACATGTATATATATATATATATATATATATATATATATATGTATATATATTTAATAAATGTTTGTCTGCATGGAAAAGGAGCAAATTTGAGTAAAAATAGTATGCACTGGTGGAAAAGTTAACAGTCAGAATGAGCACTTTTGACAAAAAGCTGTATTGACACTCCACAATTCAGGTCAGGAGTGATGGACAATGCGGTGCCGCTCCCCGGGTAGTCCTGGATGTCAGTGCTGAATTCACCCCCTGGGGGCCTGGCTTGGTGCTGTCTGCAGGGAAAGGTCCCAGCTCCAAGGGCATGGGCCTGGGTTCAGACCCAGTTTTTGCAGGTGTATTAACTGGACCTGGTTTATTTTAGCTCCTCTGTGGAAATATTCCAGAAATAGCTAAGAAAATGTCATTTTTGAAGAATGAGGAACCAGCTGTTTATTGCAGCTCTCATCCTAGAGAAGCAGGTTTCTGAGGTTGCCATGAATCCAATCTCAAAGACACAGAGAGGAATTAAAAAACCAAATAATTTGGAGTTATATTTTTTATTATTATCCATATAATACTATTATCCTTACTGATGTCATGATTTTTACATACCCCGTCTTGAGGTCAATCACCACTAAACCAAAGACTGCATTTCCATTTAGGAAGCCAAAAATTGCTTCCATTCAATGCTTTGAAGCTCCTGACTTTTGTCAATTCTTAATGATAGTGACATTTCAGGCTCCCACTTCTTCAGGACTGCACTTTTCCCATCTTACGTCTGCCTGGGCCTGTTTAATTTGGGTGGGAAAAATTCTCCTCTAGGAAAGGGAGGAAGCATTCATCCAGTTACTGAGTTTGGATTTCTTTCATATGATTTCTTCCCTGTGACACAGTTACACATGAGGATCTCAGAGGTTTGGAATGTCAGAATAAGCCTGGGGGAGAACTGGTGGGAAGAGAACAGGTCACTCAACAATTTATTACATGGACATCAGCGTGACGTGCAAAATTTATGCCACTTATTACAGACCCTGCACTTAAGCACACGGGTGTACAGATATAAGGCACTCTTTACTTCTAAAATAAATAATGCAAAGTCCACTTAAATTAATGTTATTTCTGTTAACCAGCTACATCCCTTCATGTCCAAGGAAATCTTACTAAAAAGCCCTGTTGGAAGAACACGAGCATCTCTTGTACCCGAGGTTGTCTTGCAGAACTGGTCTCCACTGTCCTTAAAATGCCCACAGCAATTTAAATCATTTACATAAACAGAAATGCTTTTACAGGGAGGACACTGAAATGTGTTTTTAAAGCTGCCCAAACCCCTAAACCATTAAAACAGATGTGACTGATGGTTTTGTGAAATTTTGATGGTGCTTTCTGCACAGAGTCACAGAATCCAGTGCCACCCCTGCCATGGGTGACACTTTCCACTCTCCCAGGCTGCTCCAAGCCCCATCCAACCTGGCCTTGGGCACTTCCAGGGATCCAGAGGCAGCCACAGCTTCTCTGGGCACCCTGTGCCAGGGCCTGCCCCGCCTCACAGGGCAGAATTTCTTCCACATATCTAATCTAAACCTCCTCTCTGTCAGTTTGAAGCCATTCCTCCTTGTGTGTCACTACAGTTCCTTATGGAGAATCCCTGCCTTCCCTGTAGACCCTCTGGAGATACTGGAACTGGTTACTTCTCCCACTTACATGAGATTGTGTCAGTATTTTACACAGACACCAAAAAAAAAGAGGATTCCTCAGCACAAGTTACTCTTCTGTAAAGGTTATAGTAAACATGTCAATGCCTAATTAAGCAGCAAATTTTATCCATATTGTGGGGGATGTGCAGCTGTCTGGTACTTCTGCTTTTCCTAGAGAAGGACAAAGGATCTTGTGAGGAATAAATTACTGTATGTACCTTCCAAAGGAAAAAAAATGGGTTAGTGACACTCAAAGAATTGGTGCTGGAATGGAGAATCCAATTTGCAGTGACCCAGAGCTATGGGACTGCTCTTTGTTGTGTGTTTTGTCTGGTTCCCTCCTTGGATCCCCTCCTTGTTTTTGTTGTGTGGTGTGCCTGGCACTGGTACACGTCCTGGAGAGGAGCTGTGTGCCACAGGGTCACTGCTCCTCACCTGGGGACCTTCTGCCACCTCCATGTCCCTGCCTTCTCCAGCTCTAAGCCTGTGTGACCTGTGCAGCTCCTAAACTCATGGCAAGGGTGTGGGGAAGATGACACATGGATGACACATGGATTCTTAGCTCCCATCACAGAGAGAGCATTTCCCTCTTCTTGTGCTGCACCTTCATCCAGGGAATGGTTCCTGTGGCTCTGGTTCATCTCTTTGGCCTGATGGCAAACGTGTGGGAAGGGGTCAGATCATGCAGATAGATTGGAGAATGAAGGCTTTGTCCAGATGGTCACCAGAAAGGTGGAAAACACTTTCCTCTGGATTTGCTAGAAGGATATCTTTGGGGCAGGAGTACCAAACTCAAAGGAGCAAAGTGAGCCAGGTTCTTAAAGAGCCATAAAATGAATTTCAGATAATGGGAAGGAATTGGATTCTAAATAAATGTACTCTTCCAGAATCAAGTTCATCTTAGTAATGAAAGAGTTAATTTGACAAATAAAATCCTTCTGGATTTGTTCTACTCTTCCAGTTTAACAATCACCTTCAGTCTACCTCTGTCAAATCTTCTGTAACTTCCAAGGGTTCTTCCCCTGAAATTTATGGATTTTACGGAAGCACAATTTGTTTTTATGGTACACAGTACATTACTTTTATAAACAAAAGGGTTTCACTTATGCCTATTAACACTTTCAGATGTTGTATTTTGACATATAAATTATTTGTGTACAGCCTAAAGTGCATTTTCAGGTGATCAAGTGGCAAAAGGTTACTGTACCTAGATGTTGCTCTGAACCAGGAAGATTATGGCACTTATTTTTCTTCTCTTCCTTGCAAATTCAACCCCTTCTCTCACTGAGGCTAAAAACAATTTAATAGAATTGAAGCTTTTAGTATAAACTTTAAATTCTTACATATGAATTTTCCAACTGTCCCATTACAGGACAGTTAGAATTATACTCCCATGACAGGAAAATTATTAACTTGGGATCTCTGGCAGTTATAAAGAATTATGATCATCTGCCAACAAAATGCAGCAACCTTCACAAAAAAGAGACATCATTTGGCTTTTTTTCACTTCCAGAACTAACAGAAAATATAGTTATAGATTAAAACAAAATCCAGTAAAAGCAGAAAAATGGAACTGTAACATTCTCCTTTACCAGGTTATTTCATATATTGACATTACATTTCAGGTTATGTCCAAGAGGAAGATTTAAAGGAAGAGGAAGATATAAAGGAGGAGGAAGAAGATGATGATGACAACAACTCCACTGCTCAGCTGCAGAGCAGCAATGACACTGGCACGGATGAGGAGCACGAAGTGGGTCCTGAGCAGAAAGGGAACTTCAGTTTCCAGAATTCCCCTGTCAGTCACATATCCAACCAGGACGCGGAGAACGAATCGCTACTGAGCGACAGTAGCGACCATGTGGCAGACATCAAAAACATCTGCTCCAGGGAGCCCCAGGACCCCAAAAGCAGCACCCACCCCAAAGCCCAGAGCGAAGCACACGATTGCATGGATAAAATGACAGCAGTCTATGCCAACATCCTGTCGGACTCTTACTGGACAGGCTTGGGGCTGGGTTTCAAGTTGTCCAACTCTGAAAAGAGGAGTTGCGACAACAGGAACGGAGGGAACAAAGCTGATTTCGATTGGCACCAAGACGCACTGTCCAAAAGCTTGCAGCAGAATTTACCTTCCAGGCCTGTCTCCAAGCCCAACCTGTTCAGCTCGGTGCAGCTCTACAGGCAGAGCAGCAAAATGTGCGGGACTGTGTTCACGGGCGCCAGCCGGTTCCGCTGCCGGCAGTGCAGCGCTGCCTACGACACCTTGGTAGAGCTCACGGTGCACATGAACGAGACAGGCCACTACCAGGATGACAACCACAAAAAGGACAAGCACAGACCTACCAGCTACTCCAAGCCCCGGAAAAGGGCGTTCCAGGACATGGACAAGGAAGATGCACAAAAAGTTCTGAAGTGTATGTTCTGTGGTGACTCTTTTGATTCCCTTCAAGATCTGAGTGTTCATATGATAAAAACAAAACATTACCAAAAAGTGCCTTTGAAGGAGCCGGTACCAACCATTTCTTCAAAAATGGTCACTCCAGCCAAGAAACGTGTGTTTGATGTGAACAGGCCTTGCTCCCCTGACTCCACGACAGGGTCTTTCTCAGACACCTTCTCTCCCCAGAAGAACGCGAACCTGCAGCTCTCCTCCAACAACCGCTACGGGTACCAGAACGGGGCCAGCTACACCTGGCAGTTTGAGGCCTGCAAATCCCAGATTTTGAAGTGTATGGAATGTGGAAGCTCCCACGATACCTTGCAGCAGCTCACAACCCACATGATGGTCACTGGCCATTTCTTGAAAGTCACAAGCTCGGCTTCAAAGAAAGGAAAGCAACTTGTTCTGGATCCTTTAGCTGTGGAAAAAATGCAATCGCTGTCTGAAGCACCAGCCAGTGACAGCCCCGTTTCAAAATCAACTAGTAAATCATCTGCAGAATGCATAGGTCCTGCCTCTGAACTTAAAAAAGAAAGTAAAAAAGATAAAGCTGATGATGCAAACAAAGATGAGAAAGCAATGAAAACTGAGGAGTACGAAGACACTCTTCAGAAACCCCTGGATCCCACAATGAAATACCAGTACCTCCGAGAAGAAGACTTAGAAGATGGTTCAAAGGGTGGTGGGGACATTTTAAAATCCTTGGAGAACACTGTCACGACAGCCATCAATAAAGCTCAGAACGGAGCTCCCAGCTGGAGTGCATATCCCAGCATCCACGCAGCTTACCAGCTCTCTGAGGGAGCCAAGCCATCCTTGCCTGTGGGATCCCAGGTGCTCCAAATCAGACCAACCATGACCAATAAATTGAGGCCAATAGCGCCCAAGTGGAAGGTGATGCCTCTGGTCCCTATCTCAGCAAACATGAGCCAGTGCACTCAAGTGAAGAAGGAGGCTGAGGACAAGGAGGAGGTACATAAGGACTATGCTAAGGAGAGTGTCCAGGCTGAGCCAGCCTCACTCAGCCAGAGTGAGAGGGAACCTCTCCTCAAAGCTGAAGCCTCTGTGGAGCCAAAAAAGACAGAACCGTGTCCCTTGAAAGAAGAAGACAAAATTAAAGAGGACAGTGGAAAAGAAAAGCCAGTCCTCAAGGAGCCACCAGTGGCTTCTCTCAGTAATGGTTGTGCTGCTCCCAACCATTCCTCGGAGCTGCCCTGTGTGAACCCCCTGAGCGCGCTGCAGTCCGTCCTGAACAATCACCTGGGCAAAGCCACTGAGCCCTTACAGCCTCAATCCAACTGCAGCCCCAGCTCTAGCACAATTTCCATGTTCCACAAACCCAATCTAAACATGATGGAGAAGCCAGTTTTATCTCCTGCTCCAACCCCACCAAAGCCTGCAAGCGTATCCAGGCACTATTTGTTTGAAAACAATGATCAGCCTATTGACCTGACCAAATCCAAAGGCAAGAAAGCTGAGTCAGCTCAAGCACAATCTTGTACTTCTCCGCCTCAAAAGCACGCTCTGTCTGACATCGCCGACATGGTCAAAGTTCTTCCCAAAGCTACCACACCAAAACCTGCTGCATCCTCAAGGATCCCGTCCATGAAGTTGGAAATAGATGTCCGACGCTTCGAGGACGTCTCCACGGAAGTCTCCACTCTGCATAAAAGGAAGGGCAGGCAGTCAAACTGGAACCCCCAGCATCTGCTCATTTTGCAAGCTCAGTTTGCTTCCAGCCTCTTTCAGACATCTGAAGGTAAATATTTATTATCAGATCTAGGCCCACAAGAGCGCATGCAGATTTCCAAATTCACTGGACTGTCGATGACCACCATCAGCCACTGGTTGGCAAATGTCAAGTATCAACTTAGGAAAACCGGAGGAACAAAGTTTTTGAAAAACATGGACAAAGGACATCCAGTCTTTTATTGCAGCGACTGTGCATCTCAGTTCCGAACCCCCTCTACTTACATTAGCCACTTAGAATCCCACCTAGGTTTCCAAATGAAAGACATGAACAGGCTGGCTGTGGAGCAGCAAACCAAGGTAGAGCAAGAAATCTCCAGAGTTTCAGTTCAAAGATCTCCTGAAACAATAGCTGGAGAAGAGGACACAGACTCTAAGTTCAAATGTAAGTTGTGCTGTCGGACATTTGCGAGCAAACATGCAGTAAAACTTCATCTAAGCAAAACACACAGCAAGTCACCAGAACACCATTCACAATTTGTAGCAGAAGTGGATGAAGAATAACTCTTAAGGTATGCATGCTCTATAGTGAGTTTTCATTTCAGCATTTCCAGGAGGCTCCGTCAGGCTCTGTGCTTTGGTAAAAGTAGGAAAACAGTATAAAATGCATCGTGTGTGCTGCGCCGCTGCTCCCTCGCATGTACACATCCATTTTATAACGTTTTCAGGAAGAGAGCTTGGTCAATGCAAACCCACACTGCCCTAGAGAGAAATGTTGCTGCTCGTTATTTGAAAAATAGCTGTTTGCCCATTTCTCTTTTGTTCCTAAGAATAAATCATTTCACATCCACTGCACTTCGGTGTGGAATGCAAGAACTAAGTGCTGCTCTTTGCAGTGAGAATGGAAAAAAAGCAGATAAAGAGCACTGAAACCCAAAGGTTATTACCTCACTCAGTGCTGGCACACCAATAAATCTGATTTGGATGGGGAAAAAGAAGAAAATTCAAAAGTCAAATTAGCAAAATCTCAATTATTCTGAGTTTCTCATAATCTCAAACACAGCCTCGAGAATCTACAAATAACTCTGAAAAGTTCCTATCTAGAAGTTCAGTTATTCTTCTGTTGATATTTGGATGTTCAGTTTTGTAAAATATTTTAATATTTTACACTTACTTAAACACTTGCTACTGTGAGTGGCCTTTTTTGTCACATCATTTTAACCTCTCTCTCCATCATTCCTTTTTTAATCTTTAAGATGTTTGATTATATTTTGCTTCGTGTTGGTGGAAGTCAATCCATAAACATCACTGACTTCAGTGCAAGTTCTCATATAACCTGGGGGAGTTACTGCTTAACTGAGATTTTTTACAAGCTTAATATTTCCAAGACCTGTTAGTAGGATACTGCTGCGTTAGTGTTGCTATTTTTTTGCTGCAAGATACACCAGTTGCCACAACCAATGTTTATAACATGTAATGTAATATTCAGATGCCACACCATTTTTGCATTTTTAATTTTACTTGATTCACAAACTTGAATATTCTTGATTGAAATAAATATGCAGAACATCAACTAAAAGTCCAAATAGAAGTTTTTTGTTCTAACCAGATTTTTTTCCAGGAGGGCTCTGTTTAGTTGTTCCCAGCAATTCCTCCAGCAGACTCAGGCTCTGCTTGTGTTCACAGAACAACCATGTGCAGATCCAGGTTTTCTCCAAGGTGTTCATTACTTGAATAACAATCAGAAAATGAATTTGTCAGATGGTGAAAATTAAAGATGTGCTGAGAGTTGTCACTGATGCCACCTGGCTTTGTGGCCATCCTCTGGCTGACTGAGAGGACCGGGCTCAGTCCCCATTTGGGGGAAGATTTCCCATATTTTTGATGCAAATATTCACGTTCTAGGAAACACTTTCTGCTGCCAAAGACAGCACGAGGGCTCTGTGTCACTTAAGCTCCATTAAAAATGCTACTTTTGAATAATTTAAACCACTGATCAAGGGGTTCCTTTGGGCTGCTACAGTAAGCTATTGCCATGGAGTATAATGTCAGTGTTCAAGTGCAGTAAGATTTAAGTTTTGCATACATCTTGTACGTGCTGTCTGCATTGGAGGAGATTGATGCTTCCTGCATATTTCAGCCAGCAAAATTCCACCTCACTTCTAAGGAGTTTGTTTTCTAAATAGGGCTAATACCCTAAAGTATCTATTTGGGCACTTTAACCCAACATTAGAGTCTTGCTTGTTTACCTGGCCACTCCAAATCAACACCCCCGAGAGACTGGGTAGGGATAAACATCCCATACTTTGTTTCCTTCCCCAGCACTTAACGATTATTAAGACTATGCCATTCACAGTTTTCACACAAGAGATATCAGAGCAAACCAATAATTTGGGGACTATCAAACAAAAGCTATCTGCCAGATATATTAATACAACAGTTATTTTGGCACATTCATGGCTTAATGTGTGACAAATGTTTCAGATTTGGTCTTGAAAGCACCGTGTTATTACTCAGAGGCAAACCAAACACCCACCTTTGTAAACACGTTACTGTTGCTGAGGATTGGAGGACCAAATACAAAAGGAGAGAAAAAAAATCTCCAAGGGAAAAAAAAAAAAGTGGTTTCTGCATTGTAATAACCTGCACGGAGACATATTATTCAGGTGGTGTGTAACTACATAAATAAGAGATTGTCCTTCCTGCCTCTGGATGCCGAGAAATTGCTGTCCTCGTAATACTCATCCATTTCTAATTTATATCAAGATGCAGGTTGTATCTTACCTTTGAAAAAATATATTTAAATTGCAATGACAGAGTGATAGCACTGTTATCTGGAGCTATAATTTCAGTTGGTATGCATGATAGCACAAATTGTCTGAAATGATGGGGTATTTGGGATGGCATTGTAAAGATTTTATTACAGTTTCGGAGCCGAAAGCCTCCCTGAAGTTCCGACGAGGTTGGGAGTGGGGAGGCCTGAGTTTATTCATATGGATTCTTCAGAAATCTGCAAGGAGATGAAATCAAATAACAGGGATTTTCAGAGTTTACTTACTCTTACCATGTTATTTTTAAGATCCAGTATACATTTGAATAATAACGGAGGGGAGCAGAGTATTTAGAAAGGAGAAATATAAAGCTGAGATCCTTAAAACACACACGTGCATTTATGTTTCCTTCTTGCAGGCAATATTGCAGTGGAATAGGCATAAAAATAGAGACTATAGATTGAAATAAATGGAAATAAAACAGTGGAAAGAATTCTTGAAGTATAGAGATACATAAAGTACTTTATATTTCAATGGCATTTACTAGTAGAGGTTATATTGTCAAATGTTAGCTATCATTAAAAAAATAAATGAATAATCTGGGTTAGTGCTGTAGAAAAATGTGTTATGGGTATGGATTTATTTTTAAGACCTCTGTGAGGCTGTTTATAAGAAATTTGCTATAAATTCTTCTAAAATGTAAAAAGATATATATATATCTGTTTTATAGTCATCTTTGGTGTTTTCCTGAATTCTTCTAAGTGATATGGGTTTAGTAATATAAAGTAAGATTATGTGTAATATACAACAATCAGACATCTCTATTCTCTTTCATTTAACCCACTTCAAATTTGTTTTTATTGCTATTCTTCATAGAAAACCCATGAACATTAGGAAACATGGCTTTAATTAGAAGTAATTTGTATGTTGACTTGTACCTTGAAGAACATTTGTTCATTTCTTCAACTGAATTAGAATTTTTATGTTGTTCTGAGGAAAAAGGCAGGGCAAAATTGTATTTCTCACTTTAGAGGCAGGTGGGATTGGCTTGGAACTGGTCACTAACTAGGCTCTCTGTGGCCTTGGCTACAACTTTTGATAGAAATAAATCTCCATAAAGTCAAATGACCCAACCTGACTGGGGAGATTTCTGTTTCAAAAGACCCCAATAAGCGAACAGGCAGCTACCTGAGATGAACTAATTTGAAAGTAAGGCTGCTGCAAAACAAAAAAAAAAAAGTCATAATGATAAACAGTTTTTCTCTCTGTTTCCTCCTTTGTCTTTTTTTAACCATCAAGTTTAAAGCTTCTGCGGTGCTTTTTTTCTACTTTGTAGGAGACAACTGACATTCTGTGGTAAATGGAAGAAAGAGCAGAGCAGAACTGAAAATCCTCTAATGCACTGACACTAACTTGCCCTCTATTGTTGAAAATGAGCAGGCAATCATGATTGTTCATCAAATGGCTCCTAATGCAGTTAAAGCATTCAGCTATAATTTCTCCTTGCATTTATAATTACTGTCATAGACTGCACACCTCAGTGAGCAGATTAAAGCTATAAACTATTTAGCCGTAGCTTTAAGATGAGGAACTTGATTTGTCTGGCAGCAGTTATTTGTTAGAGAGCTTGACACTTCACATAAAAATGACTCAACTTGATGAAGAACAATGCAGTTTAAGCAATGCAGTGATTTTAAATCAGTCATTATACCACGCCCTGTAAGAATTGCAAAGCAATTTGTTAAATGATATATAGGACATGTAGATAACTGTATGTGTTAAGTATACCAAAATAGAAGATTTTTTTCTTCCCAGGATTTTATTTTCTCATCCCTCTGAAGCAGTAGGAGCTGCTCTGATCATGTTCCACTCTTAGCCAATATGGCTGTTATGTGGTCAAGGACAATTGTGTGAATCAGTGGTCCAAAATTCTATTTTAGGGAATTTAGCTTGCTCTTCAACTTTCATTTCTTCTTAGCAACAAACATTAGAAGCTGAGAGATCCTTCCAGGAGAATCAGACATGCTGGGATGCGCCTGCCTGCAGTGGTGCCACCACAATTTTGTAAGCAGAATTTACCAGCAAGACCAAAGGTTCTGCTCCCCGTGTCATCAGCCAGAAAAAGAGGGTTCATCCCATGGAATTCTTGATTATTCCATTCAAATGGGATTTTTGTGCCAGTATCTTTTTGGAAAATGATGGCTTCTCAATGGGAAGAAAAAGTCTGTGGGGAAGTGCCATTTTAAAAGAGATTTTTGTTAGGATAAACAGGGTAAAATTGAATGAAAGGAGACAGAGCTAGGAAAAGAAACAGGTTGGCCTTTTTGCTGGAGCAAAATCCTGCTGAAGGAAGGAACTACCTCCAAACCATCAGCCCTCCCTCAAAATAATCCTGTCCTGGTGAAGCCTCAGTTCTCTTAATCCTTTGAAATTTATCAGTTTCCCTTTAGTGGTAGATCCAAATTTTCTTTTTTAATTGAACATTTTTAAATCTTCACATATTTTCTTGGATAGCATTTTTTCAATCTAGCCATCATCCTTGTAAACCCAATAATGGTGTGTTCTTGGCTTCCCTGGGAGCAGGGCCAGGCCAGATGATCCATCAGGCTGTGGCAGCACCGAGGGATCCGTGCAGATTTCCTGGCTTTTTAGGAAGCTTTTACAGGTTTCACAGGTTGCTATTAAGATCAGTATTATTTAACATTGCATTTGAGCTTCCAACCCGCTGGGTCAACCCACATTGTTCCTGGGCTCTGTACAAACACATTGCATGTGGCAGCTCCAAGGCAGGAACTCCTCTGCTCACAAAGAAACAGCAACTTTCAGGCAGATTTTAACTGACCTTGAACAGTGCCAGCCTCCTCCAGCATTCACTATTCATAAGGACATCAAAATCTTACCTTCTCCTTGCTGTGCCTGATATTATTAAATGCTACAGCCTTCATATTCTATAGCAGAACACTTCTACCAGGTGAGATTTCAAAGGAAGGGTACCTGAGTCTTATTTAGATATTTTACACCTCACAAAGATCAATAACAAAAGGAAAAGATGTGAACGGTATCCAGCCCTCCAAAGCACCTTTCAATAAAAATAATTTAATTTAGCAGGATGATCACTCAGTGCAAATATGATGGAGCACAGATGGAAAATGAGGAAAATTATAGATACAGCTTTATGGGAGGAGGAAAGGAGGAAGAGATTTTTCACTATTTATTGGGATAATGAACAGATAATTCATGACTATTAAGCTGTAGTCTTCAGGCCTCACTCTGCTGTCTCTCCCCACCTCAGTTTGGAGCTGGGGGTGTTTGTGCATGCAGGCAGGGTCTGTTGGGAGGAGGGATCAGACCTTTCACTAGGTTCCACAGAAATGCAAGCAGGATTTGCAGCTCCAGCCCAGGACCCTCCCTGCCAGAGGGGGAACGGGGTGGGACACAACCCCCAGTACGGAGCTCTGCTTCCATGGGACTGGGGTTCTTCTCCAAGAGCATCTCACCCTCCCCTGGGCATCCAGCTGGGATAACACCAAACACAACACCAGGCAGAAAAATCCCAGCCCTGAGAGAGCCCGGGGGCTGATCCTCACCCTGCTGCCTCCCCCGCCTGGAGAATCCTGAGCTCCCAGGAGAAGGAGGTGGCCAAGCCCTCCAAGGTGGGAGCGGGCAGGAGAGGTGTCCTGCCAGAGGAATCCTGCTCTGTGTGCTTCCATTCCCTGGATGGACAGACAGGCTGTGGGAATGGCAGATCACCCAGCAGGGGCACACACCAGCAACGGCTGCAGTGAGGGAAGGAGGGACACACGGGGCCATGAGGGAACTTGTCCATCGTAGTAAATTTACACAATCCCTTTATTAAAAGCAAACAGTTCCTCCTCCCCTCCAAAATCCCTCCCTGCCAGCACTCAGCTCCTCTGCCGGGGGTCAGCCCATGCAGGAGGGGGGGAGGGAGCCATGGGGAGTGAAGGAGGTTGTCATGTCTAATGAATACCCTGAATGTATCAAGATATATATTTTTTTCATTTCAGAAAAGGTTCCATTAAGAGGGAGACAGCCCTAACATGTGCTTTGGCCCCTCATCAGATTTATGAGTATTTGCTCTGCTCTTTAATAGGAAACTCTGCAGCAACTGCCACCTTGCCTGCTCTCCCTGAGATACACAGTGGCTTCTCGGGGAAATGCACTTCATTATTAATGTGAATTTGTACGTTTTTATGACACTGCTTGGGGGAAGGGGCAGGCAGAGATTTCCTGGTGATATATGCTCATTTCTAACCATTTATTGTCCCAGACAATCGAAGAACAAAGATAAACATTGTTTCAGAAAGCGGAGGGTGCTGCAGTGACATTTTTGAAAGGAAAGGAGAGGTGGCTGGAGTGGCTTTGATGTGGTTGTTCCCCTGCCCTCCGCCTCCTGCAGCAGCTGTGTCAGACCAAGCTCAGAGTGGTCTGTGCAGGGCAGGTCCTGCCTCTCTTCACCAGCCTTTCCTCGGGCCAGCCAGGACCATTTGCTCTGTGCTGTTCCACAGCAGAGGGGGCATGGAAGAAGGAGAAGGGATTCCTCCTTTGGGAAGCCTGAACTGCAGAGGATCCCAGGGCTCAGAGCCAACAGATGCTCCCTGTGCTCTGTGCAGACAGGGTGGATCTGTCCTCTCCTCTGGCAGAACTGTTCCAGCTCCAATGGGAAACTGCTGGTTTCAGTCATTTAATGAAAACTCACCAACACTCCCCATTTCTAACTCCCCCAGGTTTGTACCACCAACCACAGGGTGCCCTGGGGGTGTCTGTCCCAGCCCATTCAGTGATGCCCTGCTGTGGCAACCCATCAAAAAAAGTGGTTTCTGCATTGTAATAACCTGCAGGGAGACATGTTATTCAGGTGAATAATATCTCCATCAATATCTCCATCCAGCTCCACCTCTGTCTTGCTTCCAGCCTAAGCTAGGGAGGACAGCTCTGCCCCGTTCCCTGAGTGCCTTTGCCACTCTTCATCCCTCTCTGCTGTCCGTGCTCCAAGCACAGCAGTGGCTGCACCACGCCAGCTCTTTGGGGGGCCAAGAGAAGCTGCTGGCACCTATCTCACTGGAACTGTGTCCTCGTGGCTGCCCACTCTCCTTACATTAAAGCACTGCCATTTTCTTTTTCCCACCTCCTCATCTACATCCCAAGGCACACCACAGAAGATTCCCTCCCTCTGGGATATGACCACGGCCTGTTTCTGCCTGTGTTCGTGTAAGGTGAACACGCTGCTCTTCCACCAGACAGCTCAAAGGGCAAACTCAAAACTTCCTTCCTGCTCGCTCAGCTCAGGATCAGCCTCCAGTGGAGCTCACCCTCGACTGGTCAGGCACAGACAGGCTGTGGGTGGGCTCCCAGGCCAGCCACTCACTTCCCTCCCTAATTCCATGGGGCCCTAATCTGTTGGCCTTGCTGTTCTCATGGTGCAAGACCCAGGTTTGTCATCCCAGGAAAAAACGATGAGGGAGGTAATTGTGTTTATTTGATCAGTGTTTTTTATCACATTGTCTGTACTCCCAGGAATTATGTGGTGGCCTCCTGTAAATCACAAATGCACCAAAAAAGAACTCTGGATATTTTTCCAACAAGATTAAGGTGAAAGTTCCTACATTCATATTTCATGTCTGGAAAAAGATATCAACAAGAGTGATAAGTATAGCCAGCACGAGTGTAAAAGCACACCCTGTCATTTGTTTTCCATGTGCCATATGTTTTCTGAATCCTGCACCTCCCACATACAAATCTCATGCTATAATGTGGGGTGCACACATTACTCAGGATTATTTAGTTAAGCCCTGCCTGTATGGAGGGAATTCACTCAGAGAAAGTCAAGCCACTGTGCTTTGTTTTGCTTTTTTTTGCTTATTCTGGATTCATAGAGTAGAAAATTAAAGATCCCACTGTGCCAGGCATCATGTCATTTGGTTTTAATTTAATTCATCTCTTCGATTCTCCCTGTTTCTCCTTTTCTTTGAGTATCATCAGTAGGTGGTCCAAGCATCAACCAGAAGATTTACTGGCAAGACTAAATGTATGAATGCTATGAACACATTGTTTTTCTGATATGATTTAATGACATTTTTGGCATTCCCATGGCTGTTGAAATCTTCCATAATAACTCCCTTTGGCAGTCAGAGCTCCTGTTGATCAGGTGAAAGCTGATGCAAATGTCAAATGTCAATAAATTTGTAATCCATAAATACAATATTTGATGCTGGAGCGAGACCATTAAGCAAAGTGCAGCAGGAGACACCGAGGAGATGAGCTGCACCTCACTGGGAACAGAAAGCAGGCAGGAAAGGAATGCCACCTCCCAAACCTCTCCAGAGCCAAGCTCTTTTCCCTCTCCACACTGCCTGGGCTTTCTGAGTTGCTGAGCTTTGCCCACAGAGGGGTTTATGGCCTGAGTTTGGCAGAGCCAGTCGGGTGATGCAGGCTCTGTCCCCTGTTCTTTTCCCTCATCATGTGAGGTTGGGATTTAGCATCTCTGTTTCTAAAGGAGCTCTTCATAGCTCAGAGGTTTCCAAGGCCTCAGAGTTTGATCCTGGAAATGATTAGTTATTCAAGATATTCCAGTAAATTAGCAAGACCACTTACATAACTTAGGTGTTGCAAGAATGAGTCATGACTCATTTATAGCTTTAAGATGCTTGGAAAGGATGAGCCACGTATGAAGCCTGATTTTATACACAATAAAGACATGAGAGCAATCACATCATTTCCCAGGAGATTTCCTTAAGGACCCTCCACTTTGACCTTTGGCTCTGAACAGCTCCAGTTTGTTTGACATTGAAAAAAAGCAAATGTGTGAACACAGTGCCACGAGCATTTGCACTTTGAACATGCTGGGGCGGAACACAACTGAACTGGAAAAGGCTGCAACAGCTAATGTGCTGGGAAAATAGAACAGAGGCATTTACTTAATAACTCAACTAATTCCTTTAGCTCACCTTGTAGAGATTTAACCTTTGAATGAGAGAGTCCCTAGTTCAAAATCCCGTGGCTCCTCTGTCCTCGTGTTAATTTTTAAATTATATATCATTGTTGAGAGGCCCTTGTGTTGAGCATTACAGGCTATTTTTCATGTCTAAAATGGGGAATTATAACTGAACATTAGCTACTGGCTATAAATCACACGGAACAAAGTGGCATCTGCATCTACTCAGTAACAAGAGTGGGAGAATTGTAACTTACTTAAATGGAGACAAGAGCGAGGACACAAGTGTGGTAGCAGAGATAACTGTGGCTTGAGAAAAGGAATGGTCCCTCCACTGTGTCACCCTCTCACTCTGTCCTCTGCAGCTCCCCACAGCCAGTGCTGGGAGTGGACAGGCACAGCAGCAGTCCTGAGGGAAAGTGCAGAGCTGGGAACTCTTGCAGAGCCCTCCCTGCAGTGCCAGCAGCACATCAGGGTGCTGCTGGGCCAGGGCTGGGCTGGGCAGCCTCCCCACAGCTGCAGACAGCTCTTGTCCCTTTGGCTGTGCCACCACCCCGAGGGAGCAGTGACCACAGCTGCTGTCCCTGGGATGAGGTTTTACTCCCAATTGCTTTATTCCCAGTTGTGGCTCCAGCCCAGGTGAGGAGGAGGCAGCACGAGGCTGTTAACAGGACAGCTATGGAGGCTGGGGAGGGGCTGGCCAGCTCCTGCCCTGCTGCTCAGCTCACAGGGCTCACCCTGCTGCTCCTGTGCCTCTCTGAGCCGCCCACTGATAATCTGGTGTTATCTTAAAAGACAACGAAATAAACTGAGCATGGCCTCATTCTTACACATATCTCTGCTGGCCCTTTTTTCCCTTTATTTTTTTCTAGTTCTTTCACTCTTTAGAAAGCTTCCAAGATCTCTTGTGTCCTCACTAGGATGAGCAAGATCTACCTGGTGCCCTGTGTCGGTGGAAATTATTTGGTGCCTTTCTGAGAGATGCTCTGGCACTCAGTGCAGCACCTTCACAGTCTGCTGTGGGAGTCAGACCCTAATGCAGCAACAGATTCAAAACCAGCCAACTACACACGTGCCAGGGGTGTCCAGGGTATTGCTCAGATATTCCTGGGTTTGGGGGTCTGTTCAGTGCCAGCCACTGCAGCTGCTTAACAGCTTCTTGATTCTTCAATGCCCAGGAATCAGGATTATTTCTCCCTGCAATGCAGGTCTCTGTGCAGAAAGAGCACAGAGCTCCACAAGAGGTTTTACTGAAATGAAAGCCTCAGGTTTCTTTCAGAGCAGACAATACAAGAAGCAGATTTTCCAGCTAGACCAGGGCAGCATCCTGGCAGGAGGCATTTGCTCAGGAGCTGCCAGCAGGACAGGGGTACCAGGAATCCTCCTGCTGCTGCCTGCTCAAGATTGATGAAGGTCCTTTCCTACTCTCTTGCTCAGCGTCCCACCCTGGCAAGTGTCTCCAGGATTAAATTCAATAATCAACACTTTATGCTGATTATTCAATCACAGCTTCCTAATGACCCTGGCCTTGTCCAGTACTCCATGGGGGTCCATGCATCACAGGATTCTGGTCCAGGAGTAATCTCTGAGTAACAGCAATTGTAAGAGTTGCTTTGCTGATTAGGGACAAACTTGAGAACATTCTTAAAAGCTCTGCAGAGCAGGGGCCTATGTGCTATGTGTTTATTAGGCTGTTCAGCAGTAATTCAGGCAGCTGAGAATTGTTGAGGACCTGGTCCACCTAATTGTGTGTCTAAATCATGGTTTGCCTGTGCTTCTGAGGTGCTGATGTGACATCTGCACGGAGTGGCGCGGGTTATACGGTCAGAAGCCTGCGGATGGTCAGTTTGTAGCATAAAATTGAACATTTCAATGTGCACCATAAAGCTACTGCCTGGAATTTATTATATATTGCAGCACAACAAGCAAATTCATACTAGATGCAGTATATGCTCAGACATTAATGTGAGCAGAGGATGAAATATTCTCCTCCCAGCTCACTGCTACGTGGTCTCTCCAGAGCAGAACTGAATTGCCCAGGATCACCAAAGGAGAGGCAGCCACCAGGAGAGTCCATGACACGGGAAGGACATCCCACCCCTCATCCTGAGGCCCCGGGGCTCTGAACTTCAGTTCTGCTCGTGCAAGGGCTCTCAGCCAAATCTCTTTATTATTCATCATAAAGAATCCCAGCTGCAGAAAGGCAGCGCTGGGAGGAGATGGGGACGGGCTCTGCCTCGCCCCAGTGTAAATCAGGAGCAGCTCCAGCGCCGAGCTCTGCTGCTGTCACTCGGCCAGCAGCTCAGAATCAGCCCTTCACCTGCAGAGGATGAGTGAAATATCTCCCAGCTCTGCGGCCAGGGGCCTGCTGAGCTGCTCGCAGAGCTGCTGTCAGCCTGCCCAGGGCAGGAGCATATTTTTTCCTTGCTGTTGTACATAAGGGCTCTGCTGCAGCCGACAACATGAAATGTGTTAGTTCGGTTTGTTCAAAATGGAGTGTGTTTGTTAAGTGTTGCCTCTTTGATGTTGTGCTGCCATCTCCATCTTTGTCAGCATTGCCCATCTTTTTCAATCTAATGAACTCAAACCATCAGTGCAACTTAAGTTCGGCTGTCTGTTCTTGCATAGTTAATATTAAAAATGTACTAACAGTGTGGCTGCGAAATCAAATTATGCACATAAATATGCTGGCATAGCAGAGGAGGCGGCAGAAGCTGAAGTTAGCAACATTGATGCCAGTTCACATTTGCAAATCAACCGTCAATCTGTCATTAAACATGTTATCAAATGATGATAAGTGTATGCTTCTTGCTTGCATTGGCGCGCTTATTCCCGATGTTGATGTGCATTAATGGGATAATGTGCATTAACATAGTCTTGCTTGGATGAACACAAAACATTTTTTATCCGTCTCAGTTTGTTTCCCCCTGTGGCCCCCAAGTAAGTGTTTTGTGTTATCAAATTGCCAAAAAATGGGAAAACACATTACTTTTAATTAGCAAAAAATTTTGAGTCTTTTTTTTTTTAATTTATTTTTATAATTTTTTTACCCAGACTATCTCCTGGGTGTTGTCACTTGAGGTGGGGGGGACCAAAAAACCCAAAACATTCCACTGGCTCCTTCAAGTAAAACGATTAATGTCAGAAACCCAGAGATGACAATTATGTGCTGTCTTAATGCACTGGCCTTTCCTCCCAGCCCCTGCTTGTGACACGAGTGATGGGTTGTGCTCAGCGATAGGAAAAGCAGGAGCAGGAAGCATCTCGGGCATTCCCAGCCCATTGTGTGCCACTCTCAGGCATGGCAGGCACTCCCTGGCTTGGCTGTGCTGAGCAGTTTTGCAGACAAGGCAGTGAAGGCGGTACCGAGGATTAATCACCAGGAAAATTGTGGATGCTCCAGGAGGGAACGGAGCATCCAAAGGAACTTCCCATGCATTATCCCAGCTCCCTTTTCTCTCCTGCACGGCACTCAGGGCTCCATCAGGGTGCACACTGCTGGGAAACTGCCAGGAAGTTGAAAAAAAAAACTGTTTGGAAAGAATAAAAGCATTAAAAGAAGTTGTTATTACCTACTGATGGTCTGCTCCTGCTTCCCCCAGGACAGGGAGCGGCTCCTCAGCTGCCCAGGGAAGGCTCCACTGCCCGGGGAATGGCTTGAACAAAACAGGAGAAAAAAAAATAGGATTTCTCTTCTTTGCTTTTATTTCGAATGGAGCTGTTTCCCCAGGCTTCTGGGGAAAGTTGAGGCGGAGCTCCAGCAGAGCAGGGAAAGCAGCTTTCACACCTGCAGGAGTTGAAGGTTTGCAAACTCCTGTTAAAAAGTCAGTGGAACAAAGTTCTCCCCACTCCCTGGAGAACAGCCTGTCTGTTAAACCTTCATATTTATGCAGTGAGGGCAAAATTGTGATGATCTACCCAAGTTTATACCTTAGAACAGGAATGAAAAACAATATGAACAATATCTGGTCCTGTTGAAAATGCTGGGAATTCTTCCAGGAGTTTTACTAGGACTTGACCAGTGGTGTTATCAACTCAGGCTCCACAGTTGCCTTAAAGGAAAATCAATCATTTCAAGTGTTTTATTTTTAGTTTATAAGCTGGAAAATGAAACTTCTTCTGAAACTTTTATGAAAGATATCAGATTATCTATGTCTTTCTAAAATAGCAACTCTCTCTCATATAATAGAAATGTAAGAGAGAATTGCTCTGAGTCTCTGCTTAAGACTACATGTAACCTCCAAACATGGTTTGAGAGTTATCTGGAATTAAAAAAAAGAACAACTGGTAGAATAGCAAGATAGCAAGACTGTGAACTTTTTGGTAAATAGGTCAAACTTTTGATCGCTCTCTTTTTTCTCTGTCTAATAATGCCATTAACTTTAGGCATCCTATTCAGGTCTCTGATTTCTATTATCTGGATGATTTAAAGGAAAAATAAAAGGGAATAATTATTGATTTTTTTTTTCTATAGAAATTGTCTTGATTTTATAAAAGTCATCCGTAGCATTTCCTATTATTTCTAAATTGGGGATACAGGAGCATAAGTTTCATAATCATAAAACTCTAATAGCAGTAATTGTACTCCTGTTAACCCCAGCTCCAGTGAGCCCTCACAATTCCTACTTGGAAACCAAAGAGCCTGTCTTCTCATACAAAGAGCTTGAATTTTAAGTGTATTTTCTGTAACACATCCATTACTGGCAGAATTTATCCAGCAACATTTCTCTTTTTTTACAGTTGTGTAGCTCTCCGTTGCTTCTACTCCATGAGCTACCTTGAAATTAACTTGTCAAACATTCATCCCACTACTTAGGGAGGATTCCTCATCAGCTGAGTGGACTGGTTTGTCAGGGCTCAGAGGTGTTGCCAGTGAGGTGGCACTAAAAAGGCTCCTGTGAAGGCTGTGCTGGGGGATCCTGTCAGGGGCTGTGCTGGGAGGGACTGCTGGTGTTTGGAAAGTCAAAATGGGAATTGTGTCTCAGCGACTGGCTCTCCACACCAACACCTTCAATCCATCCCCCCTTTAATCCATCTCCTTCAAAGTGCTTCATCACCAGGGCCCAGGGCTCTGCTGCCTCTCTGGGAGAGAGAATCCTGGAAAGAATTCTGAAAGAATCCTTCCCAGAATCCTGGAAAACTGGGAAACTGAGCACCGCAGAGCTGAATCTCAGCCTTGTGGTGCTCCTGTGGGAGCAGGCTGGGTCTCATTCTGCCTGTGAACTTCAGCCAGCCTCTGTTTTGAACAGCTGTACTAATCAGGTGCATTAATTTCCCAGTTTTCATTAAGCAGTTCGGAGCAGGGAGATGTTGTTCCTCTGCATATTTCAAAGCAGATGTTGAATAAGGGATGAGCAGTCACAGAGTTGGGCTCTTCCCCCTCCCCGTTCTCCCAGTCCTTATTCCCCGCTCTCGATCTTGTTCTATTATCCTGGGCCTGGCTTTGGAGTGGTTTCAGTTTTGAAAATGGCAAGTAATTAGTCAATATGTTTTCACCATATGTATGAGGCTCAGTAAAGAGGCAACCAGTGGCCTTTGTCATGGCACAGTGAGCGCTCGTTTTCTCGGCACTTCAAGAGACGCTGAGCGTGCGGCGAACGCCAGGGAATTTAATGCTGCGAGCAAGCATTTGACATCACCATTCACAGTTCAGTGCAGGTCACAAATTTGGGCTGAGGCCCCTTGGAAGGTCACCTCTGTTCGTGCTGCTCACACCAGAGCTGCCTCTGCCCTGCCTGGTGCCCTGCATGAGCAGGGGATTCAAAGGGGGATGAATCGTTGTGACTCCGTGTGGTCCCATTTTACCTCTTCTTGGCACTGGTGCTGTTGCAGCAAGGGAGAATTCTTGAAGCCCTTTTTCTCCTTCCAGAACGGCTTGTTACATACCCCAAGCAAGTTATTGCATATTTTCCAGAGAGAAATTTCTTGCTGTAAGGCTTCCTCTCTTGCTGACTGTTAACAATATTTAAAAAGGTCAGAATCTGATCTTAACACTGCTGATATGAAGTGACATTTGCCCAGTTTTTGCCATCTCCTGGGCAAAAATATGTCTAGTGTTTTCCAGAAAGACATGGGATAGACAGCAGCTTTGCCTGGCTGTTTTCCCCTCGTGGGAATACTGAATTTCAGTTATCTGGGGAACAGGTTTCTGTATTGCCTACTGGCTTCCTTCAGATTTACAGATAAAACATTTGAGCTCAGCCTCAGTTCAGTGAGTTACAGGTTTGTGTTTTTTTAACATTTTGGGATATTTACAGCAAATAATCTCCAGTAAGAACGATGACATTTTGTTTTACTGCAGCCATGATTTAAATTTATGTGGCATTGCTATTGAAGTCAATAGGACTTTTTCCTGAGTATGTTTTGCAGGGTACAGTATCATTAAAATATGACAGTTAATAGTCTTGTTTATGTTATTACATTTAATGAATAAATATATCAGTCTGAACATCAGACTCAGCTTTGTTTATACTCTTTAATTGTAGTCTTATCTCCCTTAGAAGCACGTTATATCTTTTAATTTTATAATTATCCACTTTATTCATGTGTGACACTCCAGAACTGCCGCTGATATCCTAAGAGACATCCAAATACAAACAGATGGAAGACAGGCAACCACTGGGAAATTCAGATCTGGATCTGAATCCAGCTCCATCTTTTCAGGCCACTCCACAACTTCAGCTCCAAGGTCTTGGTTTGGGCTGTTGTATAAAGGAGCAAGAGCTGCAGAATGACTCTGATTTATCCAGCACCTCCAAACATGAACTTCCACAGGGATTTTACACGATCCTTCAGCACCTAAATGTTCTCTGTCTCTAAAAAGAAACCTGAGCTTTACAGGCAAAGAGAGAGCGCTGCTCACATGGCCCTTTCTGAAGTCTTTCAAAATGGAATTCAAGATCATCTCTTCACTCAGTGGTCACATCTAATTCCAAACTCTCTCGTTTGGGATCTTTTGCCATAGCAGAGTTACAGTTAAAAAAAGACAGACTGAATCAAGGTCTGATACTTCCACTGTAAAATCTTGTTATAATTATTTGTGCTATAGTGAGGAGAAGTGGAGTAAAAGCCTGGGGTGTTACAGGTGCAGATGGGAGCAGTTTCCACAGGATTCTGTGTGTCCTCCCTTCAAACCTTCCTGCTCATCTGTGATGTACACAACAAATATTTGCTGAGCGATGCTGCTTCCAAAGGTGATGCCTTCCTTTGGATCCAGAAGCCAAAGCAGGAGCAGGCTGGGAAAGGAGAGCACCCAGAGGCCAGAAATGCTGCTGGGATGACAGGAGAGCAACTGGTAAGAGCCAAGTGCAGCCAGGAAACAATAAAAAATACCCAAAAAAGGCAGAGTTTCACCAGCTACTGAAAGCAACATATTTACATAGTGTATGTTTTCTTTCTTCCCAAAACAGCTTATCTGTTCCTGGGCAATATTTTAACCTCTTAGACTTGGAAAACCTCCCTCACCTGTTTTGTGTCTGAACAGAACTTCCAGTCAGTGGCCTCCCAAAAGTCACCTCTGAGGCAGTCACGTAAGGAAGGGAAAATCTGCTTAGAGACTGACACAAAGTCAGTACTTCTCCCAGTTAGCACTTGAAGAGGAAAATATCATAATATTTAAACCAGTTTTGAAAACTTTCCATGAAAATAGGGGAAGGGAAAAAAAAACCCAAAACATAAAACACTAGTTGCATACAGAGAGAGGCCAAAGAGAGTTCAGTTACCATAGAGATTATTACTGGCAATTGGTACTCAGCAGCAGATTGGGATCTGTTACAATATTTTTATTAATATTTTCTCTTAATTGGTTATTTATGTATTTTGGATCCATCTCTGTGCTGGGCCCAGATTTTTCTCTTTACCTGTCACTCTTGCTGACGTGAAGCAGCAGTGACTGTGCCAGAGAGGAGGCTGGGTGAGCACTGCCAGGGTCACAGCACAGCAACAGCACCAGGACAAGTCCTGTGCTTGGCTTTGGCTGCCAGAGGAGGGAGAAGCACCAGGAATGGCCCCAGGTGCTCATCACCAGCTCTCTGTGATGATTGCCACCCGTCCAGGATGGGTTTGGTAGGAAGAGCAGAGAGGACTCAGGACTCCCCTTCCCCTGTCAGTTTTGCACATCCCAGCACTTCAGCTGGCTCTGTAGGAAGTATCCTGTTGTAAAGCCCTTCCCTCTTCTCCCTGGCTTCCCAAGGATCCATCCTGTCACCTGGGTGTGATGCAGCAGCTGGTGACATCCGGGTTTTTAGAGCCCTTCCAGTGGAAGTCACTCAGGGGCCAGTGCTAAGGGACTTTTATAGTCAGCCAGCTTCTACAAATTCCAGTCTTCATTTCTTTTAGTTTTAATTTTGGTGTATACTGAATGGTAAATGCATTTTAGTGCTGCTATGTTGGATTTTTTTTTTTCCTGCCACACCAATTGCCTTTAGGGAGGTATTTTTTCAGGATTCCTGAGGCCAGCTGGGCTCTCACCCCCAGCCTGCTGCTCCCTCCTGCACCTTGAGCAGTCAGGGGACAGGGAGGGACAGGGAGATGTGGGGACTCTGCTGCAGGGAGTGCTCTCAGCTGCACAGTGTGAACCAGGTCTATCTAAAAAAATAAAAAGACAGAGAGGGAGAAACATGTTCTTTTCATCTCTAATCTCCTTTAGTTATCATGGTCTCAAGGGTTATTTGTAATGATAGTAGGCACTGCATTTCAGATGGAAATGTGATTTTCCAAGCTGACGGTGTCACTTTAAGTAAACAAAGTTAATTCTGCTTCCTGCTATGCAAGGCCTAATCTCATTACCCAAACCACAAGTAGCATAACAGAAAATATTCCCATCTGTCAAAAGAACTTAAAATAAAGGTGGAAATTGTTGTTATGTTTCGTCCCTCCTCTTCCCCCAGATCCCTCACTGGACATTAATTATCACTTCAGATCCAGTTAAACCTGTGCAGATCCCCTTCTCTGCTTGCTCTCTGTGGAACAATGAGGGATTTGCTGCATTTTAGGGTTCCAGCATCCCCATGGCTGCTCAGCACTAACAGCACCTGGGGGATGGATCCAGAGCATGGTGCTGCACCCACTGCCTTGTCACTTCCACGGGTCAAACCCAGCCCAGCTTCCCTGGGCTTGGCTTGCTGAGATTCACCCGGGAAGGGCAGGGAGGGACTCAGAGTCCAACGGAGCTGAGCCAGCCCCAGGAGCAGACCCTGCCATTCCCAGGGCTGCCTGGGAGCTGAACACACTCCAAACACTCCTACAGAAATTCTCAGCTCCCTTCAAGCCAGCAGCCACCCCATCATAAGGAGATCATTCAGAAAACTCTCCAACAACAGTGTTTTTCAGCTCCTCTTCATTTGAAATGACCTTTATGTGATAATAACGTCTGCCTTGCTGAGCCTTAATTGCTTAATTAGAGAAGCAGCTTCTCTATTAGACAAACAGGTTTTGGAAAAGTGTATTTTTTCTTGGGAGGCTGATGTTTTCTTTCATTTTAAGCTCATCAGCAGTATTTAAAATGTTTAAAAAGACAATTTCGAGTGGTTATAAGGTGTTAGTTTATTTATGTTTTGGCCATTTGAAGGCTTTGTATTCCACTCTCTTCCTGAGAGGTATTTACAGAAGGAATCTCTCCCATTAGGAATTTTGCTGCTTTTCCCTACCGTGCTTACATAGCCCTTTAAAAAAAATTCTGCTTTTTGTTGAGCAGCTGTTAAAGATTCCGGGTGTGATGGGGAATTTATTTATCCTGGGCAAAGGGCTGAGCCAAAAATCATGCACCTGCTTCCCACGTGGAGACCAGAGCTGGTGTCCTCACTGGGAGCCCTGGTAAGCCTCACTCTGAGCTCTGACTATTGTGTTTGCTGCTTTGAATGGCACTTCTGGGCAGTTTTAATGTATTTTTATTGTGGTTTCTAGGCTGGAGCCAATCTGTTGGTGTAGGGTGCAGGAGCACAGGTGGTTGCTCGTGCCTGTGTGATTGTTGATGGCTTTGAAGAAAACCTTTGTTTCTTGTGAACAGCCATGAGGATTTTTGCCTGGAAAAAGCCAGGTTGGGTTTTTGGGATGGAGCTGTTACACTGATGTGCTGTGCTGGAAGCAGAGGCTTCCAGAGGTGATTGGTGCTGATCAAAGTTACACCAAACCAGCATTTCTGAGGTGAGATTTGGGGCTGGTTTGTGCCATAGCCTCTGCCAGAGCCACCCAGCAGGAGAAGGAACATTTGGGATACCCCAGCCCTGAGGAGCAGCCCCAGACACCAATCCCCTTACTGTGTTCTTTCTAAAATTTTGCCTTGCTGAAAACAGAGAATCTCACCCTAAAAGCCAAAAGGTGAGTGATGAATGACTGTGATGAGGAAAAAATGGACCAGAAGTGGCTCATTTTGAGAACTTTGGAAGTATTTAAGAACTGGCTTTCACTTATTTCAACCTCAGCATTTTCAGGCCATTCTGCCCCTGTTATTCATCTTGTTGTTAATCAGAACTCTGATTGTGGAGGAGTTAAGAGCAGAAGGGACTTTCTGGGTAGTTCTGTGTGGTGTTTTGGGCAGGTTTGCTGTGCTGCTGCTCCAAGGCAGCCCAAAGCCAGGTGGCTGTGTTGGCACTGGATGGAGAGCAGGTTTGGGAGCTTGGCTCTGCCCTCCCTGAGTTCCCAGGGCTGGAGAAGGGCTGGCTGCCATCCCACTGGGTCACAGCTGTCCCTGGCTGTGTGTGCCCCAGGCAGCCCTCCTGGGGCTGCTGATCTGCAGAATTCCATGGTCTCATACCTGAGTGTTTGTAGTGTTGGTGTTTTTCAAAAGTTGTGGCATTTAAGAATAAGAAGCAAAAGGACGTTTTGGGGTGAGGCAGGAGGCTTGTGTGAGGCCAGAAAAAGTACTTGCAAACAGCAAAAATTGATGTTTTCCTAACAAAGGCCAAAAACACTTAGAAATTATCTATGCCTAATATATTTGTTGTGCCCTAAGGTCATAGAGATATTTTTTTCTCCCAAGAAAAAAATGGGTAAAACTTGCAGTTTCAAAAATATGTATTTAGCTTTAGGGCATTTTCAAAGCCTTTTTTTATTGTTTCTACAACCACTGGTTCACTTCTGCTTTTCAGTTCCCAGATATTTTTCATGATGTCTATTTTAATGGTTTGGGTCAAGCCATTGTTCTCCATGAATAGTTTGCTACCAATGGCATTGCTTGGATCAGAGTTGGAGCCTCTCAGAAGTGACACCCGGGGATTTCTGAGGTGCTGCCCAAGGTATGGGCAGAGTGGAGTCTCCTCCTCAAGTTCAGTTTCTCTTTTTTCCCTAACTCCACTCAAAGTCATGTGGCTGCACCATCCCAGCTCCTTGTGAGGAAGGCTCGGGAATGAGATAAAAGAGCTGCAGAGCAGAGCTAAAGCAGCCAAAAATCTCTGGATTCAGTTTCTGCCCACGCTCTTGAGGCAAACAAATAAAAATGAGAGAGAAGTGCATCTGCAAACACACAGAGAGGCACATGCCACGTGTGGGAGGGAGCAGGAGCGGGGGCTGCATTGCCAGAAGGGAGCATTGTCTGCAACAGGTCTCCAGAAAAGCACTTTTTTTTTTTTTTTATTGTAGGCATAGAAAAGCAGGGCCCGGCATGATGTTCAACATGTGGCCAGGATCAATCAGGTTTATTGAAAATGTTCATTTCCTTAAAATTAAGCAGAGTCTGGTTTCCTTTGTCAAATCCTTACCTTCTTTCTGCAATTTATAGCTCAAAAATCTTTTTTTTTCTTTTTTTCCTTTTTTTTTAATGGAAGAAGAGCCTCTGCAGGGAGCTGTGTCTGACCCTGGCCTGAGCAATGCTTTGCTAAGGCAGTGTGGCTTTATTCTTCTTTTTCTCCCTTCCTCTTTTTTTTTAGACCCTGAAACAGATGTAAAATTCCTACTCAATTCAGGCAACCTTTGTCATAAATTAATTTCTGAGAAAAGCCTGCTTTACAAAAAACTTGGCCTGTGCAGCACGTGAGCATTGCAGGGTTGTGTCCTTATGATCAACAATCATTTGGGTGTTTAAACCAGAGGGGAAACGTTTTTCTGTGTCATCAGGAATGTTTCTGAGGCCATAACATCCTGTAAAGGCAAAATAACACTGGTGACAAAACCTGTTTGATTGGCTCTGTGATCTGCCAAAATTCCCAATTAATGGGGAGACAGAGGCCAAAGAAGTGGAGTTGAAAATCAACCAGAATTTCTGCTTTTGCTGCTGTTCTCTGGAGCTCCAGCACTGAAATTCATTCCTGGGGGTAAGAACAGAGATCAGGTCAAGAGAGCTTTTCGCTCTGCAGCCCCTGCTCCCTCCCTCCTCTCAGGTCTGAGGTTTTCTGTGATAAATTATTCTAATGGTTTGTATTGCAGTGGGAAGCAAAGGCAGCAGAAACATCCATTCTGCTGAGTACTTTACATCCACACATTAAGAAATCATCTCTGCACAAGATGTCCATACAATTTTATTTCTCTCTGCTGTTTCTTTTTTGCTTTTTTCGGGGACTATCTGGTTTATGGTTGCAGTTTTGAAAACTGTTACCTCGTTGAGCAGTTTAGCCTAAGCATGACTCAAAGACAGCCTCTTTTTTTATAACTCAATCTTCCAAAGTCTGCTATAAATGCAAATAGTGAGGAGATGCCCCAATGTTCAGATGCTGATATTTGCATAGTATGGAAAGTGGCAGTGTAATATGTGTGAAATAACTTTAGCACAGACCATTTTGGAAGCTCTCTGCAGAAGAGAAAGTTTTTCTGCCTATAAAAGTGTAAACTCTATGAGAAATGGAGACACTTAAAAGAAAAAAGAACAAAACTAATGACAGTTGCAGTTGCTGCAGTTTTGTTCCCTCCTTGGCTGAACAAAGGAACCCAAGTGGAGTTTGTCTGGCTCTGCCTCCTGCAGACCAAGAGCAGGGCAGCTTTTCCTGCGTGCTGCTGCTGCCTCTTTTGGCAAATACTCACTTTGGGTTTCAGCTCTGACTAAAGCCCTGCTGAGGACAGGGGCCTGGTCCTTTCCTCGTGTCCTTTTCCCATGGAGGAGCTTCTCTGACCTCAGCTGGTTCACCCTGGCTGGGGATGAGCAGGACTGGGACACGTGGCACCGTATCAAAAGATCTCTGAGATCTCTCAATAAAACAAACACGCCTTTTGAAGTTGTTTGGCTGTTTACAGAGCAAAGCAAGAACTTCAGAAAATACTTTGACTACTGGGCCAAAAGGAATCCTTTTTTCATTCTTTTCCCTGACCTCCCACCCTGTTTGCCTTTCTCTTTTCCCTACTTGACTTTTCTGGTAAATTTTTTCCAAAGGAACCCTAAAGTCAGTAAAACCTGTTGTCAGCACAATAATTTTGGTTAGGGTTGTCATTCCTTTTATTTTTTATAGCACTTCTGTGTTGGTACAACCTTCAGCACAGGTTCAGCTGTACTAAACTAAAGTTATTTTGCTGATAAAGCTTATTTCATTTAGGGAATTAGTAAAAACTTCACTGCTAAAACCTCTCTTTTGGCAGAACAAGCTGCATCTGTATTAGTGGGATTTGGTGGTGTAGCAGCAAAATGTGGGGTTGGCCAACAACTTAACCCTCAAAAGTGAAACCCTCCTGTTGAAATGTGCTTGCTTTGAACTTCTGTGGCCTCCATATGCTGAAGAAAGGCTGGCTGTAGCATTTGAAATTCACAGGACTAAAACAAGCCTTAGAGTGATTAAGTTCAACTCCCTAAACATAACTTAGGCAGATCCCCAGCTTGATTTATGGAACTTCATCTCATCTGGTAAAGAAGTTGAGTCGTGCTAAATGGAGCTGTGGCTCTGACCCTCTTCCCCTCCCTTTGATGGGAATGTCATCATGGAGAGATTCCTCTGATGTGCCTCGACTTCCCCTCGTGTGAAACAAATCTCCTGTAAGCCTCAGTGCTGGAGAGGCTCAGGAGCTTGGCTCCAGGGCTGTTGCACATTTTGGTACCTCCGGGGTTGTCACACCAGTTTGAGGGCTTGCTGGCCAGTTTGGACTCGTGAAACTGTAGCACCACTTACTGGTTTTGCTGGAGAAATTCCAGCCAGCAAAGCCAGGCAATGTTGTTTATCTCTTGCTGTCATCATAACTATTTCCTGAGAGCTGGAGAGATGTACTCCTTCCCTTCCCTGCTTGCTGTAGCCCAAAGGATCAAAGATAAGGATTATAATGGTTATGTTCAAGCAGAGGAGTTGTTGATTGGGATTTATCCTTTTAAATATGTGTAAGTCATACAAAGCTTTGCAGTCAGAAATATTGACTTCATTGATCCATGCCAAGAGCAGAAGAAACCCATGTGGGCTGAAGTGGAAAGGCTGTGCAAGATGCTTATAATAAAGATGTTATCTGGTAAATAAGATATTGCTTTATCCCCGGCCAAGGAAAATTAGAAATCCAGACTTTAAGTACACTGTCAGGTCATGCCAAGTTAATTGTGGCAGCATTTGCCTTCCATGATCAATATTCAATAGCAGGGCCCTGCATTCCTGCTTCTGGTCAAGTGGGATGGTTACACAGCTCCTGGTTTTGCATTGTTTATGGGGTTTAAAAGGAGAACATCTGAGTGAATCAACTTCAGGAACATAATGGACTATAAATGCAGAGAACATCAGCTTCATCACTTAGGATGAAGGGAATGTGGTGTAGGTCAAGATTCTGCCTTTGGAAAGAGCTAAAATCCCTTGTGTGATTAGCTGGGATTGCAGGGCTGACAGGGGAGACAAGTGGGGTTAAAGGAGTCCAGCATCCCTGGGGAGGGACTGTCAGAGCAGGGCCATCCCTGAGGCTCTGCTGGAGGGTCTGGGTGGATCAGCTCCTGTGAACAAACAAACAAATAAACACACGAGAAATCCTCCAGGAACAGGGCAGCCACTGTTGTGCAGGCAGCTCTGAAGCTCCTGAGGGACACAGGGATATGGTTTTGGAGGGGATGGGTTTGGGTCTGGTCCTTAACCCCATCTGGAGCAGCACCAGCTTGTCAGGCTGCAAGTGCAAGCAGGGGAAGCAGGGAATATCTCAAGAATTCCTCCAGGTGCTGTGGGGACTCAGGAAGGTGTGATGCAGCCACTCTGGCTGTGAGTGAAAGGAGCAAAACCCCACCCCTGTATCCCAGTGCTCCTCTGGACCCCCAAACCTGTGCCTGCCCCCCGCCCACCCTTGGTCACCACCAGTGTCACCTTTTGAACCCTGTTAGCAAAGCACGGGGGGGAGCCTCACCCCACGGCAAAAGCTGCTCGGGAGAATCCTCCAGGGGACAATTGAGCACTATCAAACACAACTGCAGTAATACTTTACTGTCTGCTGCAGATATTGAGCCCTCATTGCAGTAATTGTCACGGTGACAGAGCTGGGAACACTTGCTGTAATTAGGACAGTTGTTTTGTCATGTGTAACGATCTGAAGAGAAGCAAGGAAAGAGGCAACGAGCACTAATCTGCTCCGGTGTAGCGAAGGGGAACCGTGCACACACCAAATACAGCTAATATATTGGAAATTCAGATGAGCAGGCATTCTGAGGAAGTGAGGAAATAAATGGTAAAACAATACATCTATTCAGGGAAATTTATGCTCTCCTGGGTGTCTGTATCTGGAATAGCAAGTGCAGATGTTTTGCTGTAGAGGTTTTCTTTTTTTTGAAGGTGATCCCGGTGATATCTCACAAAAATCCTCAGCCAACCCCATGTGTGTATATAGGGATATAAATACGTGCTGATATATGTTGATATAAATATATTCAAGCAAGTTTCTATAGGTGAAATGTCTCTTACTCCAGCAGCTGGAGAACATTCAGTGAAACTGAGCAAATGTGTGGAACATGTATCACTCAAGCTATTTTAATGTCTCGTAAATAATCACTGCAGCCTCTTTATTCTCTCCTCTTTCTTTCTCTCCTTTCCCTTTTTGCACTCTCTTTTTATATTGTGCTCCACATTACCTTTAATTGTGATTCAGAGTCTGGAATGGCTGTTTTGGTTGGGTTTTAGCTGATGACAAACATTGCTGTGGACCAAAAACTCTTGGGAAATGGCCCCAGTTTGGGAGTTGTAGGGTGTCTCTTGCTGTGTGAGGGACTGCAGACTCTTCAGGCAGGAATTGCACTGGAGCAGTCAGAGACAGGAGTAGAAATTTCCCTGATTGAAAATTTGCCATGTAAAGCATTTTTCAATGAGAAATTGGATTTTCAACTCTTTTTTTTCTCTGGTTTCCACCAAAATTTTGACATTTTATTTCACAGCTGGAAGGATCTTGAGGAAAATAGCACTTGCCATTTAGTGTTCTTTTTTAGTGTTAAACTAAATTTAGTGTTCATATTTTCAGTTACTTTTTTAGCCTTAGAGTTTTCAGTGAAATCCTTTCTTCACTACTGAGGCAAATCAGAATTTTCCCATCTACTTCAGCAGCACCAAGATTTCACTTTTGATGTTTTACTACAGGAAATCATTCCTGCAAGGACCTTAAATGTCCCTTAGAGCTCATCAACCTCTAACCTGTATTTCAGAAAGGTTCCAGGGAACAGCAGACCACTTAGTCTGACCCTGATTCCAAGTAAAACATCATGATTAACCCCAAACCCTATTAACAAAGAATTGGAGGGTAAAATACAATTAATGACAGCCAGCAGGAAGGAATACAAATCTGTTCATATAAACATTCTGTCTTCTTGACAGGATTGCATTTCTGCTCCAGAAGGGGAACTGGGACAGTGCAATGTACCTGGATTTCTCCAGGGCATTTAGCTCAGCCCAGCTGCTGTCTGGCCTCGTTAGTGGTTCAACACTGGTGGGTGTATTAAATCCTGACTCATCAGTGGGTCCCTGGCTGAGCTGCTCACATCAATCCCGTGTTTGTGCCAATGATCCAAGCAAAGGTGGGAAGCAGACATGGGGAGGGCCTCAGGGGGACCTGGGGCTTGTGGAGCAGTGGAAAACCAGCACAAAAGGTAGGAGCAGCAGGAATTTTCAGGTTAAGGGGCTTCAGCCCAACGGAATTCATCCAAAATGTAAATCCTGTGGGAACAGAGCACGTGGTTTTAGCTGTGGTTCCAAACACTCCAAGGCACAGGTAGAGTGAGAGGTGGGCAGTCACCTCCACTGGCTTCAGAGTGCAATGATTGTGTAAAAATCAAATTAATAATAAATTACTAATCAAACGAATCCAAATTAATAATAAATTACTAATCAAACAAACAAATCCAGCAAACCAGGAGCAGATTTTCTTCTTCCATGAAGCTTTAATGAGGTCCTGCTGTGAAATGTCCACGTTCCAGGAGTACCTGAAAATATTCTACAGGAAACTTAGAGGAGGCCACGAAAACAACCTGGAGGTTGGAAATCCACCTTGTGGCATGGAGCTGAAAGAGCCTGACATGTTCATCTTCCCAGGAGCCCTGAGTGGTGCTGGGATTGCTGGTGGGCATCCCTGCATGTGAGGCAGCTCCTCTCCAGCAGTAAAATAATAACATTCTATTAAAATGAGACACAGCTCCTGGCTGGGAAGGTGATGGAAGCTCCCAGCAGTTTCTCAAGTGCACTCCTGAGTGCTTTCTGTTCTTCAGAGCAGGATTAACTGCCCTTTGGAAGCAGCTATATAAAATCGAGCTGGATTAGAGGGAAATTTTATTGCAAAGACACTTTAGGACTGGGATATTGTGTGTACTTCACGTGTGCATGTCAGCAGTGGCATTTGAAAATGGTTTTAATTTATGTGGCTATTTTTTACCAAAAAAAAATGAATTTCCAATGAGAAAACTTATTACTTACAGACTTTTTTTCCCTCAACACCAGACTTCTGAGATTTGAATGTTTGGGGCCTTTGGATGAAAAGTAAAAAAAAAAAAAAACTTCTCTAGCAGGGAGATACCTTTCTACTGAAAGATTACCTCAATTAAAAATCTAATTTCCACTGGAAAGGTGAAAAAAAAAAAGTTTTCAAAGGAGGAGAAAAAAAAATTCAGACAGATCAGGTGTCCTGCATCAGTGTGAACCCCAGTGGACAAAATAATTAATGAGCAGGAATGTTCTGCTGATGGAAAGCATTGAAGGGCTGCAGGAGGAACTTTAAAGGCTCCTTTGTGTCCCCAAGCACAAACATGGCCCAAAGGCAGTCCAGGGCAGCTCTGAGCTCCTCGTGAAGGGGCTTTGAGGGAAGCTGCCCTTGGCTGAGGAGAGCATCCTCCCCCCCAGCCTGGGGGCACTGCCAGGGGGGGATTGTGCCTGGCAGCAAGGGGACAGCAATTCCCATGGGGGAGGCTGCTGGGAGCAGGGCACGTGTGGGGAGCAGGGCATGGAAGCTCCCCAGAGGGGCTGTGGTGCTCTCCTGAGTGCCTGCCGGGCTCTGGGGAGCTGTCCCAGCCCTGCCCTGGCACAGCAGCTCCCAGCTGGCACAGGGGCCTGCTGGCACATTTGAAGGGATATTTTGGTGACTCTAGCTGGGTCCAAGTGGGAAATGTCCCCCCTGGCTCTGCTTGCCTGCTGGATTCAATGGCCCCGTGTGCTCCTGGCAGGGTGCTGTGCTTTGGCACACCTCTGTGGTGCTGCCTGTGCCATGCTGCAAACCTGATGGCTTCTCCAGGTGCCTTTGTGTCAGCTTGCCCTGAAGGGAATCCCCAGGCTCTCCTGTTTGGGTGGCCACAGCACTGCCAGCGACCTGTGGCAGCTCTGATCCTTGCCCGGATCTCCTGGTGCCTCCATCCCCCCTTGGTCTGCATCCCTGCCCCCGGGGTGCCTGAGCAGGCTGTGCTGTGTCCCTGCACTGGGGTATGGGATCTCTGGGACAGCAGGCAGCTCCAGGTCACTGCCAGGCTCCAGCTGCAGCTCCTGGGCTGTTCTGGTGCCAAGCTCAGCAGCAGCTGCAGGTGCATCCCGTGCAGGGGCTCTGGCAATCAGCATCCCAGCTCTTATTAGGAAGCAGAGGGTTTTCCTTAAACTCTGATTAACCAATTATGTTTGTCCTGATTGGAATTCTTCTGTCATCTCCCTCACCACGGGGCAGAGCAGTTTGCTGAATTTAAAGAGGACTGCCACAGTTGTGTAAATGAATGAGATGTTTTCTTAAAATAACTATTTATGGATGTAAATCTCTGCCTGGATCTTGGGAACCCTTCCCAGCTCTGCCTCCAGCTCCTGCAGTGGCATCTCTCGTCACCTGGAGCCAGATGGGAACAGGCCAGGAGCAGAGGCCATGTCTCCCTTCCTTTTCTCCAACCCCTGGGGTGGCTGCAAGGCTGAGGACAAGAGAATGTTTTCCTGCCAGGGACACAACAAATTCAAGAGGTTTCTCTCTAATAGAAATGACATTTGAGGCACTCTGTTTAATAAGAGGCAGCCCAGTTGATGTTTATATGAGATTAGGGTAGAAAATCAGGTGGTTTTGTTCTGTTTAAAAGTACATTTTCAGTCCAAACAAATATTATCATGTAATGATATTCCTGGAAATTTCTGGTGCTCAGTTGCTGTTTGGCATTATGGGTTCAGTGTCGTTTTGGAGGACACAACCTCCAGTTGATAACATCCTAATGAAATAAAAACCTGCAATATGAAACAAAACATTAAACTCATGACATTTCCTGTACACTTCTGAAGGACCAAAACAAGTTTTCAGTGATTGTTTTTTTCCGATTTTGAAAAAAAAATAAAGGAAAAAATCCAATGACAACAATTAAATATTCCAGGTTAATTCCTAAATTACCTGGAAGAGACATGAACATTTGAAAATCTACGGTGGCAAATTGTTTATGTAACAAAACACCTCCTAAGAAGGACTCGTACCTTTCCATACCTTTCACTTCTCTCTTTTCAGTACAAAAAGCATTTTCCATTTTGCCTGGCTTTTACACTGATTTTCCCAGCTTGGGAGTGGAGTAAATTCAAGTGTAAAAGGCAAATGCTGTGGCAAAGTTTGCTGCTGCCTGGTTAAGTCTGCAAGTGAGGCCCCTGTGGGCATATTTGTATTTAATATTTTGCCTTTTGTGGGAGTCATTAGATGGACAAAACGGCCCAACTTCTCCTTCCAAAAATAATCCATTAACATCCATCCTTCACCAGGACAGGAGGCAGCTTTGGTTTAATTCTAAATTTTCAACAGCAAGGAGCTCTGATTCCAATGTGCATTTAAGGTGGAAAGCTAATCTTTGAGGCTTCACGGTTGAAACTTATTTTAGCTTTTTATTTTTCCTCCCATCGTGATGGAAAGTTGAAATAAATGAGCTGGCTTCACCATTCAATTATGTTAATTTACAGCCCTCTAACCCCAGCAGTCGTGCTGACATATAAATGATGAAGCAGAGCATATGATCAGATCCCTGGTACTACAAAAGAAGTGTTAAGCCAAGGGTGAGCAAAGATTTTGGAGCCCAGGAGTGTCCAGATGGGAAATGCAGTTTGCCCACAGACCCCAGAAATTGTTCTGTCAAGGTGTTTAATGATGATGTTTTCTGGATTTAACCCTGAATTCACATTTTGAAGAAAAGTTGTCAGGTCTGTATAAAAACAACCAACAAAAAATCCCACTGTAAGGTAAAGCTATACATTTAATTTTGGGACAAACAGGACAATTCTTTTAAATCCAGGTGGAGACGGTTTCTTTTTCATTTTCAAGAACTTGATTTTTATTTTTGAGCCAGATGCTAGTGGTGATAATTTGGACACTGACTGGAATGACCACAGGTATACTTAGATCCCAATTATCCCAGAACTCCTGTTCCTGTGTGAGTAAAGCTGTGCCCTGCCCAGGGCTGTGGTTATAAACGTTGGGGCAGGCACCCAGAGGAAGATGAGAGATGCTGGCAGCAGGGGCTGCATTAGGGCAGAGCCCATTTTCTGTCTGTGCCTTGAATTTCCTTGGGGTTTTTGAAGAAGCTGAGAGTGGATCTGGGGGAGGGTGGGACGTGCTGGGATCAAGGGGGAGCAGCCAGGACCTCCTCCTGGTTTGGGAGCTGTGCAAGCAGAGCACCTCTGCCCAGCCCTGTCCCGTGGCACTGATGCAGCACCTGGATGTCATTCCCCACTGCAGCCTCACACCTGGAGGGATTCCTCCAGGAAAGCTTTTTTCCAGGAGAAAAAGGAGTTTTCAGGAGGCTGAGCACACGTGTGACACCTGGAGACCCCAGAGCCCCTCCAGGCCATCCCAGTCCTGGCTCTGAGCTGCTGAGCAGAACTACCAGCACCTCAGAGCCTGCCTGCTCTGGGACCAGAGCTGTGCTTCCAAGTGATAAAGATCTCTTTTTTCCAGCTCCAGTGCAAACAGAGGCTCAGAGAGCTGCAAGGCCAGCCAAGTGTGCTCAAGGGGGCTCTGGCTCCTCTCACTCACTGCCATTCCTGACTCCACTGGAACCTGGTGCATCCCAATGAGTCCTGGGGGCACTGGGAGCCCCAGTGTGTATCTTTGGGGAGGAGATTTGGCAACTTCCAATTCTCAGGGAGGATTTACAAAAGCTACAATAAACCAAAGAAAAGCTAATTTAAAACATGCTGATTTTCTTTTTTTTTTTTTTCCCTAAATCCCACTAACCCTTTTCTCAGTCCTCTGCTGTTTCAAATGCCAGCACAGAGCTGGAGTTTGTAGCCAGGGAGAGAAGCAGAGGGGTCAGACATGGAGATGTTCATGGACAGTGGGAGATTGCTTTCCAAGAGCCCAGGTGGGTGCCCAGGGGCCTGTTCTACATCTGTGCCAAGAAATGGGAGGGTCTGCAGGTCCCTGTACCACGTGTGCCATGTTCTGTGGGCACAGCACCTTTGTACAGATAACTTCATTTCTCACAAGACATTTTGGAGCAATTCTTTGGGCTGCACATCGTGGCAGGCTCAGGGTGTTGCTCTGTAAGTACAGACACTGTGACAGGGGGATTTCCACCACATCCTTGGAAGCAAGGTGGAGGTGCCAAAAAGTCAATTTGTACTTTTAAAGTGAGAGGATTTTGTCATTTCTAAGGTGCTTGAAACTAAATTCTTGGGGATGAGGCAGGGTTTGTAGGATTCTTTCACGCTGGGCAGCCCGTTTGCCCCTGTTGTCACCCATGGCAGTAAGACAGCACAAGGTCTGTGGGTTGTGGAGATGAAGAGAGCCCAAGGACAGGAATTTCTGGGCTTAAACAACTGCCTGGGTGCTGGAGGGCTCTGCAAGGCACTGCCCCTTCCTTCCAGAGCAAATTGCAAATCTTTTTTCTATCCTCATTCAGGCAAGGAAACCCAAGTGAGGGGATCTTTAGAAATCTTGGCTGTCTGAAACTCTCCCCCAGCCATGGGCCCCAGGAGAGCACAGGAGGATCCAAGCAAGCCACCAGAAGTTGGCTGTTTTCTCATGTTCTAGAAAATGTGTAATTTCTCTTAATTCTCCATGAACCTGACATCTGATAGGACATCTAATAAAGCCCATAAGTAGTGTTTTATGAAGCTCCACTTCCCTCCTAAGCTCACCAGGGATCATTCTTCTCTTTGAAAAACAGCTCATCATTAGGAATCAAAGATGTTTGATATACAAAATAATTTCCCAAATTAGGGTTTGTCAAATGTAGGTTTGCAAATCTCTGCTATTTTTTTTTTTTTTGCCTTTTTTTTCTCCTTTCTCTCCCTTGCTCTCCCCTTTAGGTTGATTATATCTTGGAACTAGAGGCAAAATAAAATCCTTCCACCCTTTCCCCTCCTTCCCTCCTTTCCTTATCTCTCTGTGGCTCAGCCCCACCTGAGCAGTGCCCGCAGGATTTCTTTCCTGCCAGCCCCTGTGGCAGTGCCCAGCAGCCAGCCCGGGTGCCCAGGGCTGTGGCAGGGTGGGCACGGGGGCTGGAGCCCAGCGAGAGGGGCTGCCGGCGGCTCTCCCTCCCGGAGTGCCAGCAAACAGTTAACGCTTTCATACTTTACAAAAAAGTCAAGACAGACTTGTGATTCTTGATGTTAATGAAGGTGTCACACATTGTCTAGAGAAAGTTGTGCCTGGCAATCTTCCTTTTTTCGGATGCCTACACCACTGACATTTCATCTCGCATTCAAAGAGCACTACCTTAATGAAATGCATAATTAACATATTCTAATTGTGCTGAGCGCTGTGATGATTTTGACAGAACTCACTTTCCATGTCTAATTTGATGCTAATTTAATCTGTTCCTCTCCCGCTGACATGACCTTTCTTGATTGAGTTTCACTGAGGAAATTTTTTGATGGATTGATTTATCAGCAGTGCGGAGACAACAAAGGCTCAGGGTGCAGGGCAGAGCGGGCTGGGGATGGCCCCACGCCTGCACACCCTGAACTCCCAGCTCCAGGGGCCTCTTTCCAGAGCCCGCCTGCCTCCGCTACTGATGGAATTCGAGCAATGTGACATCTGCGTGTGGGTTTGATCTCGCTGAGAAACACAGTAAATATCTTATTGTGCCTGGCAGTCTCCTGCAGGGGAAGCTTCTCCTGGGCTGCTGTGGTGCTGCTGGAGCAGGGCAGTGCCAGCCAGGGCAGGCAGCCCTGGCTTCTGGATCATTCAATCAACCTGGGCACTGCTGGCCACCAGCAGAATGGAAAGGGGTTGGAGGAGGCGTCCCAAGGTGTAACCTACTTTTTGGAGGCTCCTTCACCCAACTTTGTCTAATGCTTCCTGGTGGCCGTGTGTGTTTAACATCCAGGGTGTGCATTTACAACATTGGCTGTGCAGCTATAGATACATAACTTATAGCTTGTGTATATATGATTATAGCCTCATTCAGACACTGGAGAGGAGGTTTAATAATGCTCCCAATGTTGTGAAATATCCTACCTGTATCTCCCAGCTCAGGAGGTGAGTGTGTGCCTGTGGGAGCACGCTGCTCTGAGGAAATCTCAGGGGGAAATTGTGACTTTTTGTTTGCTTCACAAGGGAGGAAATTTAGGAAGAAATTCTTCCCTGTGAGGGTAGGGAGGCCCTGGCACAGGGCACCATCCCTGGAAGTGTCCCAGGCCGGGCTGGACAGAGCTTGGAGCACCCTGGATAGTGGGAGGTGCCCCTGCCATGGCAGGGGTGGCACTGGGTGGGCTTTAAGGTCTCTCCCCACCCAAAGCATTTTCTGATTATATGGAAACTTGGAATGTTATATGGAATATATCCCTATTTATATGGAATTATATGAACACCTATTATTCTGGAATTATTTATATGGAATATATACCTAATTATATGGAATCTGTACCTATTGCTTTGTGTTGTGACAGCTTCTTGCTCCCCTCATAGTGTACCTGCCCTATTATCCAGGGTTCTGTATCACAAAAAAGATCCTTCCTGACCCTCCAGTGGTCTCTTCCATGCCCTGAAGCACCAGATTTAACTTTGCCTGTTCCACTACAGCTGCTGCTGCTCATAAACTCTGAGTTCCTTGCACTGCCTCAGCATGTGTGTTTTTGTTGCTTAGGAAAAAGCAGAGATAGCATCTCACTTTAGAGAGCATAATAATATCTAATTGACAGCATTGTTGAGATGAATTTTATAAACACCAGTGACATTATAACAAAAAAAGGAAAATTAAGAATTTATGTTTCATCTTGCTACAGATTTAAGAAGTTAAGACACACATGTTCACTTTCTTGAGGAGTTGATGGAATAGTTTAGTTTTAAAAATGACTTATTGATGTAAGTCCCAGATTTTCTTATCAGTGTTTAGCTACACTGAGCAAACAGTAGATGCTTGAGGAGAAGGGCAAAGGCAGCCCCGAGAGCAGAGGGATTCTCCCAGCTGGGGCTGGGACCTGCTCCTGCCCTGCCCTTGCACTCAGTGAGTCCAGGGTCGGAACTGGTTCAAGAGGGACTCCCAGCCCCTGTGCCCAGCACAAATGAGCTCGAGGAAAGCCCTGCAGAGCAGGGGTGGGCTGGGGGTTAAACCCCCCAGCACCCCTGGGTGCTTCCCTGCCCACCCTGCAGCCCCAGCTCCACAACCAGGGCAGAACCAAGGGCCCCCACCCCTCCTCTGATGGGCAAAGGGAAGCTTGAACCTGCCCAAAATGGAGCTGGATTTAGGGATGCCAGGGAATCCCACCCATCCGCACCAGGCCTGAGTTTGGGTCTGGAGTGGATGCTTGGTTTGGGTTTTGCTTGGGGTTTTTTACGTGGGTAATTTTTTTCATTTGGGGAAAAAAAACCCTCATTTTGCAACAGAGTCCTTCCTGTCTGATTTCAGCTCTTTGCCAGAGGACAGGCCAATACTGATTAATTCACAGATCCTCTCTCTCTCTCTGTCTCCCCAAAAAAAAGCACTTGTGTATCCATTCTGGCTAAGTCTGTTGGGCAGCTGCATCCCAAAATGTGTAAACCACGTTATAACTGTGAAACTATGAGTCATTCAGTGTTATTTACCATTGATACTGGCAGGCAGCCTGATCTGTTCCTGTAATTATGTCTCTGTCTCTACCAGGGAGATCAAAAGTACAGAAATTCCAAGTAATAGGAGTACAACTATATCAGTGGGGTGAAACTGAGCATCTGGATCAGAGAAAGAGATATTGAGTGCACAGTGTTGCAGGAGATCAAAGAGGGAACTAAATCTAATAAAACAGTAATAATTGGTAAGCTCACTTCCAACATATGGAACATCAGAATTTGGTATTAAAATGTTATTTCTGAAGAACTTTAAAAAATTGGAACAGATAGTTTGAGGACATACAAGACTTGTGTGCATTCTGCTCTAGGCTCAGTATTTCTGAAAAGAAATCAGATGCCTTCATCCATATTTAGGAAACTAATTTAAGAACAATTTTAAAAAAATCCTGAAGAAATCTTACCCAGATACTTTCATCTGCGGTCACCTGGGTGCTTCTGGTTATTTTCCTGATGAAGCCAGTTGGAAAGAAGGGAGTGGAATTGAGTTTGCAGCCATGCCTGTTCATCAAATGCTCTTTTTCATTAGAACAGTTCACTTCAATAAAATCCTGGGCACGTTTGATAAGACAGTATTCAAGGAACAAAGCTGTTAGGAAATGACTTGCTCATAAGTTCCAGCAATAATTTTTGGCCTTAGAATATTACTTGGTGTTTTTCATTGTCAGTGGAAAATGAAAATGTAGCATTTCAATTGTGAGCCATTAGGAGTGGAGCGAGGCCCCCTGTTCTGTGCACTTCATCTACAAATTGCACCAGAATACTTGGGTGAACTTTTGATCTGCCAGCACTCACAGGGGAAAAAAACAACAACATTCCCAGAAAATGCCCATTAATTTGAATGATTGAATATTCAAGGAGAAGGTTTCTCCTTATCAAGGTTTCTACAGAAGGAAAGTGAGAATTAGTAAAATGTGGTTAATATAAATAGAACCTGACTGCTGCATGAAGGGAAGTTTTTAGCACTCAACGCTTTGCAGATGGGTGCATCTTCTTGCAAAATGGCTGAGGACATGAATGTTTGGAGCACAGAAAGGGAAAATTTAAGATATAGATAGAGATAGATGCAGTGAGTCATCCTGCATCTGTATTCCCGAACCTCCATTGTTCAGGTTTGCTTCTGATGGGGCTATAAAAGCCAGGATTTATATCTGTGGAAAGGTTATTTAGCACGTAGGCTTTGCACAATATGGTTTGTGAGAGAACGAGTGTGGAAAGACACGCTGGGAGTTGGATAAAATACTGGCTAAAATAGAAACAGAGCCGTGCCATGGTTTGTGAGGGACTCTGTGCTCTGGTGCTGTTTGCAGGAGTATTTGGTATTGTCTATTTTCTGATCAGCTCTCTGACATCTCAGGAATGATAGTTATGACTCACATAACCTCGATTCTTCTGAGAGAACATCACAGGAAATATCTCCCCGGTAGCCTTAAGGGATCTCTGGTAACGCAGAGTTTGTGGCTTCATCAGGTGATGGGCTCATCAAATATTAACGCTCTTTGCATTCTTCTTTCTTCCAAACCTGAAAAAGCTTTTGGGAAAACCAGTTTGGCCTTGAATCTGCTCAGTTCTGTCCTTTATTTGGGGCTGTTTTGAAGGATTAGCTCACAGCTCTTTATTCATGGCAAAGAATGAACCCCAGTAAGACAGGATTGTGTGAGCGGCATATTGGGGCTTGAATTAAGAATTCCACCCCACATCTATAAAAATGAGCTGTAAATGTACATTCTGCACAGCCCCTGGACTTCAAAAGCAAAGGGAGCAGCTGTCTGGCTCCACGATCGTGCCACCATCCCCAGGAAGTGCCACTTTTGAGAAACCCACAAGCATACACATGTATATTTACAGATACAGAACATAACATACACTCAGTTCCACTCCCAGCCAAGGAATCAACAACAAAACAAACAAACGAAGACTTGCAGTGCAGAAATATCTGCAGCAAGCCTTTTTTCTGAGGAAATATTATTGAGGTGCTGAACAACATTTGATCACTTGCAACCCTTTCAACTGACGTTCTATTATTCACATGTCTCTTTCATTATGCAACAGATGGTGAGTCCTGTCGCTGATTTTTTTCTTCAGATTCACAAAACTTCAATGGATCGTAATATGACCCTAAAAATGAGTAGAAAAAGAGAATGCTTGTTAAGGTTTTATCTTTGATAATAATCCATTGACAGAGAATAGCAGCTGACCTCCTATAAACCAAAAAAAGACACATTTGCCTTATTTTATGAAGAGCATTTGTCTAAAACATTTGACTGAGCTGCAGAATGTGGCCTTCAGCTGAAATGAAAGATGGTCCTTCTGTTGCTACACAAAGCCATATTTGCTGCTGCAAAGTGCAAAAGGATAGGCTGACAAATTGATAGTATGTCAGGAGCAAACCCGTCCTCGTCTTCACAAACATCTGCATATTTGTGAAGATTCTGACTGAGAAGTATTTTATTTAGAGGCTTCGTGTGGCAAATCTAAGATAGTCACCATGCTGAGGTCTAAACATTGTTAGAAACGTCTTTAAATACAATCCCTCTGTCTGCTTTCTGGCCACTTATTAATAGACATTTCTCAGAGTTTAAAGATGGGGGGGAGTCTTGGAGCAATTAAAAGCTATGCTCCATATGCCTTTGATGTTTTTTTATCTCATCCTAGACTGGCTAGATCCTGAATTATTATGCTATGAGTTATTAGATTGGAGAGTTTGCAGTAGAAAGTTAAATAATAAAATGCTGGTATGTTCCTCCTCCTCCTCCTAGACTGAAGTAATTTGCAAACAGAGCTCAGTCTGGCAGAGCCCTGCATTCCTGAGGAGCCTAAAGCCCACAAACATTCACCCTCCAGCCAGGTGGGTCTTCTCCTCTCCATGCCATGAGGTGTGAGGCTGAAACAGGACCACCTTTGGGGCAAAAAGCCCCATGGGCTGGTTTGAGATGGGTCATTTGTGCCTTTAACCTCTAAGGACTTCATCCAGGTCCTTCAGTGTGAGGTCAGGCTCTGTCTGCAACCAGGAGAGCAGAGAATAAACCTTCAGTGGGGTATTCAGAGCTTTCCTCCTTTAGTTCCAGGGGAAACCTGAGCTCTTAAATTCATTGGAACAATGGTGGTTCTTCAGCCTGTAGAAAAATTGTAATTAAGACCTGAGAACTTGGAGAGTTATTTTGTAGAATGGCATTGATATCAATAAGACAAAATATTTTATCTGGGAGTCATTTCTTCTTTTGCATCTTGTTTTCTCTGATGATAAGAGTTGCAGGAATTCAATAACTGTTCAAGTTTAGGTTCTTGTCCTGTAAAAAAGATGCATGAACATACTCAGATTGAGCTGTTTGTTTGTCTTTTAAATCAAATTCCTGGCTGAATCAAGCCAAGCCAAGATATGAATTTTTTTAAACTCTGTTTGCCTGCTCTGAGGCATAACCTAATTGATAACACAATATCATACTTCTGCAGTGAAGAAAAGTTGATAGACCAGCTCCTCTCTGCTATAAGGCAGCATAAAGCTTTTCCAATTTAACCAGCTAAGAGTCTCCTTGAGCACACATATTTTTGGCAGGCCTGGCTCTTTAGACACTATTATAAGTTGGTCTTACACATTTTTGCAGAAAGTCTTTCAGGCTCTGCCTCCCCGAGTTAGGCAAGCACGAAGGAAACGACATGAGTCGAACAAAACAAAAACTCAGCCCCAGTGCCTGCTTCTTGCCAAGAACAGTGCCCCAGAACTCGAGCACTGCTGTGTTTACTGGCCCTTTCATAACACTGTCAGTATCGAGGAGTTGGTAAATAGAGAACTCATCCAGGAGGCTGTCAAATCCTTCTGCACTGCTGCACACCCCACGATGATATGCTAACTCTCTCCCGGTTTGCCAGGCAGCCTGACTTTCCAGGCTGGGTCAAGAACAAATGACACTTTTGCAGTAGGCTGTCCTTCAGGGGAAAGGATGCTAGCTGCTGATTTTTCCTCAGTGTGGCTGTGCAAAGGAAGCTATCTGAGGTTTGGGATTCTGCTCTCGTCAAGGATCTCGCAGTCTCCCCATAGCATCACCTCCTACTCGCTGCTGATTCTCGGTCACACTTTAATATTTCCCATTCATGTGCTCAAAGCACTCTGCAAACACTGCTGAGCCCAGCCAACGCTGCTGCTGGTGGCACTGTCACCTTCTAGGTACACCAAACAGAGCCCAGGGTGTGCCCAGGGGCAGGGAGTGGGCAGAGCTCAGGGAGAGGGATGAGGAGCAGCTCCAGATCGGCTGCTGTGGGTGGGCACAGACCCCAGGGTTTCCTTGGCAGCTGTTTTGGGGGTTGCACAACTACAATTTCATTTCAGTGATCAAGCACACCAGAGCCAGGTTTAATTTTTGTCCTGTGACTCTTGGCAAATTAGATCCAAATGACAAGGCAGGGTTTGTACTCCGGTGCCAGGTTGGTGCTTGCATACAATAAATGGAAATTTTTTTGTCATATTACAAGAAAATCTCTCATATCCTTCAATACAAGAATATTAGAATCCTGGTAGGTGTTCTGCAGTGTTCAGGCAGCTTTTTGATCCGTTGACAGATTTGGGGTGTGATGCCTCAGGATGGGCACTGTCAGCCTGCTGGACAGTTCAACAGATTCTGAGGAGGATTCTGTGACATAAAAAGTGCATAAACCACAGTTTTAGCTCCCTGTTCCAAGTCTTCTCACTGATTCTCTCATCCTACATGTCAGGAGAAATAGTGAGGTGCAGCATGAGTGACTGTGAATCATTTCTACCATTCTGAAAAAAGAAAAAAAAATAAAAAGAGGGACATGTATTGTGGCAGCCCAGGTGAATTTGACATTCCTGCAGATGTGCAATAACATAATCTGCTCCTTTTCCCGAGTTCCTCTCCTACGAGGCTTTGTTGGCATGATTAGCCTCCTTAGTAGCATCCTCCAGAGGGAATTCTGCAGAGATGAAATACAAAAACTGCTTTAAAATGATAAGTCACAAATAGGATCTGCCACAAGGCATTATAAACAAAACTAGACACAAGGGACTCATAAAAAAATTAAAGTCTAAAGTAACTGAGAAAAAAACCCCAAATCTTCCTGCCTGCAATCTCATTTGCACACCTGAGTTGTTTGTGCAGCTGCAAGGAGCACAAAGGCAGTAAAGGAGCAGTGAAGTGACCAGCACAGTGACCATGGATTCCAGGCTTTAATTCTGCAGTTTCCACGCCCACTAACAGGGAGGCTGTTCCCAGCTCTCCTTTGCCACGCTTGGAGTTTTTCTGCCTCTGTGTGTTGCTGAAAATTTGATCTTGGAACAAAAAGGGAGATGCTGAGGGAGGGAGAATAATTTTCTGAAGTTTTAAGGGTTCTAACTGCCTGATTATTGATATAATCTGGATAAAACTGATCAATGTATGGAATGCATCACCAATAGCCCCAAGCCCTGAGGGTGATAAATTTCTCCCAACACATTCGTTTCATGATACTGCAGACATGAAATTCTGACCTAAAAAGTAAAATGATATTGCAGCATATATGGTCTCTTTTCGGATATTTTTATTATATTTTTAGGCTTCTTTTTCAGTTTTGGAATTTTTTAAATGATTGTTCTTATCTTGGCCATCTTTTTGCCTTTCTCAGAGCAAATGGGTCTGAAGGGCATTAGAGAGTTCACTTCATCATATTCGAGTGGTTGGCTCAAATGAGAACTCCCTGACAGGAGTTAAAGCTGATAAACTTCATTGTGAAGTTCTTCTTAGTACATTTTAAATTCCAATTCTAGATGCCCAGCCTTGTCTGGCTAAATGAGTTTCAAATGAGTGTCTCACGTGCTGGCGAGCCTTGCATCCCTGGTTTTGCTGTGCTGAAGGAAAAGGCTGGACTGTACAGAGCATGTTAAACACAGCTGGACTGGCCAGGAAACAACAGTTCCACTTTCTGGAAAACTCTGGGATTTTGCACATTTATAACTTGTTTCTCATCAGTGTAGGAAACCATAAAAAAAAATTATAGTGGGGCACAGAATGCCAAGGGAAGGTAAAATGGCCCATAGTGAAATCTGGGAGGGCCATCCCAGCACTTTTATCCTGTGGTTTCAGCAGAGAGCTGAGCCTCAGTCTGTTGTGGGTTTAGCACACTCTGTAATCAGCTCACTTGTGGTCTCTGGGCTGTGCTTTTGTCTGACCTGAAAATTGCTAATTGCATTGGAAATGTCCTCGAGGAGCAATGGACACATTTCCAGCAGCCAGGGCTTCTTTTGGAGAAGCACAATTGTAGTGGGCAGTGCTGGATGTCAGAAATGAAGACGTTGCAGTTCAGAGAAAGGCTTGTTATGCTGGTAACAAATACCTGAGGGAAGCATTGTCACTAAAACAGCCTGTGAGAGATCCTGAGCCCACCGAGCAACAACTGCTCCATGAGTATAAAGTTCAAATATTACTTGCTGTGCTTTGTAAAATGATGCATTGGATGGATCAGATTCATTCAGGGACCTAAATTTTAGCTTAGACAAGAAAATTTGAGGTGTTGGTGTCTAGGGAGTGCTCCACAGATCTGTTTCTGTTGCTGGCACGTGGGGAAATTCCAGTTTTAAGCCCTGGGTGTGCAGGAATTGCATCATGGTGTCATCAGCATTGGATCCTGACCTCACTGTGGTTTTTGGACCATGCACCAACCTCCAGCTTCGAGCCAGGGTCCAGACAGCTGCATTGCCATCCCAAATTAAACCATCAGGGTGGTTTTCCTGTCTCTGTTCTGTGTCAGGCTGTTTTTTCACACCCCATTGTATTCACTGGAGCACCTTTCTTCTCAGTAAGGTATGACCAAGTTTGTCTTTTGGAATTATTCTGTAAGGATTGAGGCATCGATTGCCATCTTACACAGAGCAGAAGCAACAGCAAAATTCTCTCTCCTCCTTCCTTAAGGGAAAAGCAGTTATTTCTCCATGGGCAGAGAAGTCAGTTCATGTCAGCTAAGTAATTTAGGAGTGGACAGCATCATGGAATATTACTTCCCAAATAATCCCTGAAGTTAAGAATATAAAGTTAAGAATGTAATGCCAGGGCCAAGCATAAATGGCTTTTTCTTCCTGTGATTCAGTTCTCAGATCCACCAGATTGCTCCCCATGTACAAGCACACACAAATTCCAGGATGCAGCATCAGGCAGCCCATCCCAGGGATTCTGGGATGGTTTTCTATCAGGCCACGTGGAGGGCTGCAGTCTGTTCACAGAAAAAAAAAAAGAGCATTCCACTTTATTACTTAGCATTGAGAAAAACAAGTTTAATTGGCTTCTGCTGTGCTTTAATAACTAAAGAACAACAAAGGCATTTAGTCATTCACATAATTTCCTGTTTTTAAAGGATTTTAAATGCAACTCAGTGATTAACATTAAAAAGTAGCTACTGTGCAGATATAAGAACTACTTCATTTTTTAATTATATTTTAACAGGTATAGATTCAACGTTCTTGACATTTATAAGAGGTCCTTCATTTCCAGCAAAGTACCATGATGAAATTTCCACTCCTATGGCTTGATCACCCTCGTGTGCCTTCCCAGAGCTGCTCGGGCAGGTTGGGCACAGATCCATAATATTGCACTAAATCAATATATTGCAATAACTATTGCAATATATCCCCATCTTTGGAGGGCAGTCATCAAAATAGAACCAAACTAAAACCAAACTGAAATCTCTCTGCTTTTCCATCCATGGGGAGGAATGAAAAGATGATGATGCTTGGGTTGTTCCTGTCTCTGGTGACCATATTTTGAAAAGCTGTTAAAGGCAGGAAATCCATGCCCAGCTCCAAGGAGCTCAGTGGGACCACGAGCAGGAGCTGGGATGCAAGGAGGGCCTGGTGGGCAGAGACCAGGAGGTTTCAGAGGACAGTGAACAGCAAACCCCTGAGGATACAGCTCCCAGCCACCTGCCAGTGGACTCCAGACATGTCCCTGGCTGCCTTCTGTGCCTCTGTGTCGCTGCAGAGTGACCTTAGCAGTGACCATTGGGCACAGAGCAAGGAATTTGCCATTTAGGCATCATGTTGGTTAGAAAACCCCCCATGCAGAGTGTGTCTGTGGGGCTCAGCCACACTCAAACCTGCAGCAGCAGCTGCTGACAGCAAACCACGTTCATTTTGTGTCACTCTAACGCGGCTTGCGTGGGGTTTTTTGTTCTCGTGAATCACAAGTTTCACTTGAAGATTTTGCTGTGACTGAGGCTCAAAGCTGGAGTGAAACCCATCTGAAATTGCTGAGTATCACTCTGTTCCTTGAGCTTGGCCATCAGGGAGGGCGGAAGCAAGCCCTGCCCTTCTGTCACACTTTGTTTGCCTGGGTCTGTCTGGCATGACACATCCCTGCAGGGCCGGACGCCGCCAGCCGGGGTGCCCACGGTAACGTATCCACACATTAGGCAGAATTCCTGATTTTGTGCGATTGCTGTTGTTTTTCATCTTTCCCTGCCACTGACCCCTGCAGGTCTGGGCCTCCAAGAGGTATTTCATGACAGAAAGAGCTCACAAATGGTGTGAGATGTGTGTCATGGAAAGGTTGGCTTCATATTTCTTGTGTGCGAAAAGGACAGCAAAAATCACCGAAATGGACGATAATAACTGATTTCATAGAGCTTCCAAGTCCCTCAAGGCTGAAACATCTTGGGCCTTTCTAAGAGAGGCATATATTTTGAAGAGAAAGGGGGAAGGAAATAATAAAAAAAATGCCTAATCTTCTGCTGATGTGTCCTTGGCAATCGACTGAACTGACAAGGCTGTGTATTTGTAAAACAAGCTGCGCTAAGTATTTTTTCGGCCTCGCGTTTAGAAACACACGGAGGGGGGGAAGAAGAAGGAAAAGAAAAAAAAAAAAAGAATAAATATGGAAATCAAATGTAAAAACTTCTTGCACTCACAACTGGCTTCCCGGAGGGAATTCCTGCCTCTGTTCTCTGCTCTTCCTCCACTCAGCAAAACAACTGCCAGTCATTAACGGAGCCGCGGCGCGCTCGCTGTACAGTAATTGAACACCAATGGCCCACCCTCATTTGCATCCCCCAGCTCTTGATTGGCAGCTGTACATGAAATGCCAGATCAGTTGAAAGTATGTTGTGAGCTGGCACTAATGATCCAGTGGCTCCGGGGAAACCTGCCATATTGTAATTCGGCTATCAGGCATGAAAGAAATAATTCTAAGTGCCAGCAATGTGAAGCCGAATAAATGTTTCAGTGCTGCAGGTTGCCAAGGGTGACACTTCTGATTTAGTAGAAACGAATGCCCCGTTGCCTTTGGGGTTGGGGGAGCTCGCAGTGTAGCTGAGATGTGTGTATAAAACATTAGTATTAGAAAATGGCTTCGGCACGGGATGGGAAACAGAGGCCTGGTCCCAGGCGGTGCGGGAATGTTTACAACTAATGACTGGATGAAAGGATTTTTCTACCTACTGTAATGACAGGCAAAATAGGATTTGCTTTCCCTGAGATGGAGAATAATGGCTATGTTAAATCTGCCTTTCCTTTTTCTTTCTCTCCCTAAATGAAATGCTCTTTTGTAAAGAAAATCACATCTATTTTCTTCTGCGTAGTGGAGGGAGCGTGTGGATTTAACTCCTTGGGAGCGTCAGGGTTTTGGAGGGAAGGAGGTGGATGAGGGTTTGTGGGTGGCCTCTCTGGCCAGCCCCTCATCACCTGTCACAGATTTTGTGCCA
>JAYDZK010000070.1:12744961-12769321 GCA_034509185.1 Euphonia xanthogaster | reverse complement strand
TCTTTTCTTTTCTTTTCTTTTCTTTTCTTTTCTTTTCTTTTCTTTTCTTTTCTTTTCTTTTCTTTTTTTTCTTTTCTCTTTTCTTTAAGTTTTTCAGTATATTGGTAAAAATATACAATCCCCAATTCTCTAAGTAGCTGCACACAGCTTGCACTGTGTCAAAACATGCCTATATTGAGTAAATATATTATTACTCTATGTTAATGTGTGTTATGTAACGGTCATCTATATTAATGTATTCTCCATGTAAGATAATAGCATTCATTTGCTGGAGTTTGTAGCTTCTGCTGCTCTCTACACTTGGATTTTTACTGCAGAATTTCCTCTTTCAGGTCAGGCAAGGAAGTCTTTGATTTCATGGGCAATGCCAGTCTGCACTGCCATGAGTTGTGCCAGTCCATGCTGCCCTGCTCAGAGGAGGTTTTGGTTTCTGTGCTCATTGTCACATCTGCATCCAGAAAGTTTTAAGGCATAAATAATCTGTGCAGGGTCCCTGCAAGATAACAAAACAGAAGACCCTTCTCTTTGTGATCATCTTTTGGGTGCAGGAGTCCCAAATCCCAGCCTGTGGCAGCCACGGGAGCCCTGCTCCCCCCGAGGGCAGAACTGACCCTTCCTCCCAGCAGCATTGACTCTGGTGAGGGATCATTTCCAAGCTCAGTGCTGCTCGTTTGCCTTTGCTGATTTGGATGGTGGATGAGGTGACAGAGGGCAGGCACAGGGCCAGCCTGACTGCAGATGAGCCCCAGCAGAGCTCACCTTGTGCTGCCTCAGCAGGGGCTGAGCCCTGATGGAAACGAGCTCCGTACAGTGCCAAAGGCTCGTTCTCCTTTGCAGCCTTCCCTTGGGTTTTGGCTGAGCACAGGGGGCAGGCAGAGCTTTATTAACCACCCTGTGCTGGCTCCTGGCAGCAGTGGCTCAGTGGGATGGCAGCAGGTGGTGATTGTTCCCTCCAGGGAAGCCTCTTGGAATCACTGGACACATCCTCTGGCCAGATCACCAGGGCTGCTTTTCTTTGCTACTTGGCAGCTGCAAAAACAAAACTCAGCTGTAAAAAATAAGAGTCTCTTGTCTATTTGGCAAGGCCTCTTTGGATGTGGAGCGTGTCTGCATCTAGGCAGGACAAAAGCAGGCTCGGTGAGCAGCGTGGTGTGGGCATGTTTGCCTCCACAGATATTCTCAGATGTTCCCAAGTGCTGGATGCCTGGGTGAAGGGAAGGTGAGGGGCTGTGGCTAACAGGGTGCTGACAGTCAGGCTGTGCTCTGTGTTGCACTGGCTTTGAGTGCAGAGCAGGAGCAGAGCCCTGGTTGGGAGTGTTGTGCTCTGGTCACTTAGCAATGCCCAGCTTTCCATCACCCATCTCAAACAACTCTGTGTGCAAAAGTCACTTTTGGTAATTGTGAGGAGAGGAACTTAGCCTCAAAGAGATGGATTCAGATTATTTTTTTTTTCTCCCCATTAGGATGATTTAGGATTGTACAATAAGCATCACTGCATGGCTGCTGGATAATGCATATTATTAATTTGGCACATGCTATTGCTCTATTTATGTAATATTTCATACATTTTGTAGAGCTTTATATTCAGAGAGCAACCATACAAATAACAGAGCCTCAGGTCTGCTCCTGCCACTTCATTTCTTCCTGAGCAGTAGAACAGCAGCTCAAGGAGCTCCTGAATCATAGGTGTCCTTGTGCTGTCTCCTCAATCAGCCCATCAGCTGGTCCCTACTAGTATGGGGACAGCTAATAATTAAATCCTAACTCTTGGAAGCTAAACAAATGAGGACAAGTGGTGTAATTAAAGCAGAGAGGTGCCTGACTTTTTATCCTCCTTAGAAGTTGCCAAGTGGCCTGCACAGGTCTCTCTTTTTGTGCCAGAATTTTTCATTTCAGCCACTTCACCTTGCAGCAAGGGACCTACTCCTCTGTTTCTCAGGGCCCAGGCACATTCTCCACTTGACAGAAATAGCTGAGAGGATCCACAGCATTAACTGGTGGAAAAAGTGTCAGGGGTTGAGGACTTGCAAGTCTGGACCTTTTTATGAAAATCCAGCATGTAAAGAGAGAGGAGAGTGAGAATCCTACAGGGACGAAGTTGAAAAATCGAAGTGATTAAGAAAATAAAAAGAAGTTTATCTGAGAGTAAAACTGCAGACAGAAGAGTGACCCTGTGAGTGGAGTTCACTTGGGAAGCAAGGAGCTGGACTTTGGTTTCCTCCTCCCTGTGTCATTTACTCTGCAGTAGCACCAGAGGATCAGTGCAGGGGTTTATTCAGGGGTTTATTCAGGAGGCCAAGCCCAAGGACAGGGCTGTGGCCGTGTCTCCAGTGCTGAATGACAGCTGAGTGTGATCAGGTGCTGCTGGGGCTCCCCTGGCCTCCCACACTCACCCAGCCTGTGCTTTGTGCAGGCTCTCTGCTGAGCCCCTGGCGATGAGCACTAGGAAAGGTTGTTGCTAAGTGACATGACAACTGCAAAGTGCTTTTCAATTCCTCTTTCTGTTTGCTACTCCCACCCTCCACGCTCATCCTGATGGAGAGTTTGCTGCTGGAGCATCCCCGTCTGGCAGCGAGCGCTGCGTGACAAAGCTCCAGCTCTCGCTTCTCACTGAGCTGGTACCAAAGCTCCTGCTGCTGCCCCGGTGCTTCTGGGAGTTGGAAACTTGGGCTTGGCCAAAGATTGTTCTGATTTTAGTTTGCTCACGTGTAAATCTGGGCAATTGAGAGTGCATTCTGGAAGGGCTTTGGGGGCAGCTGCTCTCAGCCCTTCCCAGCCGTGCCGCTCAGCCCTGCAAACACAAAACACAGCCCAGGACAAAGGTTTGACTTTGACAAAGCTGCCCTTGCTGCTTTTCCTTGCTGTGGGTAACTGCCATGGGCTGGCAGGCACCAGGTTGTGCTGCAGTGGAAGATCTCTGTTTCCAAGCCCTGCTGAAGCCCTCCTCAGGTTATTTCATCTACTGGCTCCATGTAGGGAAGTAGGTTAATAACAACAAAAAAACCCAACCAAACTTCAAGCAAGCAGATTCTTTGAATTGTACCTCTTAGAGCAATCTTTCTGCTGCTTACATCTCCCTGCCTTGAGTGCCCTTGGCCAAGCCATCCCCTTTTGCTCTGTGCCAGTGCAGTGACTCTCAGGTTTGATGGGCCCTGTCAGGACCCAGCAAACCAGTGAGAGGAGAACAGTAAATTGAATTACAGGGCTTGTGCATCTGCCTGTCCTGGGCCCTTCTCTGTTCCACACCTAAGTGAAGTCACCATTTCTTGCCATGCAGAACTTGTGAGTGAAAGACTGGAATGATACCTGAGCTGTCTCTTCTTTACCACATTAAAAAGGTCATAAAAGGCAAGTCCGTTTAAAAAATCCTGCTGCTGAAGAAAGTCTTTGCACTGAAATAAATCCCAAGCATGATATTTCTTTTTTCAGTTTGGGAGGAGGGGAGCTGCTAGAAAAAAAATGTGAGCTCAACTATTAGCTTTCCACTTGTAAAACTTCATATATCACTAAATATATTGCCCATAGAGGACAGAAGTTGTTAAGATGGAGAAGGATTTTGAAGATGGATGAATGACAAAGACAAATGAAGATTTTTATTTTAGCAGAAGTTTCCAAGTGCTGTCTCTGGGTTGGGAGGGTACTGTTAATAAAGTACACTTGACATATAACTGTTCAAGTTCCTGAGAAACAGCTTTGCTTTAAAGTTCGGTGGAGGATCAAAAAGAGTGAATTCTCTGTTTTTCTCTATAAAAAAGAAAAAGAAAGCCCTGAAAAAGGATAGGTTTTTTTGGGAAACGGCATCTATGCCTTTTGTCTTTTCTTCTCTTTGTGGTCCAGAGACAGTGCGTTGACTGACTTCTTCAGAAAGGAGATCAGTGAAATTGTCAGTTGATTACTTCTCCTTGATTAGCATTTATAAGAGCCCTGTGATACATTATTTGCATTCCTATTTAGCCGTGATTTTTGTGGGGCAGCAATGATTAAACTTGTCACAGGGCCTGATTGACAGGGTCAGATCTTCACTTTCTACTCTTTTGAAATTAAAAACAAATGTGTCAGCTCCCTTCATGGGCCGCAGCGCTGTGAAGCTTGCTTGCCTTGTCATCGCAGATAGGTCAGGAATGTTTTAATTTTAGGGATGGATTCTGCTTGTCAAGCAGAGTGTGATGGCGTGTAGTTCTGGAGATGAGATGTGAAGGGTGTAAAACAAAGAATGGAAAGAACAAAGACAAAGACACTCACATTATTAGACAGATTTAATTAGTCTGAATGGATATTATGCTAGATGAAGCAGTGAGCTGTGAAATTAACCCTTGATTACGGATTGGCGGATCGTGCTCATAAAGGGAATCAAACCTTGGTGAATGGGAGAGAGGTGCTGTCCTACCCTCCCAGCCTCCATCCCCACGACCCCTTCCCGAGTCCAGGAGGGGGTGGAAAGCTTTGAAGGAGAAGCTGCTGTTGGTGGCATTTGGGAAGTTAGGGCAGTGTCTCCCTTTCTCCCAACTGCTGAGGCTGGCCTGCCCAGAAGCTGCAAAAGCAGCAGGCTCCAGGGAGGGAGGCTTTTGCAGGAAGGATGGGGAGCAATGACTTCCACCGAGTGCAGCCCTGCCCTGTGAGCAGCACAGAGCCCAGGTCCCCTCTGGAGACACATCCCCACCTCCCTTCCCACCACTGCCATGCAGGTTTGGTATTTCTGCTTGGAAACGTATTTTGCTATGATAAGCTGTGAGGTAAGGTGAAATTGCTCACCCCTAGGTGAGGATTCAGGCTGGCTGAATGAGAAAGGCTGGTCTGTCCCACCTCTAAAATCAATGCCATGATGTCCCAAAGATGAGGCAGTGTGGGGGAGCAGGGCAGTGGCAGTCCAGAGGGTGCTGGCTTTGAGCATCCAGTGCTCTGCAGAAGAGGCACTCCAGCCTTTTGTGTGCTTCTCATCAGCATTCCCAGAGCTCTGTATCCAGAACTCCTCTAATTAGCACCACTGCAAGGGAGGAAAACAAACAGAAAATACAGTGTTACCCTCTTGTTAGTTCCTTGTCATTTCTTCCAAGTTGTTCAGCTAATGGAGTAATCAGCCTTTCTGTTAAAAAAGAGGGGAAAAAAGCCAAAGGGCGTTAGGTGCCCTGATCTGCCAATAGGTGTGAGGCCCCTGCTTCCCTCTGGCACATTTGGAAGGCTCAGTTTCAGTGCAGATTTGCATGGCACAGACTGTGAGATTGAAAAGGAGTGAGACATGAAAACAAGATGGGTCAAAGACTGCCTGGAAATGGTGGCTGGGAACTTCTGAACAGCAGACCCACCTCTAGTGTTGAGCCTCTGTGGGCGCTGTGCTGCTCTGTGTTATCTCTCACACCATTTTTGTGTATCTGATAGCGAGCATTCTCATTTTTACTTAACATTTAGCAGCATTTAAGTAGTGTCTCTGCGTGGAGTGAAAAAACCCTTTGATTAAAGACCTACAGAAGATTAATGAAAGTCATTATCTTTATATGATAGCAGAGAGTTACTACCCACAGAATAAAAGGAATTTCTGCCTGCACATCTTTTCTGCCCTGGTTCCCCCATCTCTTTTCATACCCTGAAAGAGAAGAGGCAGCATGGGAAGGTGATGAGGGAATAGGACATGACACAAATCCCATTGAGAAGCCTACTGCTGAATCTCTGTTGGTGTTAGAACAAGTCACTGTGCCATTCTCCAGATGAAAATTATTATTTAAGGACAAAAGCCTAGTACTTATCATGAAACCTGAAGACACAGACTAGTTCTTAGGCAGAAAAGCCTTGTCATTGAACTGGTGTTTATGTGAGCAGTCACACATTAGTGGTGCTGCTTTCAGGGGCTTTTCATCAGAGTCTTTATTATTACAGACCTATTGAGCTGTTCCTCAGCTGCTGGGAATCAGCAGAACTCTCCTGAAATTAATGGTGCTACATAGTTTTAGATCAGCTGAGGATCTGGCTCTTAATTTCTGATTGTTGATAATTATTCAGCTGAACTCTTCCAGTACAGGCCAAACCTTCTGAGAAGGATCTGCTCTAGAGGCCCAACACTGAACCCTTGGTCTGTGTCTCCTCAGTCCCCAGCCTGGAAGCCCAAGTGGGTGACAGATTAATTTAATCAAACAGTTTTCAGGTGATGATTTGACTCAGTAGTTTTTGCAGTCTCTGCTGGGTTTCCTGGAGCAGGGCAGGTGTGGGCTCAGGGATCTGGACAGGCTGCTGGCCCGAGTTGTTAAAAGAGAACAATACACATGAAATACTGGAAAATAAATGCCAGTGAGAGGGAAATCTCTGTATCTTCTGTCTGTGTATTTACAGAAATGCAGGTGAGGTTTGGGTTTCTTTGTTTTGCCACTTGCCACAGCTGTCTCTCCTGTGGCTCCCACAACCTCACCATGGCTGATCCTGCCCCTCCTGCTCACTGCAGAGACAGACTTCAGCTCCTGCTTTCAGCTCCCATAAAAGCCATCAGCAGACAAAAAGGATCCAGAGGAGAGGTTTGGACAGAGCCATTCAGTGCAGAGACTGTTGAGTAAATGCTCCAGACAGCCCTCCAGCGTTGGAGGCACTCCTTCAGTGAGGAACAATGAGCACTCAGGGATGGAATACAATGCACATTGCCTGGGATGCTCCGTTTGCCATGCCCATCCTGCTGCTCCTGAGCAGTGCTGGGAGCACTGGCCCCATTTCCAGGAGTATTTCTGCCTCACTGCTGTGCCCTGAGCAGGAGGAACTCTGCTTAAACCTGGGAATTAACTCTGGTGTAAAACAGGAGCGAGCTCTTCCCCCAAAATGAGAGCTCAAACTCACATTTCTGCCTCCTAAATACAGCAAATATTTCAGAATTATCCACGTGGGATCCTGGCTCACCTGAGGCTCAGGTTTGCAGCCCTGTTTCTCCTCCCTGCCTGGATTCCAAGAGCAGGAGCAGTGGTGCCCCCCGCCCTCCCTTAATTTCTCCCACGGAATTGTTTCGGCGCTAGCTTGGTGTGTCAGCTTGTAAGTCTATAAAACAGTTTTCTACCAGCTGGAAATCCAACATGCTACATGAATACATAACAGTGCCTAACCAAGAAGGTTTGTAATTCAGTAATTAGCTGTAATTAATGAACACAAAGTGAAGACTCATTTACAGTTTAAATTATCACATTAGCTCCTGTCACCCTCTATGTACACAAAACAGCAGGAATTCAATTATTTTTATTCTTCAAAGCTAATTTAAAATTTAAGGAATGCCATTACATGAAATAATAGGTAGGAAATGTAATAGAAATCGCTGAGAACAGTTGGCCATCCTTAGAATGGGAGGAAAAAAATGCTATCAGTAATGATTTGGAAATGTTATTTCGTCTGTGAGCAGATGAAGGATTGAAATCTACACTCTTTTCAGTGTATTTAAAAGGAAAACGAGTTTGGTGGTTGCTAAGTCTTTGTGCAGGAAGAGCATAATTGTGCATTGTGCATAATTGTAGAAGCAGTTGATACTGATAATGCTGTTGATAGCAACACGATGACAGCATGGAAATGCTCACACCATTATCCTTAATGGGGCTGAGCCGACTGCAGCAGCACCGAGCCCCTGGAATCCTCACCAATCTTACTTGGGAAACTTCAGCCTAGCAGGCCTTAGCTAATTGTCACTTTGCAATCTGCCTCCAGTTCGCGTGTGTACGTGGGGCTGTGTAAAACACTTTCATTGTGCTTTTAAACCCACCACGCTGCTGCTCTCTGCAGCTGCCACTGATTATTTTTTCCCTCAAACACTTCAATAGCAAGAGAATTCCAAACCCATCTGATGCCACATATCTGCATTCCAGCCCTTCTTCTTTTTTTTCCTTTTTTTTTGTTCTTTATTTCTTCTTCAGCTCCCTTTTCATTTTAAATAGGCCACTGGAAGCTCCGGCGTCTAATTTTTCATAGGTGATCGACTGCTGAGTTGTGGGTTTATGTAGACAGAGGGAAGGTAGCGATAAGCCAAGAGAGAGGATTCTATTAGGGAAATGCAGCAGTAACTAATGAATCCTGCCAGTAATTGGGAAGGTGTAAGCCTCTGTAATATCCTAATGATAGTCATCCGTTGTGTGCATCCCCCGGCAGCGGCAGCGATCCCTCATCGGCTCCGTGATCTCAGACACTTAGCCATGCAAATCTTCCTGACAGGACTCTATGTCTTTGTCTCCCTAATTGGACAGTATAGAGTTGTTTATGGATATTGCAGACATTTAGACCTCAGTTGGAGGTTGTTCAAAAATCGTTAGCAAAGTTGCCTTAACAGCATTGTCAAATATTTATTCCCCTGTTTCAATATCTGTTTTTAACCCAGGCATGGTTGGAGAGAGAATTAACATTTTGAAGATAGAGCATCTCCTTCCAGCCTCTGGTTGAGATTTTTATTAAGCCATTTTCTTGCAGAAAGAGAGAACAACAACAACAACAAAAATAATCTACCAGAAGTCCTCATTTCTTAAGGATAAAACGTGAGATTGTAGGGCAAATGTGCTGATTTTTAATGCCATTTCCATGGGGAAATATTAGGAATGCTGACAAAGGCAGTTCCACTTATAAAAATTACAGGAAGCTTATGGGGCAAAAATTCCAGTTTAGTGTAAGCCAAAATAAATGGAGAATATTCCCATTCACTACACCACTTCAAGTGAGTGCAGATTCAGGGCCTGGCTCAGATATATTAGAAAAACCATGGTTTTTAACTTGGTCAAGGGTTGAGGGGTTTCATTCTTGTCTCTAATCATCTCTTGGTATAGTAGGTGAAAAGTAAGATATAATAAATACATCCAATGCTGTGCTTTACCAAAAGGAATTCTTTTTCTCCTAAAAGTTTGATACTGGGGGGATTTCACACTTTTGTGCATAACACATTTCTGGTAGAGGGTTTGGGGTTTTCTGAGCACAAGGCAAAGTCTTACAGGCACCTCCAGGGGCCACGAACAGCAGGAGGAAATCTGAGTTTGGAGAGTAGGCTGGGGATCAGAGGCAGTGGCTGGAGTAGCCACAAATATTGGAATTTGTGAGGAAGATCAGCTGGATCAGGCAGCTGAATTTACAATCCCTGGCTCATGTGCCATTTTATTCAGGTTCTCCACAAATCAAGGGGATTATTTGCCTCAGTGAAAGCAATCAGATCCCTCCTTTTTGTAACTACTAAATTAAAGCTACAAAGACTTAAATCCATATGGACTTCCATTGCCATCTTGTCTCCCAAGACTGCTTATTCTAAGCTGCAGATATTTTATAAATATTAGACAGAAATATATATAAAACCAGAAAAAAAAAATACATGCAAGAATTTGCCTAAAATAATCATTTGGCTTTTTTTTTTTTTTTTTTTTGAGCCAAGTCTTTACACAAATAGAGGGTGTGAAAGCTTCTGTTCATGGGAATATTTCTAGGAACAATTTCTGAAAGTATTAATTTGCGCCTGTCTGGCAACTATCTTGAAAGCTGTTTGTAGTTTTGGAAATTATTCAGCCAGGGAGCAGTAGAAATGACACATTATATCGTTGATTAATGTAGTAAAAAGCAAATTACTGAAGGGGGAATAATCAAAGCTATAGTTGCAGCAAATAGTTCCCTTATCTGATTTCTCTCGGGTTAGCCCAAAGTTTTAGGTACTTCCCACAATCAGACCCAAAAGATAAAGAAAGAAATTAAAGGAGAACTATTTGTAAAACAAGGGAAGGAATTTTTTTTTTCTTTTTGTGAAAAATTTCTGCATATTTGTTACAGTTCTTTAAGTAAGCCTCCCATTTTTTCAGTTTTTAGGTCTTTTTATACAAAACTCTCTGTTCCCCTAAAGCACTACTGACACCATCTGTAAACCCATCAGCTTTCCAGCCCTCTCCCTAAACTGCTGAGGAAAAAGTTGTGACTGCAGAAAAATTCCATCCGGTGAAGGTCAGAGAAGGCAGAGAACTGCCTGGTTACAGAGCTGGATGCATGGAATCCTGGAATCATTTTGGTTGGAAAAGCCTCCTCAGAGCTTGGAATCCAACCATTCCCTGTCACTGCCAAGGCCACCATGTCCCCAAGTGCCACATGCCCAAGGCTGTTAAATCCCTGCAGGGGTGGGCATTCCACCCCTGCCAGAGCTGAGCAACCCTTTGGGGAAGAAATCTTTCCTAATATCCAAGCTAAACCTCCCCTGGTGCAGCCTGAGGCCGTTCCCCTCATCCTTTCACTTGCTCTTTCTCCAGTTCCAGACCCATCCAAGCTGGGGATGGGGGCTGCAGCAAGGCTGTCCCAGCTCTCAGATATCCCTTTTTTTGATGTGAATCCCTGTTTCCCACTGATTTGATGGACCCCTGTCTGCAGGGAACATCCCAGTCTCAGCCCATCAGAGCCACTCAGCCTCAGAGGTCACCAGGTTTCCCTCCCACTGCTCCAAGGTGGGCCAGCAGGACCAGGATCAGCCTCTCTTTTCCCTGTGGAAGCCATCCCAAGGCAAACAGGCTCTGGATGTGCTTGCTAGAACCTTCTTCTCCAGAAAATGAATGTATTGGCATTTAGGGTATTTCTAGAGACACACACTCAGGTATACATATTTAAAACCCCAGCTTTACAAACTTATGTTGGTGCAGCAGCCCATGACACTGAATACAAGCTGCTGTGCAAAGCAATTGCCAAATGTTTACATAAACACATAAATAAGACAAATAAATTCATTTTCATTATTCATATTTTCTTCTCTTTCTTCTCCTTTTTATTTATGCCTTAGACAATGGCTCCTGTAAATATTCTGATTAAAAAAACACCTGCAGTGGACAGAAAGATGATCAAAAAGCCCTGATAGAGAGCAATTCATGTTTCTTCTTTACAATCACTAACGAATCTTAACTTGAACCATGTTATGTTCCCAAGTGAGTGATAAGCAATGATTTATTATGAAGTGTCAGGAAATCAGAATGCCATACAGTGAGACATGAGCTAGTGGAAAATGTGTTCCCTGTTTCCCAGCCTCATTACTCAAAGATGCAGTGTCCCTTTCTCCAAGTCTAATTTACCTGGCTTTCCAAGGCACTCGGAGAGCACAGGAAACGGCTCCGGGAGGGAAATACCTGATCCAGGCTGTGCCTCCACCTTCCAGCACCGCCCAAGAATGCCAAGTGTCCGGGGAAAAGGGGCTGGAAAGGCAGAGCTCTCAGAGCTGTATCAAACCCTTCCAGCCCTAATGATGCTGCCCCCAAAAGCAATCGCTCAGGATTACAGCATCCTTTGCCTCATCAGGGCTGTCAGCGCCTGAAGAGGAAATAAAACAGGCGGCGCTGAGGAGACAAACGGATAAGTTTTCTTTATGTGTTAGAGTTTCTTCTACTCTCTAATGATTCCCTTCTCCCCATGATCCTAATTCAAGTAACTGGCATGTGATATATTTTGTAGACAAATCAGCAGCAGAAGAGCATGTGCAGCTCTGGCACCACGGAGCCCGTGATTTACTCGCCGCTCGCGCCCGTTCGCGTTTGAAGGTGGGAATTTGTGTTTTAAGAGCTTCCTCACAAAGAAAGGAGAAAGCAGCAGATCCCACACTAAATTCACAGGAGCAGCCTCCTCTCTACCCACTAATGCTCTCTGCAAAAAGGAACCCAAACAGGCAGAGTCTTGAAAATGTAACATTTTTCTGGATGCCTCTTTAAAGGCCCCAATCCCAGAAGCATTTGGGCTCAGTCAGATGTGGATAGGGGAAGGTGCATTTCCCTGGGGAAAAGCAGGGCCTGAGTTGCTTCTGCTCTGCAGCAGCAGATATGGAAGTGGGAGCCTTCCCAGGGAGGTTTGGCTTGGATGGTCTGGGCACATCATGGAGCCATCGGGGGCACTGACACCGGAAATGATGAGCAATATCATGATGGGCATTAAAAATAATCAATGAGCAAAAATAATCATGAGCAATAAAAGTAATGTTGGAAAGGCAAAGCCTTTATTGAAACAATATTTTAAAATAATATTTAAATAATATTTTTTTTAATATTTAAAAAAATTTAAGACAATATTATTATCCAAAAGCACAGATTTAATCACAGCAGATTGGTTAAAAAGCCACCAACGGTAGCATTTTCTATCTCAAAACACGATCCCCTTCTACTGTGATAAAATGGGAGAGAAGGCCAACAAGTTAAACTGAACAGGATAAACTTAAGAACAAGGAATTTATGTCCTGCAAATTCTTTCACATGAAAAAAAAGCATCTCGTATCTAGGCATGTTACAACTAGTTCAGTCTGTCTTAAGTCAATGGTAGCTGTTGTTTTTCCTTGCAGAAAATGTGGAAATCATCAGAAAAAAATTAACCAGAACTCATCCTTGTCTGAAAGGCTGAGAGACTCACGAATTTCAAAAATCTTTTTTTTTTTCCCTCTATAGAAATGCTTTATAGAGAATCTTTGTGAAGTACAAACCAGAGAGTGGTTGTCTCCCAGCACTGACAATGTCTGCTGTTCCAGACGAGACGGTGTGTGATGTACCATCCTGAAATATTGTCAGCAAGCCTGCAAATATGAAGGCATTTTCCTAGCAAGGCAGGGATGAAAGGGAAGAGCTTTGGGTTTGCTTTTTTGTTTTGCTTTGTTTCTTAGTCCTAATAAAATCTACCAGTGTGCTCTTAACTTCTCCCCTCCCGTTTTGTTCCGAGGAGAAAGGGAACATCATTCTCTTGTGAAAGTGTTCTGGAGAGAGGGAGGAGGTACAAATTCCCTGCTGGAGGGGTTTGCTGTAGCCAGGACGAGGCTTGTGTGATATTGAAGTAACTCAGAGTGCAGAGACAAATCAGCACCTCCCCACTGTCAAGTGGCCTTTGCTGCCTCACGGTGAGTTGAGATATTTCAGTGTCATAGCTCAGAGGTGGGCTTGGAGAAAAACCCACCCAGAGCAGCCTTTGGTTGGGTGATTTAGAAATTCTCTTCAGGGTGTAAAAAATGTGGGGTTTAATCTCAGGGGGAATTACACTCCAATGAACACAGGGAGGCAATTGTGGATTATGCAACAGTGGAGTGAACACTTGCAGATAATTCAGCCTTTTTAAGCACCCACATGAATTGAGGGATGTACCTTTGGGTGACCCACGAGCTCCTCCTGACCTCCATCCCTGTGCACCTGGGTCTGGAGCACACAGCCCTTGGCCAGATGGTTGGTCCATAATTGCTTTGTCTTATGTGCTGTAAATTCACGTTTTGCAAGGTGTGTTCCAAAAGCTGTTTCTCGGCTGGGATCCTTACAGGTGGCACTTTAAAATGTAGCAAGCACCCAATCCTACAGAACCTGCTTGTCACAGAAAATGGCACAGTTTGCATGTGACCTGTAATGACAGTTGCTAGTTGAAAAGAAACCAGAAATTCAGCTTTATCTTCCACACTTTGGTTGCAGCTGCCATCAACTAAATCTCTCTCCAAGGGCAGATGGTGCCCTGTACAATGAACAATTTAATCTTTAGGAAACTTTGCCAAAAAATCCACTTTTTTTTCCCCCCTCCAAGAATAGGCTGTCAATAACATGTGCTCCTAAATACATTGTGATTTGATGACTATACTTTATTTGTAGGAAGAAATAGAAGTTAAATGTCCCCTGTTTTTTGTTTTTTCCTCTTTCCAAGTCTGTGATTCTTCCAGACACACCTGGGGAACAGGTGAATGTCACACCCTGGTGCTCTGTGTCACTGTGTCACCCCATACTGGGCTCAGGGGTGAAATCCTGGCCCCTCTCTACACAGGTGGCACAAATCCCCCTCTTTCCAGCAGCCCAGGATTCCGTGGGGTCTCTCTGGAGCCACGGGGAGCTGCAGCCCCAGTTCTGTGTCTGGCTCATCACAGCTTCTCTGGGCCACCTGTGGCAGCACCTCCCCACCCTCACAGGGAAGAATGTTTTCCCAATGTCCAGTCTAAACCTCCTCTCTGGCAGTTGGGAGCCATTCCCCCTTGTCCTGTCACCCCAGACCTTTGGGAATGGTCTCTTCCCATCTTTCTGTTTGGCTCCCTTCAGGACTGAGCTCCTTGTCCCTGCTGCACCATTGCTGAATCAGCTCCCTGCAAAGCTCCAAACAATGGGGGAAAAGCATTATCCCAGGCAAGGTCTAAATTCTTCCACCTGGGTTTGATAGCAATTAATGCTGTGTTCAGGCAGACACACCCCAGAAAGAGCTGAGCTGGAGCCCACATTTCCTTCCTCTGGCCCCACACCCTCACAAGCTCAGAAATGTTTCCCACACTTCCCCCTCGGTGTGGCTGGTGGTGAATGTACACACTGGTGGCTTCTGCTGGGACACGAGTGGCTCAGGGCCCTGCTGGTGACACTGGTGGGCTGTGGGACCCTTCAGTGTGCAGGACACCAGGGATTGTCCCTGCTGGCATCACATGGAGCCTCTGCCTGCCTTTGGGTGGGTGCTGCACCCCCAGCAAGGTGAGAACTGGAAGATTTGGTTTTCGTGAGTGTTATTCCTGCCTCTCCCAAAATGTTTTCCCATCCTATCAGAGTGTCTTTGCTGAAGCAAATATGTTGTGTTTATTTATTTAATGTGCTGTTAAATGACCTTCTGGAAAGCTATTCCTGCCACGAGGCTTTAAAATGGATGGGCAGGCAGAACTCCAGGGAGCATGCTCCTCCCAATCAGGATGAATCATTCCAGCAGTTACTGTTGAGATTGATATAATTTTAGTTATAATTATGGGTAACGAGAAGGCGTTTAGAGCCTGTAACATTGTAATTCATGGTGAGAGGAGTCCTAAATGAAATAAAATATATCCAGATTTGCTGTTTCCCCCTTTCTAGGTACTGTGCACGTGGCATGGTTCTTTAAGGAACAGATTTTGTGCTGCTGCAAAAATCTAGCAAAAGTAGGTCAGAAATGACATCTAGAGATAACATGTTTGGTAACCACAAAGGGCCTGTCTGTGTCTTTCTATGTGGCCTTTAAAGAGTCCTGCAATTTATTGTGATAGGTACAGCTGCAGCCTGGAAAAGTTTTGATCCATAGGCTCCCATGGACTGTGGTGGGTGGATCACAGAGGAATATTGTCATTTTTGTTATCCCAATGCATAAATAGGAGCTGGTAAAATGATATTAGCAAAGATATGGAAATACAGAGAAGACATTATAAATCCATGAAGCTGCTGTCATCTGCCTGGCTCTGGAGTTCCATCCCACCTCAGCCTGGGCCACTGAAGAGGCGGCAGAGCCCAAAAATCAGATGGTGACAGCAATCCCCAAAAAAAGCACTTCAGATGCTGGAAGGGCCTCACAGCACCTTCCAAGATCTAGGGGGGCTGGAAGGGCTCTTCAGCAGGACCTGGAGAGACAGGACAGGGGAGCATGGCTCCAAACTGAAAGGGGGGACATTTAGGTGAGATGTCAGGAAGAAATCCCTCCCTGTGAGGGTGGGCAGGCCCTGGCACAGGTGCCCAGAGCAGCAGTGGCCCTGGCAATGCCCAAGGCCAGGTTGGATGGGGTTTGGAGCAGCCTGAGGCAGTGGAAGGTGTGGAAGGGCAGAACAAGATGAGCTTTAAGGTCCCTCCAAGCCAAACCATTCTGGGATTCCATGACTTGGGAGCCGCCCCACGATGGGCAGCCCCCGGTGTGGCTCCTCTGGCCTTTGCCCATGGGGAGAAGGGGACCCTGCAGAGAGCAGAGAAGCTGGGGCATGGCAGCAGAGCTGGGCACTGCTGGGTGAGCTGGGAGCCCGGCCCAGCTGAGCCCAGCTCGGCTCTGGGAGCTCCGGGAGCCCAGCCCAGCCCGGCAGTGCCGCTGTCAGTGCCACGAGCTGCTGACACACACTTGACAGTTGTCTGGGGCTGCAGACGTGTTTGAGAGCTCCCATTTCGGAGGTTTCACAGCTGTGTTTTCCTGGCAGTGCTGGGATGAGCAGAGGGAAGCTGTGCCATGGACAAGGAGAGGGAAGGAGGCTGTGAGGAGGAATGCTGAGTCCTGACACATCCGCGTTAAAATAGATTCGGCTTTTTACATCTGTTGATGGCTCGATAATTAGTGTTAAATAAAAGCAAAGCTTCAGTATCTGCAACTGATATTTCACATATGCTGTACAAGACACCAGTATAATGAACACCCTCAGCCACGTTTTCAGAACATGATTTAAATGGTGTAGTTTTCCTTATGGCACAGGGGGAGCTACATTTCAGCAAATGCCCAGGAAGCACCAGGCTCTGCCCATCACGAGCTGTTGGAACGTGCAGGCTGCTCTGCCCTGACTGCAGGTGACAAGCTCTCCACAAACTCCCTGAATCTCTTACAGACTTGATAATGAAATACATAAACTATGACCCTTATTGATCAGGGCTCACACTAATTAATTTCCCAACGTCCTGTCCCAGCCTGCAGTGGTATCAATTAAAAAAAAAAACAACAAAACCCACAAGGATGGAGACTTCAGTTGGCCAAAGGACCTTAGGGGTGAAGTACTTATCCCGTGGAAATCAATGCCAAGTCCCAATTGATTTGACTTGTGCACAGATGTTACCATTAGTCAAGCAGGTGGATGCTGAGCCTCAAAAGTTTATTTCTTGCCAGAGGAGTTTCTCATGGACCTTCCCTCTGACCAATGTTCCTCTGAAGTGTCTGCCCAGGGCTAACAGTGTCCTCATGTGACAGGGAAGTGACCAGGACTATTGCTATGCTGATTCAAAGGTCTCAGGGCCTTCCTCACAATGGCACAGAAAGAAAAGGAGGCAGGAGTTTGGCTTTTCATTTTTCCAATCCCAGCTTTTATAAATATTTCCCACTGGCAGGGAACCAGAGCTCTGCAGTAACTCCAAGACTCCTTCCCAGATTTAGCACTTTTAGTGACACTAATTTGGCTTAATTATCCTAACGATGTTCTGGAGGCAGGGTTGACCTAGTGAAGAGTCAGCACTCCTGCTCTCACCTGGGTCACCACAGCCACAGTGCCAGTGTCCCACCTCTGTGAGGGAGGCAGATACTCCAGGGCCTGGTATGATCCAAGGCAGGGCTCAGCTGGGATGTCACAGGGAGCTTTCCACCCTGGAAATCTCTGGGAAGGGTAAAGCCCAGTGCCTCTTCCATCCCCAGTCTCCCTTGGATCGTTTGCAGAGGTGATCCCACAGTGAGAGTTTGGCTGCAGCGTTGCTGTGTGTCAGCCCCAGGCCCTACCATAGCAATGCTTCTGGATTTCTTTAAGATTTGAGCAGGGTGTAAGCTGGCACAGCTCTGCCCTTTTGCAGTGAAAAATAATAGCTTTGCAAAGTGAGAATTGCTCTGGAGCGTCACCTCTGAAACCTAAAGGCAACATCTTCAAGTGTCAACATGGATTGCTTTTAATATCTTTTAAGTGGGAATAATGATCCAAGGTATTCACCACAATTTCAGACTGACTTCCATGCATCCTCTGTTGCCAAAAGTCTCTGCATTCAGCTGCCAAACCTCCTTTTCCCTTCCAACAGTTTCTCCTCAGCAGGTCTGGGTTGCCAATGCACAACTCAACATCTCTGTGAAAACTAAAAAGGTGAAGATATTGTAAACCAAACCAAATTATAAACTAACTAGCATGAAGTCAATGGACTTTTTTGTTTTCAAATGGAATTTTTTGAAAAGCTGAGTTTATTTTACTTTAAATAAAGCTGCTACTGAATTTCCAGTTGATTTAGCCAGAACACAGAGAACACACTGCAGGATTTGAGTTGTCTTTGCTGGAATAGCCATGGCCTTGAACAGATAATATATTTTTCAGTAACATATTTCTTTGCCCACTGCAGCTCTTTTTTCCCTCTGTGCTCTCTCCAGATTGACTTTCACTCTACTTATTGCCTGCCTCATTTCTCACCCTGTTTTTCCAGTTGGTTTTTTTTCTACTGCTTTCCTCAGTGTCTTTCTCCCTGGTTATAAGCAAAGCAGAACCCAACTTTGGGCTGAACTTTTAAACCCACATCTTGAAATTAAATAAAACAAGCCCCTTCTGTCTCTGTGTAGCAGTAGCTTCACAACTTGAGTCACTTAGCACTTTTAGCAGCTGCAGGATGGAAAAGGTCCATTGGAAGGTGGATTTTAATGCTGGGGAGGTGCCACAACCAGTAGGAATAATGCAGGAATAGCGGGGTAATAGACTCTGTGTGGGTACTGAGATGTCCAGCTCTCCATGTGGATTTTAGAGCATGTTCTTGGCTGACTGGCTGCAGGAAGGAGCTCCAAGTTTAAGAAGCAGAGTAAGGGGCTCAGTGAGGAGGCAGAGCCTCAGCCCCAGCTGGAGTTCACCCACAGTTCCCTGCACGGTTGTGGATCCCGGGTTCCAGAGCTCATTTGCAGGCATTTCCGTGGCTGGAGGTGCCTGCTCAGAGGTGTGGCTGTGAGCAGCCCGTGTAACTGTGGCTGTGTTGTTGTTGTTGTTGTGCTTGCAGGACGAATGCCTTAGTCCAGCTCTCCAGCCCAGCCCGCGCCCGGCCCCGCTCGCCACCGCGGCCCTGACATTGAACTCACAGCAACCCGGACCGAGGAGGCTGCCAAAAAACTCCTGCTATGCTTCTTCATCCTCACTAACAATTTGGTAATGAAGTATTGATTTCCACTCCCCTGCTTATGGACGATATTAGATTTTCATTGATAAACTGCACTGGGGCTGTCTGGTCTCCACTGTCCCTTTTTGCTGTCACTAAAACAAAGTGCCACTGAAGTAAGATAATGACTGAGAACATTGATGTACTTATTTCGTCAATTTGTAACACTTGACAGGAAAAAAAAATTCTTCATAGTTTAATGTCCAAGTGTGCTACACAAGATGCAGTCACATTGGAAGCTTTACTTTTCATGGTAATGTCCATTTCCTATTTATAACCCCTTTGGGATAGTTTGTCTAAAGGAAATGTTTCTATTCTGTGCAGCTATTACTGTTGCACCTGGGTTGCCCAATCCAGTCATTGCACTAGGGATCAATACATCACAGTAAGTACAAGAATTATTAAGTTAAAACAGATTCTGAGCCAAAAAACCTCTGAACAATGTTAATCTTCTGTGCAAGTTGTTCAAATAGTTATGCTTAACCATGTTGCTGCCAAAGATTTGTTTGAAATGGATTATTTTCAGTTTGTTTTATTCCTCAGATATATATATATATTTAAATCTCCATTACAGTTTATGACGAGACATATGGGATGGAGGGATTTTTAAACAAAAGTACTATTGTTAGATTATTGAACATTATATAAATATAGATATATCTATATATAAATATCACTATATAAATATCTATATATAGATATAAAAGAATAAAAGTAGAGTTCCTTTCTCAGTTAGGTGAATGTAAATCTGAAGCTCTGTTGTGTTCAACAGAGTGACTTTGGATTTGTGCCACCAAAACTGGGATCAGAATCTGGTGTCCGAGCTCTGTCCAGCCCGGCCGTGCCATCAAACCCACCCCGACCTGGGAGAAGGAGGCTACAAAAATGGCAATTTCAAATTTGTGCTTGTAACTTTTTTCATTAAAACTTCGAGGGCCCAATTTTAATTTGTGGAATATTCACGTTAATAATGAGATCTAATTAAGACATCCATTAAAAGCCCGTTAAAGTTAATTTAACGTAAAAATTCCAATAGAACTGTATTAGATTTTCTCCATTAAATTAACGTTATGGATTTTTAACGGATGTCTTAATTATACATTATTATTAACGGGAATACTGTATTACACAGATTCAAATCGGGTCCCAAGCCAACTCCCAGAATCTTCCAGGATATGCCAATGTCACGAGTCCCACTGTTCCTAGTGCACTGCTTGGAAATCCAGGCGCAGCCCTGCTTGCTCTCGCTCAGAGACAACAACCTCCAGCAGACAAATCCATCTCTGCATTTAACGATGAACTTCCCCTGTTCTCCAAGGAAAAATAAGTCTGGATCAGGTTGTAAATCGCTATTCCGTGGCAAATGAAATATTCAAAGAATGCGAGGCACAAGTGGAGAAGAGGCTCTTTCTCAAATCAGAAAGGGCTTTGGAGTGTCTTTTCCTGTTGTTTTGTTCACGATGTTCAAGGATGTAATTGAAGTGCAGCAGTCACAAAATCAGACTAAATGCGTTCCCTGCCTTCCCTGTGGCCTGTGCAGAAGGGCCTGTTTTGGCACTGCTTGGGAAATTTTGACATGATCCCTAAACTCAACATGGAGGAGAAAAAAAGGCCCTTCTTATTTACCTCCTAGGGAAAGTGTTGCCCTTATGCCACATATAATAGCAAATTGCTTTTTTTATGGCATGCATAACCTAGATGGGAAAAAATATGGCGCTTGAGGGAAGGAGGGAAAAAGTAAATGAAGTTCCAGGAATGTCATTCTGAAGTAATGAGGCATGGACAGAAAATATACCCCTCACATCATCGGATTGAGATGGCAGTCGAAATAGCTTCATTGAAGTGTCAGCACTCATCCATCAATCAATCATCCACAAGGAAAAATAGCGACAGTACAACGGGGCGGCTTTTATGGGATTTACTCATGGGCATAGGGAATAGCAGCTCAAATGTAGTTCTGACATGAAAAGCAAGGTGCTGATATTATTTTTTATGATGGGAGGATCATAAAGTGAATTGAGAACAGTGAGGTCTGTCTTTGCTTAACCTATTCAACTGGAAATGAACGGAGCTCAACTGGAAACGAGCAGAGCCTTCAGATGGGTTAAGATTGAAGCCTGCACCGTGCTGAGCACCGGCCATCGACAACAAAATTCTATTAAAGCAAAATCAATGCATTAGCATCGAGCTCCTCAGAAGCTGTTAAATTGCACAGCCCAGGCCAGAGTTATGAGGTGAAGCTGCACAAGGTGGGGCCTGTGGTGCCGACCCAAAGGCCACGAGCACCGCAGAAAATCACCCGGGGGAGAAGCTGCACGTGTGGCTCCTTTCCCTGGGCTTTTGGGTGCAGGGAGAAAATACTGGGCTGCTGGCAGCACGTGGCAGGTGAAGCTCCCAGCCCTGGTGCTGTCACAGCCGGGAGTTTGGCTGGTTTTTAATTGGATTCTCCATGCAGGGGTTTGCACCTGTGGCAAGGCCAGGCTGTAGGAATTCCCACACGGGGAGCTCTCGGGAGCCTCTTCCCACAAAAAGGAGGACTGGGGTCCCCAGCCAGCCCACAGTACCCAGAGCTGGGGCTATTTGGGGCACCAGCTGCTCCATTTTGGCAGGAAAGAAGCCTTCATGGTGCCCTCAGGGTGACCATAGGGGTCACAGCCCCACCCGGGACCCCAGAGCTGCAAAGGTTTGGGGAGATTTTGGAAAGGCCAAACCCCCTGAGGGAGGTCAGGTTTTGCTCAGGAGCCTTCACTGTGTGGGAGCAGCTACTCTGTTTAAAAATCTGGCCACAAACCTTTATCACACGGTGCTAAAGCTTGATCATTTTGCCTGCCTCGCTGTCCTCGGGGAACGTTTTAGGTACACATTTGAATTAAGTGATTTTTATTATTTTTTTTTACAATATGATATAAAGAAGGGAAAATATACGTTTCTCCTCTCTTTTCTCTGTACAAAACTGGATGAGTTGATAGTTTTTCTGTCATATAAATCAGGTAGCACAAAAAATCATTGCATCTTTTCTCTGTCGTTGCTACTCAATATCCATCGTTCTTTTATTCTTATTGGAGATCATCAAAACATTAATTAAAAGCCTGGTGATCAAACAGCCGAATATTTATGATTCACGCCCTTGCTTATTAACAAGTGGCATATTGATACACCACATATCCAAGCTGTTTATGCTCTTGCACTGAAATAAAGCAGGAAGAATTGTTACCCTTACACACTGCTTTGAAAGATTTATTCAGAAACCAGAGCTCCCTTCCTGCCACCATCCATGTCAAAATAAGCCATAACACCAAAAAAAAAAAGATGTTCTATTTTAAAACAGGGAGATGTAATTAGCATCCCTTTGGGGCCTAATATATAAGAATTTCAGTGGCTCAGTCTCAGGTGTTTTTTCCAGGTTTTTGTTACTTAAGCTGAGAGGGAGAAGGACACTTAACTTTAAAAATGGCTGTCATTAGTACAATAGTAATTGTTGGGTTAAAAGAATATCTTAGAGAATCTGCTAACAAACCTGCCCAGTAATTACTTGTCAATGCAAGTTATTATGGGTTTTATTACCTACTTGTAAAAGTATTTACAAGACTGACCTCCCCAGCTTTTTTTTAGAGATCAGGGAGGATATAAAAAGTCATTTTAAAAATCAATAATTATATATTAGCACGATAGGGGGTGAAGCCTTCCAAGCCAGTTTTACAGGCTATTGAGCCAGCTCTCATACATTCAAATGGCACAATTGTTTCCCTAATTTTTGCCCTCCTTTTCTTTCCTTAATCATGTTTTGATAAAGTGCCATATTTATTGATTACTTCATACCCATAGTTCAGCTCCTAACCAGAAGGGGATATTGCCTCTGGGAAGCACCCGTGCAGGATTTGCATGGAAAAGGAGCTGCCCCAGGTGACCAGGAAAAAGGAATATTGGGGTTTTGGGTGGGAGCTGCTGAGGGGACACTGGCTCTGTGCTGGTTCCCCACAGCCTGATTCAGCCTCATCCCAGACACTCAGGGTCATGCTGGGGGTGTTATTTTGGGATCAAACCTGTTAAGAGCACCAGGGGATGAGGAAGGCAGCCTGATTTTTGGCAGAGATTGAAGAGGCAGCTCTGGCTGGGCTGTCCCCTGTCCATTTTCCATCGTCACTCCAGGGCTGGTGGAGGGAGATCTCCATCACACAGGGCTTTTGTCCTCACCAACAGATATACGATGCAATTTATATTTAAAATTCTCTCTATAAAGACAGCATTGATCACAGATTCCAGATCAATATGTTGCAATTACAGCAGGCTTTAAAGGCCATCTGTCCCCAAGCAGGAGCACCGAGAGAGCCGCTCCCATGGATTGTCAGCAAGTGCTGCTGGTATGTGCCCATCTTCTCCCAGCACAGACGTGTCATTTCTGCTCTGGGAAGTTGGGTTAGGAATTATGGGGCTGTAACTCCTGGATATTGAGCACCCCAGAGCCCCCAGAGCAGCTCCTCGTTGGGTTTCACAGCAGGGTCACTGACACGGGGGTTTTCCTCACCTGGGTTTTCTGCCCCCCATCACAGTTTGTCCCACAGGTCACAACTTTTCTTGTCCTCAGCTGGAAATGGCCAGCAAGAAATTCCTGAATTTCACTAGAACTAAGAACATTTCCCTAATGGTGCTGAAGAGCTTGACTTGGACATTGTGGGTGCAAACAGAGCCTCTTTTATGGCACAGAATCATTTAGGTTGGGAAAGATCTCCAAGATCATCGAGTCCAACCTTTGACCATTTGTGTCAGTTTGGACCACAGCTAGTGCAATATTTTTAAACATAACAAAAGAATAAAGGACGTGCATCTAAAGGCAGATTTCAATTACATTTCATCAATGAGATCTTAATTTGTCAGCACCTGAACTCAAGACCAGCCTGTTGGCTGATGGCCCTGGGTGAGCCACTGGGTTATTATTTCAGAAATACTTCCTGGGTTTTCTTTTTTCTTCATTATTTCCTGCAGTGGAAAGCACGCAGAATTTTGAATTCTTTTCCTCCAGTTGTCTTCTGAAGGAAAATGAAAGAATAAAATAATAAAAATTATGAGTTTGGAAGCTGGCTCACCTTTGCACCCCACATGTGCTGTGCCACATCCCCCCCGACCCTCCCTGCAAGCACCTCCCTCCCATTTCAGTCCAGAGTCTGAAAAACACAGGCCAGATTCTGGATGCATTTATTCCTGAGTAAATCCAGAGCCACCCTTTCAAATCCAGCAGATTTACCCTCTGTCTCCAGCTCCAAACGCCATCCTCGTGGTCCCAACCTCAGATTCTGAACGAATTTAGGCATTCTTGAAAACAAGTCCAGCAAACTTCAGTCTCTAGCTCCAGGCAAATTAAACCTCCTGCACTTGGGAAGGTTTTTAGTTAAGTCAGGGAGGTGATTGCCAAACTTTGTTATCGATGTGACCATGCTTGTAAAATAACACCAGTTGTGTCACTATAAAGCACTTTATAGTGGTACAGCTCCTTTTGCTCTGCTGGACCACTTTTATACCAGGGCAAGCACTTTCATCCCAGTATCCCTCAGTCTGGTGGTGCATTTTTTGCTCTCATTCTGCCAGAAGAGATGTGAACAGTAGATGAGGTTTCAGACAACACTTATTTCTTGTACCAAAATGTTTGCACAAGATTTTCTTGGAGAGTATTTTTAAAAGTGAACTCGCTGTACCACTGGACTTAACTGCAGAGTAATAAACTTGCAGTTCATCATCCCTCTCAGCTCATGAAATGTCCTTAGGCCTTTGTAAAAAGCCCTGCTTGAGACAACAGATTAAACACTAATCCTGGTGGATCGCACAGCTCCACTTCACACCATCG
>JAYDZK010000070.1:12707838-12739168 GCA_034509185.1 Euphonia xanthogaster | reverse complement strand
CTGGGTGCAGCACACACAGAGCACTGGGCTGGGACTCGTCCCCCTCCATCTACAGGTGCAGGGCTCTGTCCCAGCAGGCACAAACAGCCAAATAAAACGTTCCAAATTCATCTGCAGGCACACAGGGCCCTGGCTGCTCGTGTCCCTGGCTCTGGTGATCACAGCACAGCTGGCACCCCAAATGACAATCAAAAGGGATGTGCTCCTATAGGCTTCCATCCTTTTGGGGATAAAAAGCTCTCAGGGGTCCCCAGCTCCCCACGGCCCTGGTACTGTAGCACCAGCCCTGTGCTCTAGAGCAGTTTTATCCAAGCTGTGCCTGGGCAAACACCCCCCAGATCCTGCCTTTATTTCCTCTTGGCACTGCAGGCCAGGCCAGGCTCCTGGAGCAAGGTCCAGACCTTGTAATTTTGTAAAATTTAGGACTTTGGCAGAGTTTGCTGCAGCCTGAGTGGTAACCTGGCTTCTGCCACCTCCTCTGGCTGTCCTACAAAACACACCTGAAACCCTGAAATGTGAATTCTGCTCCCTGCCTGGAGGCCCTGGGCCCCTGGGTGCCCTGCAGTGACCAGGCAGAGCAGGGTGCATCCCTGGGGTTGGGCATTTCAGGTGGCACTGCACCAAGGAAGCATTAAATTACCTAAAAGACAGATTTCCCACAGAAATCCACCTCAAATACATTTCTTTTTTTACATATATGTAAATATGTGCCAGCTTTACGTTAATGCTCAGCTTTCATTTATAATGATGCAAGTACAGCTACAGCTCCTCAGTCACCAGTCATGGCCTCCACCAAAAAGTGCTTTTTGCTGTCCAACTATCACTTATTTCTACTTTCAAAGCATTCCCAACCAAATCCACTCAATCTGGCTTTCTGAGTGTGCAGGCCAGCGGTGTGGGGCAGCTCAGGCAGGATTGAGGTGTTCTGAGACTGGGCTCTATAAATCCAGTGCCAAAAGTCAGTAACAAATCTTTAAAAATATAAAAATCCAGAATAAAAAACAAACCCAATGCATTTTGTGCACCAGGGTATTCAATATTCCCCTTTAGCTGACAAGAGCTGAACAGTGTCACAAGAGTTAAAGAGTTTTGTTTGCTTGTTTTTCCAAGCTAATAAAACACCATAGCTCTGGCTAAACTCATCCAGAACACATTGAGGTTAAATTAACAAAAGGAGAAGCCCCTGAGCCCAGGCAAACAGCAATAATGCCTGGTTGGAGAAGGGGGAAATCACATTTTTATATGAAAAGTCCATCTGTAAGCAATTGTGCTAATGCTTTAAAGATGATCAGCTCAGGCTTTTGGAGTCAAACAGGAAAACAACCCAAAATCTTATCAGGGAAGAGATTTTTCAACCTGAAAACAGATTCTGTCAAAATGTCAAAGGCCCAGATTTAGGTTCTGCCAAAAGAGACTTTAACAAGACCCACTCTGAAGAGAAATGCTGAGTTCAATTACCTTTGAACAGCTGGAGGGAGAGCAGAAATCCAGCCCCAAACACAGCCCTGAAGGGGAACCGAAAGGAAACTGAAATTAAATAATGCCCATCTCATCCTCAGCCCCTCCCCGAGCACATGGAGTGAACCCAGCACGGGGCAGGTGTCCCACAAAGGTGGAAAAACCCCAAAACCCGAGCTGGAAATGTTCCCTGGAGAACCCAGAGCCATCAGCTGAGAGCTGGAAATGTCCTGGCCTGCTGCTGGAAGGCTGGGAGCTTTCAGGAGGTTCTGGGGGCAGTGGGCTGTAAAGAAACAGAAGGCAAAAAAAATCAAATTTTGTAAAAATGTATTTCAGTGTTAATTATCATTTCACTCAGTTCTGATCTTCTCTTTTCCCAAACTATTTATGCTCAACTTTGACATTAAAATTTCATTGGGTTTGCTCAGATCTACTTTATTTAGCAATGTTTAATTAGACTTTTGAGAGCATACATATAGATATTAAAAATTCAGAACTACCCTAAACTGAAATAATATTTCATGACAAAATGTGATTTTTTAAATTTTTTTTTTTGCTTTAAGTGCAAGCTCTTTCCTGATTTTTCAGAATGATCAGTTAACCAAGGAGCCTGTGGTTTCCCTGGCTTCCATGGATAGCTCAGGCTCTGCCTGTTCACTCTTTCCCACTTGTTCCACTGAAGGGATGAAATCACAGGAAAGTTCTTTGTAATCATTCAACAAGACAAAAAATCAGTAATTAGGTCATGACTTTCAGAGAGGATTAATGAAAACATTTTACATGAGCAAAATGAGTTTTAAATGCCAGTGTGCCCCACAATTATTTATGTGGCTGGATTTGCTCGTGCAGGAGGTTCTGTCCTGGTGAAATGTCCCGTGGTACAGCCACACCCCTCATTAATGGCAGCATCTCCAGCAGGCACAAATGATGTTTGCCAGCAGCTAAATCCGCTCGGTGGCAACACATTTCAGGAAATACCGATGGGGAGAGGAGGGAGAATCCGGGATAACCTTTCAGGATGGACGGGTCTGCTCCTGCTCGTCTCCCGGCGCCTGGAGCTCCGGGTGATGCCGCGGCTCCCGATGGCCGAGCGGTCAGAGCCTTCCTCCTGCGGGGCTGCGCCGGCTTCCCCGGCGGCTTTGGAGCTCTCGGATCAATTCAGGAATTGGCAGGGACCCGCTGCTTGGGACGCGGCTCCGGCTCCGCTGCTTGGCCGACACCGCCACCTAATGCTGGGCGTGCTGCGCCGGGAGCGCCGGGCAGCGGGATGGAGCTCCCGAGCCCTGGCTGGCACTGGGAATGGTGTTCCCAGAGCCCTGGCATGGGAATGGAGCTCCCAGAGCCTTGGCACCGGGAATGGAGCTCAAATGCTTTTCCTCTGGCACCGGGAATGCTGCTCCAGAGCCCTGGCACCAGGAATGGTGTCCCCAGAGCCCGGGCACCGGGAATGCTGTCCCCAAAGCCCTGCCCTGGCACCGGGAATGCTGTCCCCAGAGCCTTTCCCCTCCCCGGACCACCCGGTGCCCCCCGAGCGCTGGGATTCTCTCGGGATGCAGCACGCACGGAGCGCAGGGAGCCTCTCCGCATCCCCCGGAGGCTCAGGGACATTGGAGAGGTGTTAAAACAACCCAGGTGAGCTCCTGGAGGCTGCAGGATGGAGCTCTGAGTGCTGGGAAAGGTGTAAACGGAGGGGAAGCAAAGGGGGGAAACTTCTGGAGAGGGAATATTATTCCCAAAATCCAGATTTCCTGTCCTGCAGAAAGGGCTGGAGTGGATTGGGGGGCTTTGGTTTCACACACACACAGAGGAGGATAAAAAGCTGCTGGGACAGCCCAGACAGAGCTGATCCCACAGTGAGGGAGAGCTGGGAGGACACCTCACCTTCCCCTTTAGATCCCTCAGGAAGGAGAGCCCGGGGCAGCAGGAGGAGCCGGAACCCAGAGCATTCTGTGCTTGGCGAGGCTCATCCCAGCAGCCTCCCCCGCGGAATTCTGCTCCCCTAACTCCTGATTTGTGCTGTATTCACCCCGGACCCAGTCCTGGACTCTGTGTCCACCAACAGAGAACTCCAAACCCAATGAAGTTTATCACACCCCTGACCCTCGTTCCAGACACCACGACTCAAAACGGGCATCGGTGCAATTAGCACGTGATTCCTCAATCTGCATAATTACACGTGGCAATCGTGCTGCAGCCTGTTTGGAACTGCCAGATCTCATTTGCCCCAGTAATCCTGGATCACATGAATATCTTCAGTAGGAACTACTACTTTAGATGTTATGAATTAATATTAAGATGAAATTGAATTAAATGTACTGATTTTAATGTCATGAATGCACTCATAACTATTTTTTTCCCCTGAGAACCATCTGCAATTTAGAGACTTGCTAATCCTAATTAAATGCACTTTTCTCAAGTGTGTGCAAATGAACAGAGAAATCTGCTCGGGAAAGCACTTGCATATTTTCCCTTTTTCACAAAGGGGGAGAAGAAACTCTTTGCTGGTTTAATATTAGCTCTTCCTCCTAAGTGAGAACAAGTTGCTTCCTTGCAATTTCAGGACACAGAGCAGCCAGAGATGGATCTAAAGGGGCACTTTGCTAAAAGCAGTGAGAAAGAACCCTCAAACAAGTGTTGGTTATGCTGCTCTGAACAGTCACACCAGAGTTTAGCTATTTTGGACAGTGCTGGAACCCCCAAAATTCTGCTTGGAGGGAGCAAACGGAGCCTGGCACTCACAGGGACCAAGCACATAGAATATTCTGTCCCGGCTCTCACCCTCAGCACCTCCTCAGGCAGCACTGGAGCTGCTCCTCGGTTTCAGTTTTGTGCAGAGCTCACAGACCTCAGTCCTGATCAGCCAGCCCTGCGTGGCTGATCTGACACCACCCTGAGGGACCCTCAGCCTGGGGACAGGCACCAAGGAGAGCAGGCAGGGCCCAGGGGGCTGCAGAGCTCACACCCACCCTGCTGCCCCCTCCAGCAGTGCCACCCTGCCCCTGTGACCCACACCAGTGGTGCCCCAGGCCCAGGCAGGACTCACCCTTTCACTCCACATCATTTTGGCCATAACTCCCAGGTTTGGAAGGTTTCACCCTCCCCAGCAGAGCTGCTTTTGTTAAACCAAGAGCCCAGCCCAGCCTGGAGGTGCAGGAGGCTGTGCCCCCTCATTAGTGCCCCCAGATGGGGCTGGCTCACACTGGGGCTCTCACTGGTGAAATCCCTCTCTCCCAAGGATGAGCTGCCTTGGATCAGACTCCCCCAGCTGCCTTCCAAGCTAATAATTCCAGTTTGGAGATGTGGTCAGAGGTGCTGGTGAGGTCTGGCACCTCAGAGAGTTCCAAGAACATAACAGACCTAGAAAATTTTGCAGAACACATTTGGTTTAAAAAACTTCATAATAATTTAATACAAATTATGAAGTCTCACAATAAAAAACACAATTAATGCTCCTCTTGATGTTATTATCACAAAAAAAATGCATTCAATAACTCTGCTTCCTTTCTTGAAGGAAAATAACTGCAAGAGAAGAAAGCAAAAGTTTCTTCCTTATTTCAAGACAGATTTTCTGAGGAGTGACTCAGTATTTTCATGTAACTGAACATGAATTTGGATTTGGTTATTGGCAGCTTCTTCCTCTCCCCCAGCAATGCGAGGATGGTGAAAGGTCAAGTGAACATGAAATTCCAGGCAACTCCTTTTAAGCCTTAAAAGCAAGACACAGAAACCAGTTTTGCAAAACACCAAGTCTATATTTACATCCACATGTAATAATATACTCAACTAAAGTGAAATACATCATAAATTAAATGAGTAATGTGTGCCTGCTGCTTGCCGACTTCCGGTTCCAACAATTAAAATAGAACAAAATGGAATGAAATAAATACATTTAAAAAAGAAAAAAGGAAAAAAAAATCAACCATTTGTACCTCTATATATGCACTGTTATTTCCAAAGGAACATACAAAACCAGTAGTATCCCAATAGTTAATACTGATGGGCAAAGTGTGGTGATGCTGCATGGAATGGAGTCTTCAGGTCCATTTTTCCATTCCAATCCCAAAAAAAGCCTTGAGGGAAACTGTACCAGCATGAAGGAGATTAAAAAACAAACAAGCCTTAGGTCTGTTTGCTGCAACACGTTAAAAAGCAGCCCTGCCCCCTGTGGCACAGGCAGAGCAGCTCCAGCCCTGCACCTCCGGGACAGGGAGAGATCACACACAAAAATAGATTAACCCTTTTCCAAGTGAATTCATCTTCAAAAATAGGCTATAAAAGTGCAAAACTAGGAAAACAAAAATCTAGATTATGTACATATGGCTCAGCTTATGAACAGGAAAACAGGTCAATAGTGTACAATTTCCTGATACACAGCACTTCATTCCATTGCCAGTTTACAGAGACATTAAAACCAGTCCCATTTACAGGAACCAAGACAACTGGAACATCTCAAGTTGCATAATGAAAAAACAAGAGTTTCTAGGTTTTGCTATTTTACATTTGCTGTAAGAGGGAAGAGAGAAAAACAAACAGTGCAAAATATTTAATTGTTTTGTTTTACTAAAATATATGGAAGTCAAAGCCAGGTACAGAAGAATTAACTCTTAACTACAACTTCATGAGAAGAAACGAGGAAGGCAAGTTAAAATATGCAACAGTTCTGCTTTACTGGCTGGTAACTGGCCATCTTCCCTTTACAAAAATTAAACTGCATGTGCATTAGAAAAAACTCTTGTTGTCTTCACAAAAAAATAAAAGGAGATATTCTCCCATTTACAGGTTATTTCTCACTCATTTTAAACACCCAGTAGATGCTAAAACCTGACATCAAGAAGCTTCCAAGCACAGTCAAATAGGCTCCATCACAGCCACATCCCTTTTGCAGTCTGCAGAGCCCAAATTCATATTTCAAGGCTCTTATTGAGACTTTACAGCTTTGGACAAAGGTGCAGAGGAGTTTTTTTTCTTGAAATGTGACTGTGTGGAGCTTAGTACAGAACCAAACATTTGAAACATGGAGATTATTATTGTTTCTCAAGCAAGTCCCTGGGATTTTCTGTTTGGATGGTGGCAGAGGTGTTTTTAGGAGGCTTCTCTGAAGAACAGCAACCAGTGCCAAGAGAAGAATCCAGCCACATTTCAGGAAATCCAAAATGTCAAGTATTGCCTCACGCTTGCATTTAGAACCATGCTGGAAAGAACCCCAGAGCAGCAGAGCCCTCCAGCACGGCCTGGTCCTCACCCAGCCAAGGCAGATCAATGTCAGCACCGTTGCTTTAATGTTCACAACATTTATAAACCGGACACTTTCCGACAGTTTATTTGGAACTTTTAAAAAACTAACATAGTTCAACAGGAAAAAAAACCAACAGATGAGAAACTTTCACTTTTATGAAAAAGGAGCATTACGCCAACAGGATTTTCAACTTCAATATTTACAGGTTACCTGAGGTGCAACGATATATATTCTTTCCAAGAGAAACTCTTCAGCAGCGCTCAAGTATGTAAAAATAGAACTCCTACCTAATATTTGGTCAATTAATTCTAATGAAAAATACTCAAAAGTCAAGGTCAAGATATACATTCTCCACACACCTTCATAACCCAACTGTTTCGACTACTTTTGTATGGCTATTTGGTACAAAAATGTTAAAAGAACCCATATTATAAAACTGTAGTGTTTCTATATACAGTACAATCACAGCTTAGTTCAGTAGCTTTCACCATTTTCTCTTCCTCAGGGGATGAACTGCAGGTATAACTCCATGGAATATGCACTTGTGTCCTTCGACCTGGAGGGGGAAAAAAGAGGAATAATATAATAAATATATAATATATTTACAGCTCTAAAATACAGCACAGTTTTTGCTGTGAGGAGTATCTTTAAAACAAAGGGAATTCCTTCCAAGTCCTTGCTAAAGAGTTGATACTTCCATGGAAGTCTGGATTGCCAGCTTTTATCTGGCAAATAAAGTCTACTTTGGAAGATGCTCAGCCCCAAGAAGAATCTCAGGCATGAAATCAAGTGAAAAACACAACCAGACACACCTATGCTTAGCAGGAGGACAATAAGAGCAGTAAGATTAGAAGAATACAAAGAAATAAAAGTGTTTTAGAAGCTGTCAATGTCAGACAGCTCTGCTCCCAAAATCATTCCATAAAATTATTTGTGCTGGCCCAGGTGCTACAGCATTCCAGAAATCCTCCTTAAGTACTCCCCTTAAAAGGGAAATGCTCTGTAGCTCTGGGTTACAAAAAGGCAAACAGATCTATTTATTTCCAGTCCTGCAGAGCACCTCTGTCCTGAGCAATGAAGGCACAAGGGTGCTGAGGTCTCAGATCCAGCTGCAGCAGTGAGGAGATGAACTCACAGCACCAGGCACAGCTTCCACCTGACCTCCCTCCCCAGGAGGGCACAGCCTTCCCTCTGCCAAACAGGGAAAACCGTCTGGGATAACCTCTGGATCACAGGGAGGAGCTGCCCAGGAGCTGCCAGGAAGGCCTCCCTTCCCTCTGGACTCAGCCACCCCAGAGCTGTGGTCTGAGGAGCCCTGGGTGCTCAGCAGGGGCAGGATGGGCAGGGGCTGCAGCCTCAGGAGGGCCCAAGCACCTGTAGCTGTGTCACAGGCACCTCCTCTCACTTCTGCTTCTCCACCCTCAAGGACTGGCTGAACTTGGACTTCCTGGCTTTCACCGAACACCTCCCACTGGAATTATAACTAATTAATGTATTTGTGTAGTGCTACCCTCCCATTTATCTTCAAAAAAGGAGCATCCTGTACCTATCAAAGAAGCCATTACAATCAGTGCTGCCACCCCAGTATCTGGTGACTTTAAAAGGAGGAAATTTTTATCTTTTCAGGCTCAGGCTTTCACAAGCTCTCCTCATGCTGTGCAGGAACCTTTGATGCCATCAGCACCCCATGCAGCATTAAAGGAGCAATGAGTTGAGAAGGTTTGTGTACCGTTCTGGAGTGATTCAGTTCTTCTTGTCACTGGGTCTGAAGGGTGTGTTCCCCACAAAGGACTCGTAACTCCTCTTCTGCAGCAGGTTGCTGGGTAAGTGTTGGTATGACACTGCTCTCTTTCCTGGAAAAACAAGTCATTTAAGGGCGTTAGCATTATTTCCTGCTCCTCTGAGGTCCACATCAGCATCCAGAATCCAAAACACCTTGGCAAATCATCTCACAATTGGGCCTCAAAAATCTAGATATTCCTATTATATGAAATTCACCATCCAGAATAAATACAAGGAGAATTAAAAGATAATTTAACAACTTTGTGGTAAGTTTTATCCAAGTGATGCCCAGCTCCAAATTTTACTCATTATATTTGCATGAAAGAAATGTCTTTGCTTAACTCATGCCACAGCAGATGGCCTACCTAAGAAGGTCTAAGTGCTGCACCCTTAATGCCTAATTCAGTTCCTGTATATGTCTGAAAACTGAATTTTTCAATGAGTATTTGAGGGGCAAACTGGGGTACTTCATTGCTGCCATCGAGGATTACATGGAACTCATGACACTTTAAGGAGTGCTAATACACATTTACTTACAGACCTTTGTTAGGCAATTTTCAGTCTAGAGTACAGGTAGTTGTGTGTTTATCTGAGACCATTAATTCACATTTATAGATGTGAAATCAATGCCTGTTCCATATTAAGTCTTACTAGCTTAGGCAAGCAGTCAAAAACACTTCATAAAATTCAGGCAAAAAGTCCAGAATCATTACTCCCACAGGATCCAAAAAGCCCAACTGCCATCCATATTCCATGAAAGCTTCCAGTGCAGCATTGAAAAAAACCTCCTGATCTCTAATTAAATTAAAATGGCACAGCCAAATTAATATTTCAACAGAATCCACGGAGCCATTGGAGTGTGTCACGAGCAATTGTCTTTAATTTGCAGCCTCTGCCAAATCAATCAGCCAACAGGTTATCCCTGATAACACGTTGCCATTGCAAAGGCAACTAATTTGAGAATAACACAAACTGAGTGGTTTCAGAATGTTTCTGTCTCTTCAGGGCAACACGGGATGGCAAAGCTTACAAGCAATAAGGGAAGGCATCATGCTTTAATCAAGTTTGCCAAGTGGAACATATTCTCCTGACAACTTGATCCAGCATTTAACATGCGACAGAACACGTTCAGGGCACCACAGGGATGTTGCCACGAGGCACATGGGCCCTCAGAAAAAGGTTTTGACATCATGGATTATAAAATCAGCGGGGTTCAAGAGGAAGAGAGGGCAGAAAGCTGCAGCTCTGCACCTGCACAACTCTGCAGATGGTATCACACAGCTGAAGTCTAGAGAAACTGTTGTGTTTCATATTTTTAACGAAAAATTAAAAAAAATAAAGAAACTTTTATCTCTGCTCTCCACACACAATAAAATTCTGACACTGAGAGAGGTTGCTTGGCTGTTTACCCTGAATCATTCTCAATAACTATCAAGGTTTGGGTTGGGTACTTCTGAGCAAATTGGTTGAAAATCAAGAAATTACCCTTACAAACCTACACCTTCTAGCCCGGGGTTTTTGTGGAAGTTGCTAGGAACACCCAGCAGAGGGGGGCTCGTTTCAGAGCCCTTCCAATCCAGGGAACAGCCATAAAAAGTTGCTTTTCTCTCCCTGAGCCAGGACTGGTAACAAACAATGAAATCCTCATTTCCATGACAACAATGCTGACAAATTAGCTGCAGCCACCGTTCTGAGGGCTCTAAAGAACAAAACCAGTGCAAAGTTCCTGATGGCAGGGCAGTGTCTCCAGGCTGGCACCAGGGAAGAGGAAGCAAAGCCCAGCCTGAGACCTCCCTGGCACAGGTGGAGGTTCCAAACAAGAACCAGGTGGATTCCAGTGTTTAAAAACAGAGCTGCTCCTGCAGCAGGCTGCCCTGGCTCACACTGCTGCCACCTCCCCATCCCTCCACACACTCACTGATCCCTGTCACATCACCAGGACAGCAACTTCTGTGCTCCCGGCCACCCCTGTGCAGAACCCAGTGCCCACTGTGCATTTCTCACAGCAGTTCAGGCTCCACAGCCACAGCCCTGCACCAAAGCAGGAACTCACCCCATTTCCTCACCCCTCACTGACTCAGCTGTGGTGCTTTTCCTTCTCCACTCCCTGCCCAGCCTGGGCACACAGCTGTGACACCTTCCCTCACCTTTCCCTAACCCACTAGGAAAGCCTGCATATTTATATATAAACATAAATTATTTATATGTGATATATTTTTGAAGCCCACAACCTTAAAACGAGCAAACAAAAACCAGAACAGAGTGAGCAAATACTTTTTTTTTGCCTCATAACTAAATGTGGATTCAGTATTTGCAGTTTGCTGACCTGAGGGAACACACCCCTGCTTGTTACCATCCCAGACTACTTCAGAGGAGCAACTTTACTGCTTCCAGAGAACGGGAGCATTCAGAGTTCAGGAACTTCACAGACTTTCAGACTACACAGCCCACACAGGCTATTCATTTTTATAATGGGATCTTCGTCTCAAAATTCAAAGTCCTGTATTTGTAGCTAAGTCCATGCTGAGCTCAGCTTCAAGTCATAAATACCACCTTCTACAAATAGTCAGACAACTGCTTAAATATCACCCAGCACCTTTTAATCTTGGCCTCCTGCTGACTTTTTGAAAATGTTGACCATGGACAGAACACAAAAAGCACGTATTTTGTAGAAGTACCAGAGTTCTCCCAATACATCACAAATCATTTATCTCTGCTAGGCCCAGAAGTTTCCACAGAGCATTGCTACACCATAATTAGAATAGCAGAAATCTGTTGTCTTGATTTAACAAAGTACTCTGTTCCTAGTAGAAGTTAAACATTAAAAAAAACCATTGAAGAGCAGAAGTCTAAAATTTACATCAGTTTTATGATCTGCAATACATCCTTTTCTGCTCTTGAAGGGAACAATTGTCCATTGCAGCTTTTTTTTTTTTTTTAAGTTGTATAAATATTCCAGATGGTCCAAGACTCCTGGCACATTGAGCAGAAAGTCTCATTCCATATCCTGAATTAGTCAACATGTCTGGAGTGGTCTGATGAGCAAACAATACATGTTTGCCATCAGAAATCCATGGCAGAGGGGAAGGGGGAACTTGAGGAACTTCAGACCCCTCTTTAAAACTCAGCCCTTCCACACCTAATTCCCCAAGCCAGGAGTTTGCTGAATCTGGATGTTAAGTTTAAAATCCAAGCACTGACTGAGCTTGGTACAGCTGTATTTTCAATGTTTTGAGGGGGGCACACACTCATTTATATCCCACTCCCCTCCCTGTGCAGTGGTGTGAGAGGAGGAAGGAGGGACTGTACCTTCTCCTGTCGAGCTGGTGACTTGGCCATTGCTAGATCCACAAGAACCATAAAGGGATCCAGAGCTGTATGGCTCGTAGGGTTTGAGAGCAGTCAATCCATTGGGAGGATCAGCATCATCTGCACCAAGGAGCCCTTGTTTGGTTGGCAGAACAGAGGATGTGGGTTTGGTGCGAGGGTATTCCTGAGGTAGCAGATTTGCATATCTGTTTGCAACGTGAAATCTGCTCATTTCATATCTCCTGTAATTAGCCAGCGGAGAGTCCAGGTGCTCCACAGCTACCACAGAGGCTTTCATCCGTTTGGAAGAGGTTTCTCCATAGTCCAGACCTGCATTGCTCCCAGATTTACTACAGAGATAGTCCCTCCCTCGCTGGCAAGCCCAGCCAGGTTCATTGAGGTGAGACTCCAGAACCCCATTCATGCTGCTGCTGACCACACCAGACTGAGTCACTGGGGCACCCAGAACTTTGATTTTATAGTCAGATTTCTTTACTCTGTCCAGTACTGGAGAGATCCTGAAACTGGAGTGCACTTCTTCTTGCTGAGGTTGTCTGTAGTTGTTTGCCTGAGCTCCAATGTTACTTTGCTGTTTATGAAACTTGAGGTTACTCGGGGCCGTGCTGCTCGACTCGCTCACGGAGAAGAGAGGGGCTTTGTTCTGAGGAGGAGCACACTGCTTGGCTTTCCCTGTTTGCAGTGGCTTCTGCTGTGGATTTGTGGAAGCCTTGTTTTTATTGGGATGGAGAGGCAGAGGAGGCACATCCTTGCCCAGCAGGGCCGGGGGGCAGCCGGTGCGCCGGGCTTTGGCCACGGCCTTGCTCCTGTAGCCGTTCTTGTTAACAGTGTCAGGGTTGTACTTGTGCATCAGCCTCTGGTGCATCATGAGGACCTCGGGGTAAAATGTCCTGTAGGTACAGAAGGGGCAGGTGCTGGGGGCCAGCAGGCCTCTGCTTGCAATCACTGAACACTCCTGGGAAGTCTTACTGGTTAAGTCCAAGGGCTGCTCGTGACAGTCCACGACAGGTCTGCGTTTGTAGCTCTCAGTGCATTCTTGCATATTGTTCACATTTTTCCCACCAATAAAAGCACAGATGTACTGGACATCATCTTCCTCTGATGCCACAGAAGCCTTTCTCTCTCTTTTAGGCTGAGCTTCCTTGGTTTCCTTCTCAGCCTTTAGCTTCTCCGGGTGTGGAGCAGGCACGTTCTCAGGTACTTGATTCAAACTGCTACAAACAGAACCTTTGTTCGATTCCCTGGAATTGTTCTTTACTTTTAAAAAGACTGTGCTGCCCATTGCATTGCTCAAGGACAGAACTTCCTTTTGCTGCTTGGCAGGTGGGCAGCTCTCAGCATCTTTGGCACCATCGAAAAGCCTCTTCAGATTTTTGGTTTCTGGAGCAGCATCAGCAGCCAGTGACAGCGCCGTCTCCTGACCCCGCAGGGAACCTTTGCTGTCACCCTTCCCATCAGCTGCACTGTCACCATGCCTGTCCTTGTGGTGTCTCTCTAAATGATACCTCAGGGAAGTTTTCTGGGCTGCTGCATACTCACAGAATTCACATTTGTACGGCTTTTCACCTGCAACACAAATTTATCAGTAAATCACTCTGAGATTTGAAGTCTTGATCACAAACACAAGGGAACATTGTGGACTCAAACACTAAAACCGATTTTTCTCTCCCCTTCCACACACTCCTAAGTCCCAAACTCATGGAAAACATTTAAACAACAGGATCTTAATGGTTTTACTAACTACAGTGACATCTTCTGGCTGTGCTGGGATGTTTCCACACGCTGGCTGTGGATGGAGATGGGAGCTGACAACGTGCTTGGCAGAGATAAGCAAGGAGTGGAACTCTGGGTCAACCCCAACAAGCTGCAGCCCTTGATCATCCCACAAGTGCCCCATTCCCAACACAAACGGCCCAGCTCAGCTGGAAACAGAGCTGCCCCCAAGAACACACAGGCAGCAGCAGGAAGGGTTTGTCTGGCTATGCAAAACGAGGAGCTGAGTTGAAAAAAGAGACTCAGCTTTTCCCCAGGTAGCAGCAGCTGGCAGACAACCAACTTCACACCTGAGAAACTGGCTGGGTTTTAAATTAAAACCAAACCCTAAACTTTTGCTATACCACTAAATGTAGAAACAATTAAAACTTTAAAATATATGGTTTTAACAATACTTAATGCAATTAGCATTATTTAAAACCATTTATACTTATGTAAATAATTCAAATAGATTTTAATTGCAATTATTTCATTTTGTTTAGAATTAGAGAAAACTTTGTTCTTAACACCAGCAATTTTGAAGGCAGTTCCTGTTTTTCAAAAGCAAAATTAAACATCCTGTCCAAGTGGATTCAGCAGATTTCCCTCCCCTCCCCAAAAGGTGTAGCCCCCATTTACCTGTATGAGTTCTGAGATGAATATTGAGGTAATAATTGGAACGAAAATACTTTCCACAGTAGCTGCATTCTCTGGAGGTCCCAAGGGTTTTAACTTTTGTTCTTTCCAAACTGTCTTCGTTTTTATCTTTGGGAGAAAATACAGGCATATTATGAAGAGCAAATGCATATTTGCAGTCTAGTTAAAAACAGTTTTTTTAATGATAAACATAAAATTCTGAACTGCAGTCAAATTCTACACTCTGCAAGTAACTTTTGCTGTGTTTTGCTGCACTCTGAGTAACAAGACCACAAGAATTAAAGAGATTTCTGTCCACAACACTGTGGTCCTGTGACAGTGACCAAGGAGCCCAGAGAACAAACAAGATTTCAAAGAAGAAGAAGAACAAAAAAGTTCTCTTTATTGACCCACAGAACCTTGATGGAGAATGGCCCATCTCAAATACTCACAGAGGTTATAACTGTAGTATTTTATTAAAGGGGATGTCTGAATTAGTGCAAGTGGGATGATTGAGACTAAAAACCTGCTCTGTGCACGACAGCCAAACACAGAGGGGTGGGGAGGGAAGGCAAATATGCCTTTTCTTTTAAATTAATTCTAATAATTGTCTTATTTATGTGCTAATCAATGGAATGTCTGTAGAGCAACACTCCTTAGATTTGATGAGGAGTATTTCCTACAAGCTCCTTAGATTTGATGAGTATTTCACTGCATTATTATGGAGTGAGCAAGTGCCATGGTGCCCCGGGTATTCCAGGAATAAATCCAGGGATGCCCAAGCAGTTCCACTCCAGTGCAGAGGCAGGAGGTGCCACAGGAGGGCGGCAGGGACAGCGGAATGGCAGAGAATTCACCCAAACACCACCAGCAGCCACAGCGACTGCGCTGCAGCTCCCATTGAAAATCCAGACTGCTCCACTCAACAGCCAAGGCAAGGCTGACTGGAAACCCTGGGAGGAAGGAGACCTTTGGCGTGACTAACAAGTCGGATCTATAATAGACTTGAAAGAGTTCTTTGAGGTTCCTGCCTGCTGGAAAGTGTCTCTCCTGGAAATGCTGCATGGCTCAGCCCTGGTGAGTTAAACAAACAGCTCGTGGCTCCAGAGGTGTGACTCAGCAGCTCACACCACAATCTGCTCTGCTTTAGGATAAGGCGCTGAGAAACAAACTAAGCAACTTCACATTAGGTAATCATTTCATTCCTTTGTTCCTGCGGGCAAAATAAAGGGCTGCACATTACCAGAAATGGCCAAGTCAGGCCTGTGTGGGTGCCAGGACATTCTGTACGCCGTGTCTTGCCCTGAGATGATGCAAGTGTCTGTTCTTTAAAGCCGGCTGGGAGCGTGTCACACACAGAACGGCAGATTAGCTGCAGACTTTCTGCCAGGCCTTTTGTCCCCTGACATGCAATCTTCTTCAATTAAGGAATCATTCAGTATCACTTGCTTTTCTAAGACACTGTGACATGCAGAATTAATCCTGGGTAATGTACAGATGGAGTCCATCCATGCTGTCAGCAATCCTTCCAGGCAGAGGAGTTAAATATACACCTCTCTTACATACAGGTCCACAGGTATTAACAGCCTGTGGCCTTACACAAATGATTCAAACATGCTGCTTCTGACATTTAGGCTTTCAAATTACTGTTCAAAACAAACACTGAACTTGCAGTTAGACAGAAAAAAGTTGTAAATTATTCTTTACTTCTCAGAGCCTCACAAACTGCTGGTGTTGAGCACTGAACATTTTTTGCCCTTACAAGATAAGGGGGGGAAGAAGGTGAAACCGGAATTATTTCTCATAAAATACTCTTTGTAAAAAACATGTGCTGGATGAGAAGGGATATGGAACACTCCAAAGCATCCAAGTAAAGTCAGAGATAGGCGTGAGTAAACAGTGACTTTTTCCAATTGTTAAACTCATTGCTACGAAATTGACTTCAATGATTACAGTAACTGCAAGAAGCCCCAACACAACTTCAAAGACCTCAAAATGGCAGCATCCAAACCTTCCTTACACTCTCATTTTTCTCTGCTCCCTTTCCCCCACCATAACATTCCCTATCCAGCTTTTTAACATTTCCTATCACGTTCAGAAAACGTAACGGAAAAGTGACGCATTCTTTGGCTCTAAGGAGTTCCTGAACAACTCTCAGTAACAGCCACTTCAAACTGAAGTGCTCCCCGCGCTACTCACCTAAATTAATTGTTTCTGGAAGCCCATCTTCAGAGCCATCCTCAGAGCCTCCCTCCATCCTCTCTGCTGCCCCGTTCTCCTCCAGGTTCCCAATGATGTCGGCACAGTAGGTCCTGGCAGCAGTGGAAGTCTCCCCATCACCGCGCCGGTCCCTCTTGTGCACTCTGGAGTGAAGGACCAGCTGGTGGTATGTCCTGAAGGCTTTCCCACACTCGGAGCAGTGGGTTGGCTTCTCTTTGTTCTGGGATGATTTAGAATCCATCTCCATAGAAGGCACTTCACCAGCGGGATGTTTCAGTTTGTCCTGGGTTAAGTTACCATTCCCTGTGAAACTGCTGTTTTTATTTACCTTTGACTTCCCTGTAGTTTCAGCCTGGCTACCTTTATTTGCATTCCAAATTTCACAGAGTTCTTCTTTATCTGAAGATGACTCATCGTTGTCTGTACTTCCTTCTTGCCCTGGCTCTTTAATCTGCCCGTGGCCAACTGCAATTTTACCTTTGGTAGCCAGCTGCCATGCTTGATACGTGGTGAAAGGATCCAGCTCAGCGATCCACTTCGCAAGCTTCTGCAGTTTGTCCTTTTCTGGAACTGAATTTGGTCTTAAATTCAAGAATTGGAAAAATTCCTGGTTTTGAGATGTTTCTTCTGCATTGACTTCAGCAGTCACTTGGGGGCTTTCACCATTGGGAACTGATTCTTTGGTATGCACTTTACTGTGCTCAATTAGAGTCTCTTTATTGTGAAATAGGAAACCACAAACCATACAAATTTTGTAAGGTGACGTTACGTTTTCAGTTACGTGCTCCTGCACCACCTCATTTATTGTTATGGGGCCTTCAGAACCTTGCTGATGCTTGTTTCTAGAACCAGGTTTTCCAGTGTGCGTTCTCATGTGATTTTTGAGGAACCAGGGCTCTTTAAATCTTCGCCCACAAACGTTACACCAATACGTGAAAGAATCTTTATGCTTTTTCATGTGCGCCTCAATGTCAAAAGCTTTATCAAACGTTTGCCCACAAACTTTGCAGCTCAGTTCCTCGCTGTCCTGCTCGGTGCTGGGTGAAGGTGAGCTGGTTCTCACCTGACACTTATCCAGAGGGCTGAGATACTCGGCCTCCACCCTGAGCACGGCGGGCTCGCACAGCGTGGGCCTGTGCTCAGTTAACACGTGCTTCCCCAGCTCCTCGGGGTGCTTGAAAGTCTCATCACAGAACATGCAGTCCAGGGGCATGCAGCCCTCGGCCTGCAGCAGGAACTTCTCCTGCAGGCTTTTGTAGGAGATGGTGCTGGTTCCTTTGATGGTCATGGAGGCGTCGCTGGTCTCCATCTGGGCTCCCACGGCGCTGGCTATTCCCTCGGGTCCGTCCATGTATGCCAGGAGAGGCTGCGTGGGCATCTTTCCTCCCTTCTGCTCCCTTTTACATCTCTTAATGGCAGCCTGCACTTCTCTGGGGGTGCTCCCTGATCACAGTAAGGACACTTGTGGAGTTCTCCAACATGTGCTCAAAAGTCTGCTCAGCTGGAAAACCTCTGCCAGGAAAATGATTTTTAATTTTTTTCTTTCCACCAGCAGAAAATTGTTTCTTCTTCAGCTTTATGTGCTTTCACACATCCCAGCAAAAGAATCCAAAGATTCGCTCAGTGACGGGATGAGGTTTCTTTTGGATTGTTTCTTCAGATTTTTCAAGTCTACAGATACAGTCAGTTGCACTTAGTTTTGTTGCACAAACTTTTCAAATAGTTGCATTGGGTAAAATACACTCAAGGCCAAGTTCAGTGCCACAAAGAAACTCCAGCACCTGGGAAGGAGAGAAAAGACAGTTAGTCAGACTTTTCAAAAGAGAAGTATTGTCTCCCAAATAATGGCAATATTAGGGCTGAGAAGGATCAAATGCTTTAGAAGAAAGCGTATTTTTAAGAGCCAACTTTTCTACCTGCCACAGTTGAAATGGTTTGGTCTTGAACATCCCTCTGTTTACAACTGTTATTTCTTTGCAAGACTTTGTCTGTCCTTTCTAAACCTGCGCTTACCCAGAGTTCTATAATGCTGCTGAAACCATATTTCAGTGCACTCCTGAACTCGTAACAATGCAGTAGCCCAAGTAACCTTTCCTTGAACCTGTAAAACCACAGCAGAACTTTACTTGTTTGTCCTCTAAAGGCTGTTAAGCAAAAGGCTTTTTTCTTTTTTTTTTTTTAAGACCAGATAGCTTGGCATCAGCTTTTATAGTTCTGGTACACAGGGAGTGTCAGCACAAATCTTTGTATTAGGAACCATTCACCAGTCCCACTACTCAAAGCCTTCCCTATCACTCACAAATTTACAATGTCTGTGACAATTCTGGGCTGGTATGGTAAGAACATCTCAACATTTTGTATGAACTAATAATACTGTTTCTTGAACAGTATTTAAATCATCCAAGAGGCCAATTATTACATTATGAAAACAAAATTATTCTACTTTTAAAGTGTCACAAAACAAAGAATGATTTATTGATTATACTCACAAAGGAAGGTTTAAGATTCCAAAAGATTAAATAGAGCTATAATATAGTTAGTCACAACTCAAATTTAAATCTGAGTTATAATTCCTGCTAGCAGCAACTCATTGCCAGCACTTTGGGCTGACAAATTATAGTTTTGTGGAGTGCAGGACTCCAGTTGATGAAATTTTTGGGTAAAGGAAAAGTCTAGCAAACTAATACAAGACTAACATAAACTGCAGAAGAATTGTTCTGAGACATTTCCAAATAAAGTAATAACTAATGAAAAGAATTCATTCAAAATCTGACTCAAACTTTGGCAAATCATTTCCTAAGAACCAGCTGGCCAGTGACCACATGACTCGAACTAATATACCCCAAAATACATTATGCTCTATAACTCTTAGAGCAGAAAACAGCATGGACCCAGTCGGGGTTTAAAATTCACCTCAATTTCCACCTCTGCCTTGCCTTCATATGGAAAAAAAGGAAGCATTTTGTTTTATTTGACCCAAAGAAAGGACAATAATTCAACCACAGCTCTGCAATAGTTCAGGCTGCCAGCTTTCCACTATAAAGATGATTATCATTTGCTTTTCAGCTATTTCTGATCAGAGCTGGTTGGACAGAAAAAGTGGTCTCAAGCCATTAAATCTTAAACCATTTCAGCAGAAATCAGCCCAGGCAAGAGAAGCAGCTGGGGAAGGAAACCTCGGCACACACTGGCAGGAGTCACGGATCCAACATCTCCAACACTTCATCCACTTCCTGCAGCCTTGCCCCAAGAACACTCCTCGCTTTTAATTTGAGAAGTCAGCACCTCCTTTCCCATTATGCACACCACAAGATCCTGGGGCCTAATGAACATGGGTAAAAATAGAAAATAAAACACCACCACACCAGAATGCCAGTAACAAGAGAAAATTATTGTTGCCAGCTGCTTGTTTTTCATTTTTTGCTGTTTCTCCAAAGTTTAAAGTCCCTTCACTGCCTAGTCCTCTAACCCAGGTTGACACAACCAGCACAATTAATAGCAAGAATTACATAGGGTTTTTAATCCTAAATTGTTTCTGGCCTGGGCCAAAGACTTATCCCAAGTTAGACACAAATGCAGGATCTTGCAGGGTAAGGTGAAATGTAAGAGGGACCAGATCACTGCTGATGGCGACAGAACCTGCATTTTCTGCAGCCAAAGTCTCTTTTCTATGCCCATTTTCAGTTTCATCACTGCCATGATTAACACTTCCTCTCTGCAGAAAGAATCAAAAATCTCCTGTAACAGGCAGGTTCACTTCAGTGTGGGGTGACACTTCTGCTTCTATGCAGCCTCTGCCCTTCTCCCCTCCCCACTCAGCCCAGACCTTCCCTCACTCCCTATAGGCAGGTGAAGGAGCCAGAACCAAAGTTTGAAGCTCAAGTATTCAAAAACCTTTTTCCCTTTTATAAAACATCAGGAGAAAACATATCAAAGGCTGCTGGTTAGCATGTTTTATGCTTCATGTTTCAACTTGCCTTTTTGTTTTATTTCTACTGGAGTTTTAAAAGGTATTTTTTACCCAACATGCTACAGCAAAGCTCAGTGAGCATCTGCCTGAAAATAAGTTTCAAATTTCAAAAAACAATCCAGGCAAGATTAAAAAAGTGGAACAAACTTAAGAGTTGAGTGCATTTGCTTTCAGAGCCATAGGGAAGTGCTCTGCAGGAAGAAGAGTAAAAATCCAGCTAGAGAGAGGCCAGAGGCATTTCTGGGGCATGAAGGCAGATCCAAAGGGCAGTGCCTGCAGTCCCACAACTTGAACTGCTGGGACTCAGCAGCCACTACTTCCTTGCTCATGTCTACAAACAGAAAAAGCCAATTAAGGTTTGTTACACTCCCACTTTGTGGCACTACAGCAAACACACGACAGAGCAAAAGGAATTAAGTCACTAGAGAAAGGAAACAGATGAGAAGCAGCAGAACCCACCCTCAGTGCCCTGTCCTTCGTGGCATTCTAGGGTGAGGTGGGGGAGAAGAGAGCTCCTTTTAACATGGGCCACCACACATGGCCCTACCCAAACCCAGCCTAGCATAAAACCAACACTGACTGCCACAGCTCCAGGATTTTTTAGAATTTAAGCGAAAGGCAAGAATCACATCTAGGGAATGCCCCAGGTTGGTCATGGATGGGTGAAAACTCCAACTCAATCAATCAATAACATCTTCTCTGATAAGTCTTTGGAAACAGGGCTGCTTCAATCCCACCTCAGCTGTCTGGCAAACAAAACCTGTCCTCACAACCACACAAACACAGAGTGTACAACCAACACCTGAGTCACGACAGGAGTGCCACAGGAGCTTGGGACCAATTTTGGAGGCTATCAATGGGTTTGAAGCCCTTTGGAGACTTCATCAGAGCATTCTGCAGCCTCCACCAAGCTGTGCTGGCTGCTCAACACTCTCACTGCTTTTCATAAAGGCTCTGAACAGTCCTAAGAACCAGCCACAGCTCATCCTCTAGGCAGCACTGCAAACAGAGCAAGATATTCCTGTTTCAGGAATCTGAAATGCCTCTTTGCAGCTCTTGCTCTTGGATACACAGGAGAGAGCAGCTACAGGCTGGGAAAAAACTGCAGGTAGCATTTCTGAAGGAAAGTGCAGATACATCTAGACAAGAATAAGAGAAGAGAAGAAGAAAGAATACAAGTTCTGGAGTCAGGAGGTGAGTTAGAAAGCTCTAGTCTTATTCTGTACCTGGTGATTACACACTTCACTCTGATTAAATCCATGCCTTTTACAAGCAGGCAGGATTTTATGCTCTTGCTGTTCAGACAAGCCAACACATGCCAGAACTACAACCCAAATATCCCCATCAGGATTTTATCCATTAGTAACAAACCCTTCTTCCTACTGAAGATAATACGCCTTGGATTTGAGGACCAAAAACGCTGATTAATTTCACTCCTGTTATTCAAAACCCTGGAGGCAGCAGGAAGACTGTCCAGCGTTGCCTAAATTCTGTTGCTTCCTTGGAAAAGTGGACAACCTGCAACACTGTGACTATAGCTGAAGGTCTGTGCAGGAGCTCAGCAAATAAAATACAGTACCTGCATTTCTTGTGCCTTCTTTCACTTTCAAAAGACAAAAGGACACACCAGTATCAGAGATAATGAGTAAAGGAACAGAACAAAACAGGAAATCCTTCCTTCCAACAGCTGAAAAGCGATAAACTTGCTACAGATGAACTCAAGGTTGAAAATAAAAAATGACTTGTACCCCTCATAGAGCAAGGCAAGAAGTTCCACTTGTGACTTCCCTGCCCATCTGCAAACTGCCCCGTGTCCCTCCTGCCCAGCCCAGGGCCCACAGGTCCCAGAGGCTGCTCTGAGGGGAGTGAGCAGGGCAGGAGGAGCCTGCACAGCTCCCCTGGACTTTTCCTGGGGTCACCAATCCACCTCAGTTCCAGGGTGCCACCTACTGCACTTGATGCAACTAGAAATATATTTCAGCTGAGAAGAACGAATAAAACTACTGGAAAAGTTTTAGCCTGAGCATTTAGCACACTTCAGCTCACACGTGAGTCATCCCTGGCTGAATATTTCAGCAGGTTCACGGGAATACCCATTGTATTTATAAACACCACAAAACACCCATCAAGATTCCACTGGACAGATGAGAACATCTTGTTTTCACTGCACTTGCCACACAACTTAAGAACCACACCAAAACCCTGCTGCATAGAAATGGATTATTAAAACAGAGAAAAGTTCAATTAAGTGCCTGTAGATAAATTTAATTTATTTTTATTAAATTACACAACCCAAGACAACGTATTACATAGTCTTGAAGATTTCTTTGGGAAATGACCTATCAGGAGTAATTTTATTGCATTTCTACTTCCTGCATTTCAAAATTTCCACGAATATGTAACAAGAACTCTAGACACACCTTTCAGAGAATAGCACAGTCTAACCATTGAATTTCCCATTTTAAACACATTACAGAGGCACTGGGAATAAAAGTTGCATGGCAAGTCTCAGGATAAACAACTGTTCTTTGGTAATTCAGTGCTGCAAAACTATTGTTAAACTGTTAAAAGTGACCTGGAACAATTACAGAAGTTAAAGAAGTTGCTGCAACACTTTCTGAAAAAGAGAAGTGAGAAAACTTGAAGAGTTGCAGCCAAATCCAGGACACTGAAGTTACTTTCTCTGGCAGATAAAAACTCAGACACAACTACCTTAACAAACCCAGATTCTCAAATTCAAGGCCAGCAGCAAAATTATCACTGCTTAGCTGACCAGCTTCTTCCAGCTGCTGCAAATCAACCACCTTAATTTTTACTGGGTCTATTGAACTTGAGAAACTTAGATGCAACTCTCATTTCCACTTAAAAAAAACCCTACAGTTTTCCTCATGTTTCAAGAAGTTTCAGGATATTAAGAGTCATTTTACATGAACTGTTCTTTCCTCTTGGTGTATTTATGCCCCAGAACAGATTGCTGGTAAATAGATTTTACACTGCTGATTGCTTATTGGAAATTACCAATTTAACACCTTTTTTTACTTCCAATTTCAAAGACTTTGTTAGATTTACTTAGTTGTTCCAGTCCTACCTAAGAACCACAGATACAACAAACCAGTTAACATCACTTTTAACACCACCTCACTGGGACCACTAATAAAAACTAGCTTATGTATGTTATCTGTTTTATCTGGGCACAGCTGTGTTCAGGTGTAACACTGATCACAGGCAGAGCAGCTCGTGCATAAATAAATACACCTTCAAATCCTCAACTAAAACTTGAGCTGAGGCTGAACCTAAACTTATTTAGGACGTTTTTTAATATACATATACATCATTGTATAAAGCTAAGGCAGCTGCACCACACCTACAAAGTCGAGCACAAATAGCACACTAAAATAGTTCCTAACGATATTTAGGAGCTCCAGATCTTGGGATGCCTCTCCAGTGTCCTGGCTGAGTGTGGTGCCTGCACCAGCTCCGTGCTGGGAGCAGTTCTGGTGTACCCTGGCATCCCTAAGCTCCCACACTTAATCAGAAAGTGAAGCCAAGTGCCATCCTGAGGTTCTCACTCACCAACTGTCCCAAAAGGTGAGTCAGATTTCCGAAGCCCAGGGTGACACTCCGGGTTTGTCTCTGCAGGTAGCAGGGGCTGATGGCAGCCACAGCACTTCCCGTGTGCGCTTCAGCAGAAGCCTGTGTCACACACGGGACAGGAGGGGCTTTCCTCCGTCAGGCACAAATGCCTCTGCTCCCCCATCTGACACAGGGATGCTCCCTGATTTTAGGGAACATGATGCAGTATTTGCTCCACAGACCACGACCTTATTTCTCAAAGAATACAAGTGCCCATTGCCCACGACTCCAGTGACAACACTGGAAAGTTATTTAAGTCAGCCCAGAAAAAACCTGACTTTGCAGGGCAGTACAGAAGCCAAGAATTATTCCTCATAACTGGGCATTCTGCTCCTTTCTAGGGAGGGATAGAGCTACTCCCATCTTTAACAGTAGATCATTTCACACAACTTCCCAGAGTATTCCGTGTTAGTGGAGGAGCACGTGAGTGATCCCAGGGCTGCTTGTCTCCACACCGAGCCTTTTATACCAACTGTGCAAGCACAAAACTGGTTTTTATACTTTGTTAACAGTTCAGCCTGATAAAGAACTAACACGAGCACTCGTAAAGGAAATGGAGATTCAGGGGGAGGAAGGGGAGGAAGAGAGTTGTTTGTTTCAGTTGCAGGAAAGATCAAAATGAAGATGTTCAGGTTGAAAAGAGAACATAAAAGATGACCCTAAACTGGAATTTCCACTCCCTCCACCTGCAAATTTAAGTCCCCCTCCTTAGTCTTCATCCTTCAGGCTTGAAGATTTCAAAGTTATCCTAAACTTAAACTCTTTCATGGCTTATCCTTTTTATCCCCTCTAAGAGAGACGCTCAGTTATAGCTCCTTCTAACACCACCACAGATTTCCAACACAGTGACTCTAAAACAATTCACAAAAACACAGCCAGAGTGAGACATACACAGAATTCAAGACTGTTATTATCCAAGCATTTCTGCACACACACACTTCAGAAAGATTTTGTGTTGAAAGCCCTTTTGCAGTCAGATAAAACAGACACACAGGCGAGTCATTTTCCCCCTGAAGCCTCGCAAACAGGATTTTAATCACCAGTGGAAAATAACTCATAGTTAATAATGAACAATATTAGGAAAACTCCCTCCCCCCATCTCAGACATCTATACTAATAAAAACAAAGGATATCCTCTTTCTCTAAAAAACCTTTTCCTGTAGAGTCCCTTTTTCTTGAAGGCTATATGTCTACCAGGGGTTTGGCAGAGGATGGATGAGCTGAGTGTGTCTCCTCAGAGAACTGAATGCCTCTTCTATCAAAGGATGTAATTAGGCCTTTTAAAGCAGGCAACGTATAAGCTGGCAGCATTCTGCACATGTTTTTCCTCCACTGAGCAAGAGCAAATATAAAAGAGACTAATTCTTGGCATTAAAGGAGGAAGCACTACAAGTAAGTATTGACTTTTAAAATTCAGAAGGACTGCTTAAACTGCCAGATTTTTTTCCTTTTTCCCTCTGATTAGGAGAAAATTTCTCAGGAGCCACAAAACCGAAGTGTACTTTAGACAACAGAAGTGGCCAATACCTGTTGTAGAAGAGCTGAAAGATACAAGAATAATCCTATTTTAAATAAGTCTGGGACACATTTCACCACTGCTGTAGGATGATGCAACTTCATTAAATCAAGAAGTTACATGCACTTAAACTGGCAATGACCCCTTACCTTACAAAACAGTTTATTGTTCTCTCCACAGCAGGTAAAGGCTCTCGGTGGAATGAGTGATACATTTTTATTGTTGAGTCAGTCTCACCTTACACAGACTGCCTTGTATGTTTAGTCTTGGTTTTCATTTAAAAGAAGGTACTTTCAGAGACCTTAAAAGCAAATTTGACTTTTTTACTTCTTGGCAGAGGGATGTAAGGTCTTTCCAACAGCCATAACTACAAAGAAGTGGTAAATTCAGTTTACCAAATTAGACTTAATGCCTTATTACTCAAGAGCCAGGAGTTCCTCTGTAGCAATTACAGGCAAGTTGCATCCCTTTGGGCAGCATAGGTGAAATAACAGGAAAAGAGATTATTTTACTATTCCTAAATTTGAGAGAAGTGGTCACTTCCAAGGAGTTCCCTTTGGTAAGGCCATTAATGTGCCCTGGTGCTCTCACCTGGCTTCAAGTCTGAACCCAACTCTCACCCAGCACAGCTCAAACTGCTGCCCCTTGGAAGGAGCAGAGCAGTATCTGATCCCTGTCCTCTGCAGGGCACTTGGAAGTTGTCACTCTCAAACACAACCACAATTAGGTGCTTGCAAAAGGCAGTCTTGAAAGATGGAAGAAGGTACAGAGTCCAGGGGAAAGACATTTACCGGTAGTTCAGTCACCCCTGGAGCAGCATCTGAAGGTACTAAAATAGAAAAGTGATAGAAACAGACACTTTCAAAAGCTGCCTCCCTTCTCCCAAGCAGGTGGGAGATCTCCCAGAGACTGATGGGGAATTTTTAACTCCCCAGCCTTAGGTTCCCCCTCACCAGTGGGCTGCAGGGATGTGTGATGTAGCCAACAGCCTGGGCTGCACAGGGCCAAGCTGGCCTGTAAAGCAAAGGCAGCATCTTCAAGAAACTGAGATTTTTAACAGGCAATTTCAGACCCCAATTTTATCAGCATAAGAACAAGAAAAGTTAGAAACAAACAAGAAAGGTGAACAGAAAGTGGGGCTTCTCTGGGCCTCCTTTACATCCACCTTCCCTACACTGTACCAAACATCAGTGCTTGGTGTAAATCTAAGCAAATCTAATTTGCTTTTTCCTGAGTACCAAAGGAGAGAGGCTGAGAGAACCCCCTGGATTTCACCCATCCAGTTCTCTGCTATCACAATAAAGTGTAGGCACAACACAAAGGCCTCAGTTTCCCTGATGCAGCTCAATCAGAGCACAGTGCACTCCCTTTATTACAGTGAGAAATGCAAGTGTACCTATTGCGCATAAACAAACTCAGACTTTGATACTTTTAGTTACATAAAATCTGCAGCACATAGAAAAGCACCATCCAGTCAATTATTCACTTCTGCTTGGATGGTTTTCTGCTCCAGTCTTGAAGTCACCCTGATTTCCCTGCATATTCTACCCACATTTCCTCTTGTACTTTCTTTTGAAATCCTCAAGGCAGCCTGATAAGCAATTCCATCTCACTGTGTTTCCAAACACGTATGTCACCTATATTTTTAATTTCAAACTCATTTTTCCCAGCATGTACACTGCTCTACTTTGAAACTGCAAAGTCTGCTCTTATCACACCACTTTAAAAAAAAAAAAAAAAAAAGGAGGAAGAATCAAGAGTGCTAGATTTATGATAAGCTATAAACTATGCTCTGACCAAAGTCATATGATTATAACAGTAGAAGTTTTTATGTATTTTTCCCATTGACATAAACCCACGTTTGGCATAAACAAGCTTCATCAGCAACAAAAGGAGATTATTTGGCAATTTCGCTGAAAGAAAAAAAAAAAAGTTGATTTCTAAAAGCAAATTATTTAGAGAGAGCAACTTTCTGTTTGGAAGCACATAAAAACCTAAGTAAATTTAGGCTGAAAAAGGCTTTTTTAATCCTAAAATACAACATGCGTTGAGAATCTTACATAGCTTGGTCATATCCTTTTCCTTACTTTTGTATTCAGTTGCAAATCTCTTGTGGAATGAGTCACATCTCTCTCAAAGCTCGCATACAGTAGTCAGCAGAATCCCCTCAGCGCATTCACCAACCAGGAAGAAAAACTTTTTTTTTTTTCCCTAAAGTCACCTTAGAAAGGCAGGGGGGTGATCAGAAATGCCCCAAAGTCGGTTAAAAGTTAAAAGCAATCTGCAAATCATGCCGATATGAGATGTGGGAAGGCTCTGAGGGGGGCTGGAAATGCAGAGTGTCCCCAGTGAGAGCTGAGCTGGCACATGGCAGCCCTGCTGCAACCCAAAGGCTCGTCCTGCTATATTTAAAGACAATACCTCAACAGTGAAGTATTACAACATTTAAAGGGAGATAAATAAGCATAAGACACAGGCAAATATCCTTGGTTATTTAATCATCCTGAAAGCAGCGTGGAAGTGTGAGGCTGAGTTCAAAGGTCAAACTCTTCTTTCAGCTTCTTGCAAAGAAAAGAAAGCTCAGCCCATTTTACCTTGGGGAAAGGGGGGCTGCTCTTTCCATATTCCAGCATTTCATAACACAGGAAAGAGGGAGTGTATTTACATATACACTGGATGGAATCCTTTCCTAGGACAATGCATTCCAAATCAAGATTCAGGTTAGAAAGAGCTGGGACAACAAAAAGTCCCAAAGAACAAAGGGAAGTTAAAATTTACTTAACGTTTCCCCAGAGCTTCTTAATTGCAAACTCTCAGATTTTTTTTTGTAACCAAAAGTTTACTGTAATCACTGGATTGAAAGTCTAAGTGAAAGCCACAGTTCCCTTTTAAAATAATTTCCCCCTGATTACAGTAATAACTTAGCACTTGGTAAAAAACATGGTATTAATCTATCAGCATAGTTCTAAATGAAAATGCAGTGGGGTAAGGAGGTATTTCTGAAGGTTAGAATAAGTGCTCAAAAAGGAATTTTTGTGATCTAATGAAAGGGGAAACCAGAATCAAGTAGCCTTTTGTGTAAGACAGTCTGATAAAAAGGTGTTAAAGTTTATTATCTTCCTCTCTTTTCCAGCCCCTACCCTAAATCTTGCTCTCCCCACCCCTCCACCAAAACAAAGCAAAACCAAAAAACATTATTCACTTAAAGAGGAAAAGAAAGAAATCCTCTAATGCAAAGCCTGGAAGCCATTCTCTAAAGACTACTTAATATGAAACTTTGTTTACAAGACACCAATATAGCCTCCTTACCACACTCAAAACCAGAAAACATCCACTTATTTAAAGAAATGCTTTTTCTATTTTGATCAGCAAGGACGTCGGTATTCATTTTAATTTTAAATTCGGCCCCAGCAGTGCCATATGAATGTTTTAAACTCATCTATGATATGCACTGTTTGAGAATGTTTAAACAAAGGAAGTAGGAAAAGCCTTAAAATACACAGCAAAACTTAATGGCTTCAATTTTTAAATATAGCCTGATTGCAGCATGGCAAAATTATTCTCTTATGCTCACAGTCAGCCTTCAGAAAGAATAAGCGCAGTCAGTGGAGTAATTTGTCCCACTGGAAATTCTGTATAAAACAACTACCTAAAATAAACAAGGCTTCGCAGCAAGAATCGTCAGTTGCCATTAAGGACACACCTTAAAAGTTCTTACCACACAGTAACTAAACAAGTACAAACTAGTGGGGACTGTTCGCTACTTTTGTCTTACAAGTTAATGAGATCAATTCACTGCTCAGTATCAGATCCTCAGATCATTTTCTGCAAAATGCAGCAGACAAACAACCCCCAAAACACGAACATCCAGGCTTTGAGTGGCTGACGTGTTATCAGCAAGCCTGAGCTTCTCGCAAAGGGGAATACAAATATTCACACTTAAACCTGACACCACGTAACAGTAAAAGGTAAAACGCTGAACTGCTCAGAATCTGGAGCTCTGGTACTGGAAGGCAGCTGTTGTTCCCCTGCCTTTTCTTTTGTTGTGCTTAATCTCATGTCAAGTCATTCAACCAGCTCCAAAGCGATGAAGACATAATTGAACAACCTTAACTAAAAACTGATCTACTGTTCCCCAACTGCCATATATGCTGTTTAGAGATTAAAAAAGGCTAACTTATGAAAAACAATCCACAGAATTTGAATCAGCAACTCTGGTGCATGCAGAAGAGTTGCTTGGCTGAAGGCCAAGCCAATCAATAATCACTGTAATAGCCATGGTTCTAAAGTTATTTGTTTTTCATATTCACCACCCTGAAAAACTTAAAAGGCAAAACTTAAAAACTCAGATGCTGATTTCAGGTAAGAGCCTATAGAGACCGAAAGTCCAAGCATTATGCTCAGCATGACGAGATTGCTCACTAAAAAAAAAAAACACTTTGCAGAACGATCAGTGATCACAAAGCCACATTCCTGCTACAGATCTTAAAATATTGACTCAGTTACAGAACTAGTAAAGGGGAAGAAAAAAAACCCTCCTCCACCCTCGCCCTCCTCCCTCCCCCTCTGCCAAAGAATGCAGTTTATCCTACTTATTTGCAACTGTCCTTTTCTATTATCCAAGGAAAAGCTGAAACCTCAGTGTGGACATCCCAAATTAAAGTCTTAGTCGTATTCCCAAACCTCCAGTTAAGAGGAGCTCCTAAGAGCAATAAAACATGGCGTTAAAGCATTTGCAAGCCATTGTCATAGCCCTGTGCTCTGCTACCTTTGCAGCCCCAGAACCAGCCCCCACCAAGCATGGAAGCGTTGGTCAGCAAGTCAATGCCTGCTATTCAACTTGTAGTTAGGCGTTTTATTTCTGTGTCTTCCAGATCATATCACTCCTGCATTTCACGGCCTAATAAAATGTGAAGAATGATATGCTCCCTTCTCTCCCCCCCTTCCTGCATCTGAAACTGCGTTATTTCCCTCTCCTCTTTTTCACACATTCTTACAAAAACTTCCCTTTTCACATACTTCTATAAGAAAATATTTCACTGCAGCTATACTTCAGTTCCTATTTCTATTTTCGATTTTCACTAGATTCTTCTGCTCCTGCCTCCCCCTCAAACCCCCTGGTAGAAACTGATGTACTTTTAAACCTCTCAAGGTCATTTCAAAAATAAAAAAAAATAAAAAACTTGCCTTTAAAAAAAAAAAAACCTTTAAACACACAACCCCCCTAAACTAAACCCTTTTCACATTCAAACGCCTTTCATCAGCAGATCAATAACCCAACAGAAAGATTTTTGTTCCCCACCACTTCAAAACTATTACACTTCAATTCAAATACTTACTGGGAGTCACACAGCACATTTTATGGGATGGTTCATTAGAGAACATACAGACCTTACTTTGGGTGCAGGTTTTCTGTGTGGGAGACAAACAAACAAAAAAAGCCTCACACCCCAAAACAGAAAGTCCAGGGGGCATCACGGAACACGAATGAAATCCAATCTCTGGATATTCTAGAATTTTATTGTCCTCGCCTGGCAACCTCTTTTGTTGCTTAAGAAGTCAGTTGAGGCTTATTCATTTATTTTCTAAACTTCCTATTCCCCTTTAAAAAAAAAAAAAAAAAAAAAAGAAAAAAAAAAGAACCACGATGCTAAAGAAATTATCGGGAAGGGTTTGGTCTTTGAAAGACAAAGGTAAATGAAACAAAAACTCGCAAAACGGATCAATAAACTTTTCATTAACAACCCCCCCCTCCGCCCCATGAGCCACTTACTACAAATCCTAGATCGGAAGAGCGTCG
>JAYDZK010000070.1:12665301-12681487 GCA_034509185.1 Euphonia xanthogaster | reverse complement strand
GGGCACTGCCAGGGATCCAGGGGCAGCCCCAGCTGCTCTGGGAATTCCATCCCAGCCCCTCCCCACCCTGCCAGGGAGGGATTCTTTCCCAATAATGAAAATAATGCACCTGCAGCACTGGGAGCAGATGGGAGGAGCTGAGGTGTGATGGGGCCTGGGGCCAGCTGCATTTTACCTGATCACAGAAGGGCAATACCAGGAGGGAAACTCTGCAGCAGCAGAGCTGGGCATGCAGCTGCTGCACAACTGGCTCCCAGCTCCCTGCTCTGGAATCACCCGGCTCATTTCACCACGTTAATAACCCCAAGATATCAGGGCTACAGGTGAGATCAACATTCTTGTTTCTCTGACCTGCCTTGTTGCAGTAAATCATGCAAATGGCCCTGCTGACCTCAGTGGGACCTTTCCTATAGCACAGGTCCCCGTGGACTCAGCAGTAGCACCACCAGATCTGCTTCCAGTTTACATTTAAACAGAAAAAAATAGAGATGTCTTGTTTAAGCCGAGCCTGAGAACCACAGAGATGAAAGGGGGAAGGGGAAATGCTGCAGCAGCAGCTGAGCACTGCTGAGCACATTTTCAGCCCAGCCACCCAGCCAGGTTCAGCCCTAAAAGCCCATTTTGCTCACCCAGGATGAATTTGGCTTTTTGGTCAGAGAACTGCCCCAACAGAGCTGCCCGAGGATTTTCTTTGAGCAGCCACGTGGCCCTGGGGCCAGAAATGCCCATCCTGTGGCTCCAGCCTGGCCAAGCTGCCCCTCCTGCCCCTCTGGTGTGCCCATCCCCTCTGGAAATGCGGGATGAGGGGTGGCACGAGGCCAGGGCAGCCTGTGCTGCTCCTCTCCTCCCCAGAGGATGAAGCCCAGCAGCACCAGGGGAGCAGAGGCAGCGCTGCTGCTCCTGCCCTGCTGCAAGGTCAGGCTCCCTGATAAGGCAGATTGAGTGTGGAGCAGCCCCTGGAGTTACCCCACTAATCATATTTCTGGTTCATTTCCACAATTACAGACGAGGTCAAGTGGATCCTCCATTGTCAGGAGTTGCCTAAAATCTGGCAGCTTGTTGCTGGGAGGCAGGTAATTTGTATGAGTTGGGTGCTTCAGAGCTCATCTTCCTCCCCCTTGGAATGGTAATAAACCAGCACCTTTCTGTGCAAATGCTGCCTCTTTTGAGATGTTGGTTAATTTAACTTCTATTTATTATGATGCATTGTGGTTGCTGCCTTCCCTGCCTGTACACTGGTTTCATTCTCTGTGTTCTCATTTTAACTGATTAGAACTGAGTGGGAAAGTGCAAGACCTCTGGTTGAAATTCAAAAGAAAATAAATGGGGTTTTTATGGCCTGAAGAATCTATTCATTACTAAATCATTTATCTTTGCAGAAGGAGTGCCTAGATTCAATATGCCTTCCTATTTCCCTAATTTTATTTCTCTCTAAGTACGCTCTGTGCTTGAAAATAAATCTGCATTGAACTTCCACAGAGAGGCTTTGCTGCTGAAAGTCCCACCAAGAGCCTGATTACCAAAATTAAACACATCTCAGGGGTTGTGTGTAAAGCCTGGCCATTGCTGTGTTCCCTAAAAATGAAACTTGGATGAAAATGTGTGCTGGTGGGATTCTCCAAGGCACATTGCAGCGAGGAGCAGAGCACACACACACGACCTTTAAACACACTGCTCGTGCTTCTTGGCTTCCTTCAAAGATTTCTGAAGGGGGTGAGAGTCATTAAGCAGGAGGGGAGGGAGGAGAGGCGTGAAGATTGTTTAAATTGCTTTTTCTTAATTCCAAAGTGTCTTCCTCTGGTGAATCCTAACTTTATTGCTTCTCTTGCATCTCAGGGCAGTGCAATTACATTCTTACCTTGAACAAAGGCTGAACTTTGGACAGTGTTTGGAAGGGTTTACAAATAAAGTAAACAGTTCTGCTGCATAAAACACATGTATGTGAGCAGGACTTCCTCCTTCCCAGATGAGCTGCATTCACGTAATTTCATTTGTAAGCTTCCTCAGCTGCTGTTTGAAAAAGTTTCCTTTCTGTTTGCAATAACCAGAAGGTTAAAATTCACAGCTTCCCCCTCTCCAATTGTTAAACTTTGGCAATTCTGTTAAAGTTCCACCAAATGCTGCCTTTACCAGCTCAGATATTAAATATTGGCTTTCAGTTTCAGCTTGAGCTGCTGCCTTTGTTCAGGCTGGATGGAGCCCAAATAGGTTATCTAGTTTAGTTCTTACTGCAAGCTTCTAGTGGGGCCTGACTGGGTGTTTTTATATTCCAGTGTAGAAACCAGGAGAGGGGGTGGATTTGCTAATTTTACATCCCCATTTCAAAAAAAAAAAAAAAAAAAAATCAGAACATTTTTCCAAACCCAGGTTAAAAATTAACAAATCAGAATGTTGGACTTTTAACTGCTCAGCCAGACAATGCAAAGCTGGGACAGATTTGAAGTGCAGGATTGAAAGTGTAGCTGGCAAGGTGCCCTTTCCAGGTGTGCCACCTCAAAGATGCCACGTTTATTGAGGTGGCTGCTGCCCTGGCATCTGTCACTCCCTGTCCCTGGGTGCTGCACAGGGGATCACCCAGAGCACAAGGAAGGACTGACAGACATTTGGAAAGCTCTTTTCTCCCTCCACTCAGCCCCGTGCTCCACTCCAGGGCTGCTGTGGCATGACTGAGGGACTGTTAGCAGAGATATCGGGATGGGAGGAGGGTGCTTGTGTCCATAAGGAAAATTTGGTATTTACTGTTGATTATACTTTCACACCCTAATTATCCAGGCCCAAAAAAGAGCCTTGTCATCCAGGCTGGGTCCCTGGGGACCGATTGTACATCCCCAGTAATGAATAGTGCAGGGCAGAGGCTTGGGAACAATTAGCTGGTTGAATTTGATTTGAATAAATAGTGAACTGGGAGCTGCTGATTTGGATTCTGCATCTGCATGTGAGCAAAGGCAAGCAGCAAGAACAGCACTGCCCTGTGTGCAGCCCCGGGAGCCAGGCAGAGGCTCTGCAAGCTCCTGCCTTATGGTTCATTGTGCTGCATCAGCCTAAACAACTGGGAATGCCATTCCCAAGTGTTCACAAGGCAGGACACTGCACCCTCAGCCCCCAGCTGGCCCAGGAATCATAATGCTCTTTGCAAATACAATTATTGGTTTGTTTCAAAGCTCTTTGGCTGCGTGGAAATCTTACTTTTAATTTTAACTTCCCTATAACACCTGCAGAAACCTGTTTTTATTTTTAGTTTTTAAGGAATATAAAAATGGATCTCTTTTATATTAATTATTATTAAACTAATATATTTTGTATTTAAGGAATATAAAAACTAATACATCTCTTTTATAACTAAAAATATAACTATAAAAAGAAATATCTATTTATATATTTATACTGAACTGTGGGACACTGATAAACAGGGATTGGGAAATAAAATCTAATCCAGGAATTTGCCAAGCATTACAAAATGGACAGGTGGAGGGAGAGCATCCCCTGCAGCATGGGCAGCCCTGCAGGAGCTGCAGCTCAGCAGGATCATTGTCAGCCCTGGACAAGAAAAGCAAAGGGAGGCACTGGGAGAAGAGCAGCAGGAAGGAGTTTGGGTTTCCTGCCCCCTCTGCTTTCTGGAATTACACAGATGAGTACCAGGAGGCTCTGGCAGGAATCAATCCCCTTTCTGGATGGCAATTTGGCAGTTGTGCCCCAGGCTGCAGGACATCCCAGGTGCAAGCACTGGAATCCCTGCGCTGGGATGCCAGAGGTGCCCCGGGGCTGTGCTCCCTCTCCAGGGCTGGCCCCTGGCACCAGCTCACTCTGGGTGCCCAGGGATGGGCACTGCAGGAAAACCCCTAAAGGCACCAGGGGAACGGGGTTGGGGGCCAAACCCAGCTCAGGGAGCTCAGGAGCAGCAGAGGCCAGCAGGATTTGTAGTTTTAGGCACACTTTTTAGTTTTTAGGCACATGAAGGGCCACCCTGGCCACCAGAATCAGAGGAGCCTGGTCCCAGTGCCCCTCTGAGATCAAAAGCAGCGCTGAGCTTCCAGAGAGGCCACCCTTCCTCCTCCTCCTCCTCCTCCCCCAGCCCTAATTAGGTCTCTCTCCTTCTCCCTCCTCCCCTCGCCGTTGTTCCCAAATTTGCTGACCTCATGTAATTCCTAATTTGACAAGCTGCCTCCTTTTATTTTTTTCCCCTTTTTTTTTTTTGCTATTTTTGTCATAACAAGTTGCAAACAGAGCAGCCTGTCTTTAGCAGCCTCCATTCACAGGAATGTTGGGACGTTTGGGCACCAGCACAGAGGAAAAGCAGCTTTGTCTCCCTGCAAAGAAATGCCTGCAAAGGCAGCAAAACAACGGGAGGGGAAGCTGCTTGCTTTTTGTTCCAAACAATTTTGCCAAGAGCACACACACACACACACACAGAGGAGGGAAAAAAAAAAGGAAAAATAAAAAAGGCACCTTGGGGAAACAAAAGATGAACTCGTGAATAAGAGATAAGTTATTGGCCTTGCATTTCAGAGGAAAACAAAGATTCTTGGATGCCTTTTATTTGTACAGCTCAGATATTTCCTGCTGGAATATGTGCTGGGTGAGAGGCAAGCAGTCAATGGCAGGAATTACTCGAATGCTGATGTGTTGTTTTGGATTTTCTAAGTGAAAAGCCTTGTTTGTTTTGGAGTTTGTTTTGAAGTGATTTTTTTTTTTTCCTGGAACAACCAGAACTCTGCTTTTGCTTTACTCATATCCTTGTTTTCCTGCTGACACTCATCCCTTTTCCCCACCTTAGTTGCTTGGTGACTGGTGTTAATCTCCACATCCAACAGCATTTTTACAACCACCCTGACACAGAAACAAAATGAGCCAGAAAATATCTGGGAGACTTTTTCCCCCTACTTCCTTTTTTTTTTTTTCTTCCTTTGTTTTTCCCTTACTGTATAAAAATTAACCAAGCAACAAACTCTGGCAGGAGACCCAGCCCTGCCATGATCAGTGAAATATTCTCTTTATCTTGCTAAAACTTATTGAGAAAAAAGTGCAAGTCAATAAATATATGCTAATTTTAAAAATAGATAAAGTGTTTTCAGGATTCTGGGAAGCAATGTTTGAACCTAGCAGGGTTTTTGCAGGTGATGCTTCTGCTATCAGCTCCTTCAGTTCTGCACCCAGCCAGTCCTTCAGGAGGGAATTCAGCTGCCATTCCATGGAAAATGCAGCTTGGATGGTTTTCCATGCCTGAGGTAGTGGAGCACAGAATTTACTGCACTTATTGTCCCTGTCCTGCTGCAGAGCTTGGATGGCACGACAGGAACCCAAAGCAAACCTGACACCACATTTCCCTTTAATGGACAGTCCTAGATGGCCCTGGAGTTTCCATGGGAATTTTGCTGGAATGAGACAGGATGATTTGGATGGAGAAAAATGCAGTTTTCCCTCACCCAGTGTCCCTTTCCCTGCAGAACAGATCTGGCCTAGCCCTGGCAAGGGAGCTCACTTGGACCTTGTAATTACTCATGTCCTGGCTTGATTTTCCCCCTTATCAACTTGTCCAGAGATAAGAACAATGAAGAGAAAAAGGAGGAATGCTGATTCCATCCTGCCCCCTCAGCAACACTGATTTAATGATCAGTGAGCAAATGACAACTGGCTGCATCCCTGCAAACCCAAACACATCCTGGGCTGTGCTCTGCCTTTGAACCCTTGCCCAGTTTCTGGTCAAATTCTTCTGGTAAAAGGAACAGATTTCTGTATGGGCTCCAATCTGCTTCGATTTATTGGTGAAAATGGCTTTTTAATTCCAAAACGTAAGCACACCATATTTTACAGCCCTGGGAGTCTGCAAATTGCAAATAATGCAACCCCTTGGAGTCGTAAAGCCACAAAATCAACCACTAAATCCTAAATGGAGAACGCTGCACAATTCTCATGATGTGCCAGGCTTCTCCCAGCTTTTCTCCTGACACTGCCCCAGAAGCTTCTGAAACTCAGCAATCCAAGGCCATGACAGCTCTGAAACTGGGGGTTTTTTTGTTTGCTTGTTTTGCTTTTTTTTCCTGCTCCTGAGGAAAACATTTCATTGATGTTTTCAACCAACAGGTGAATCACTTAAAGGTTTTTAGTCACACAGTTGGAGCTTCCTGTAGCACAAGCCAGAATTGGACTTTTGGCTTTTGGAACACACCTAAACCTTTGAGTCTGATAAAGGGGGATAGAGACAGGAGATGCTGCTCTGCTGGCCACTCTGTACAAAGGCAAATTCTGCCTTTATTTTAATTACTGGAAGAAATTCCTCCCTGGTCAGGGGCTGCCCAGAGAAGCTGTGGCTGCCCCATCCCTGGAAGTGCCCAAGTTGGAAAAAGCTGGGATAGATTCTGTGACTCTCAAAGCTAAGGTGGCCTAAAATCCAGATAAATCAGGATAAAACGCCGAGCATTCACCAGGCTGCCTGTTTATATGGACACTTATCCAGGGTTTTCACATCACACCTCCCAGCTGCAGCGTAGGGAATATCCTCAAGTATAAACACAAACCCATATTAAACTCTGGTTCTTGGCAGAGCCTCCATTTCAAGTCAAGTTTTCCTCCAGTGTTTTGATTTGCTCGTTCAACAGGATTTACTAAAGTGTTTTGGAAAACTTGCTTCAAAAAAATTAAGATTTTTGCCAGCTGATCATAATCTGCAGCATTTGATATTTGAAACGCAGTTGGCAGTTGGTTCACTAAATCACCAGCATAGCAGGGCAGCTGGGAAATATGAACCACGTAGGTTCAAGAGACAAAAAGGCAAAACAGCCAGAATTTATAATTTTAAATATAATTTTGCCACAATTCTGCAGGTCCTGACTTCAAAATTTGTGAATCCTTGAGTTGAGTGAAGTCACACAAAACTTTGCTCAACTTTGGGAGCCTCCTCCAAAGTCCTTTAAAATGCAGAAGGGACTGATTTCATTGACTTCTCTGGATTTTGGGGAAGGATTAGAACCCCCAAGCTGCACCAAAAAAGTCAAAAAGGACAATGGGAGAAGGTTTTCCCATCCAAATCCCCCTGGCTCTGGTGCAGGCAGGGATTTACCTGGGTGTCAGTGCTGTCCTGAGCAGGAATCCTGAGCTGGGGTTAAAGTGCACAAATCTCTGACACAAATACAAATGCAGGCCAGTTTTAGAGACTTTGAACTTCTTCTCCAAACATTTGTTCTCCAACTCAATCACACATATGTTCCCAGAAAGCAAAAGAGAGCTGGGATCCAAGCAGAGCCAAAGGGAATGTGTTCAAAAATTTCAGCAAATATTAACAGAACGTATTTATTTATTTGCAGTTCCTGTCTGTCTTGAGCATTAGCAGCAATAATCAAGAGAAATTTCAAGCACAGCCAGCTCCTGATATCATATCTGCTTATCCTAATGTTTATTTTTTCCCATCCTTTCTAGCTTAGATTAATCACTCTCGTATAGAAATGCAAAATGGACTTGGGAATGATGCAGTGCCAACCAAGTAACTATTTCAGGCACTTCTGTTACCTGTGCTTCACTTTGTTCTGGCCTGAGTGAAAACAAAACTGGGAAAATAAGCCAAGCCTTTAAAAATCACCTTGTGTAGGAACAAGGAGGAGGAGGAGTTCCCCCAGCAGTGGAAGCACGCTGCTTTCATAATTGGGTGCTTTGCATACTGCCAGCATTTCAAATCTGATTTCAAGTAGGAAGAGTTTTGCTTTTTTTAATCTCCCTGCCATGTTTGGTGCATAATCTCCTGCTAAACACAGCTTTATATTGATTGGTCATAGTGCTGCTTGCAAACTTGCTGCTCACTCGCATCTGTTATTTTTCATACGGGCCCTTAATCCCCCCTAATTAACTCCTGGCAGCCCTGAAGATTTCAGGGTTCACCAGGGGCTCTTCCCTGTCTCACCAGAGGTGCTCAGCCCAGCTCTGCACCCTGACAGGGCACCTTGAGTTCAAGGGGTTTTATGAGTTCTGCACCACTGTAATTGGGTTTGTTGGGCCTGATCTGAAAATTGCTTGTAAGCAGATGGGATTAATCCCCCCATACCCCCCGTGAGCAGTGTCTGAGCTGCTGATCACCCAGCAGTGCTAGTACAAATAATAGAGCATTTATTGATCATCAGGGAGAGGCTGCCCTCCCTCCAGCCTGCAAAAATCAGCCCTTTTTAGATCAAATGGATCAGATTTTTATGGACCCAGAGATGGATGGTCCAGCCCAACAGCTGCACTGACACACAAAAATACAGTTTTGTCTAAGGAGCTTCCTCAGGAGGCTTTTCCACTGAGCTGCCCTGAAGAATTGGGCTCATCTTGATCATCTTGATCTTCATCACAAAGAAACTGAGCTTGGGGATCACTCTGTGCTCAGACTAAAGCCCCACCAGAGGCATTGGGGTATCCAGGAGCCCTGAGCCACCCCAGAGCCTCTGTGATCCCCTGGCCAGGCACCAAACTTCCTGGAGAAACCCAACTGCAGCTTCCCTGGGGCTGCCCAGCTCCCGTGGCAGCTAACCCTGAGCACAGCACACCTGGCTCTGCTGCACCCCGAGGTGTGCAGGGCATGTCCCTGCAGCCAGAGCAGCATCCCCAGCAGAGCACACCTGGCTCTGCTGCACCCCAAGGTGTGCAGGATGTGTCCCTGCAGCCAGCACAGCATCCCCAGCACAGCACAGCACAGCCCAGCCCAGCATCCCCAGCCCAGCACAGCACAGCATCCCGTGCCTGAGCACAGCACACCTGGCTCTGCTGCACCCCAAGGTGTGCAGGGCACGTCCCTGCAGCCAGAGCAGCATCCCCAGCCCAGCCCAGCCCAGCCCAGCCCAGCACAGCACAGCACAGCCCAGCCCAGCACAGCATCCCCAGCCCAGCACAGCACAGCATCCCCAGCCCAGCCCAGCCCAGCCCAGCATCCCCAGCCCAGCCCAGCATCCCCAGCCCAGCCCAGCCCAGCATCCCCAGCCCAGCCCAGCACACCTGGCTCTGCTGCACCCCAAGGTGTGCAGGGCATGTCCCTGCAGCCAGAGCAGCATCCCCAGCCCAGCCCAGCCTCCTGTGCAGCCACTGCCCCCCTGCACAGCTGCTCAGGTTTGTGACAGCTAATTGCAATTATCCCTGGGGCTGGATGGCAACAGAAAGGGGGGATCCTCTGCAGCTGTAAATATTCATGGATTCCCTCAGCACCAACGAGTTCTACCTGTTTGCACCAGCCCAGGGAATCCAAGAGCCCAGTGCAGTGAAATATTTCCCCCAGAGCAGCTGGGGGGGACAGACCCTGAACAGCAAAGCCTGGGAGGGTTCTGGAGTGACCAGAAGTGCCAGGAGTGATGCCAGCCCTGCCCTGCCAAGGCAGCCTGCTCCTGCCTCGTGCTGGGCTCCCAGCAAGCCAGGCCAGACCTTTGAAGTAAAAGGAATAAATTCTCTTTGGGGAATGCTCTTTCTGCTGGACATGGAATATTCAAAGGGAACAAAGCTGCTGCCCCGAGGGCCAGAGGTGAGGAAGGAGAGGGAGGAGGTGCCAGGAGTGAGGCAGCAAGGAATGGCACAGGCACCTTGTACCCCCCTCAACTGTCCCCAAAACTGTGCCCAGTGTACTGCCCCCCCAAGCTGCCCCAGCCTTCACCACCACAGCGAGCTCCTGTGCCTGTTTGTCCATCCACTCCAGCTGTCCCAGCTCCCCTTGGATGCAGCACCTGCTGGGAATCTGGAAGTGACCCCGGTGTGCCCCAGCTGGAGCTGGCACAGAGGGATGGGCACTCCTTGTCCCAGTGGCACCACCAGGTGCTCACAGGGGGCTCTGGGCTGGGCCAGAGCAGCAGCTGATGGCTGAAAACACCAAGTTTTGCAGAAGGCTGAGTCCTGGCTAATGCCAGCACGGGGCTGCTGTAACGATTAAGCCTCAAGATTTCTCACATCTGTGAGGAATGCTTAGACATTCAAGTTTAAAAATAAAAATATCACTCTGGGCAGGATTTGAACATTTTTTTGAGGGAGTGTGGGATGATGGGTGGGTGGATTAGATAGTAATCAGTTGAATAAACTCAGCTGAGCTTTGAAAGTTAAACTTCAAGCTCTACAGGAAGATTTGCATGGTGGGACATAAAAAAGAGTTGAATTGTGCCTGGCATGGTCTGGGTTTATTAAGGTGTACCAGTATAAGTGCACTTTCCTGCAATCATTTTTATGAGATATCCAAGTGCTTTAAAAACACACAAATGACTTAATAATATGCCTGAAAATTCAACTGACAGACAGGAAACCACGGCACAGAAGGGCTGGGTTAAGTGGGACTGTGAGAGAGCAAATTCCACTTTGGGGAATGGAGTGAATGAAATTTGTCCTGCTGGTTATTGCCAGAGGAGGAGGAGGAGGCAGAATTTCCCTCCCAACAGAAATGTCGTTAGAGAACACAAATACCCACTAACAAAAAGCAATATTTTGATGTGCTAGGGCATGTTTGCCTTTGTTACCCGTTTTGCAGACAAGTTCTGCATTTGTGCATTCAGATGCTGCTGCTATTTTTAGCTCTCTTTTATCCTCCACCCTTTTCTGCCTCTTGCCACACATAAAGATTCAAAGAAACATCTTTCCAGAGCCTGTAAAGAAGCAACTAATGATATGCTATCGAGGAAGAAGTGTTCTCCTAGAGGAGACAGCTTCCTTTCAGAGGCACTAAAACAAAACCTCTATTCAATTCTTGCTCACTGCTTCATATCATTGCTTTTTTTAATTTTATTTTTTTTTTAATTTTAACCACGCTGAAAACGGCACACTCTGACACCAGGCTGCACAACAGGCTCCAGTATTTCCACAGGCAGCCTGGCATTTATTCCTGAATCATGGGAAGAGATCCTTCCTAACCCAAGTGTTCAGGGCACAATTCACTGGGTCACTCCTCGGGAGGAATTTCTTTGTTCCAAAGGTTTTTGGTCTCGGAACTCCACAGATGCTCCACAGTTCATTTCCCCCCATGAATATGAATTTATTGCTGAGGATGCATCCCTGCCACTGATGCATAATCAGGCTGGTTAAATCTTCTGGTGGAGCCCAAATATTCCAGGAATCTCAAACACTCACTAGGAAGACAGGCTAAAAGAGCTTTCCTACCACCAGCGAAAGAGTGGGCTGCACTAATTCATAGAAAAATAACAAATACATTTGTGCTGCCTGCAAATGCTGCCTTTCCCCTCTGGGCCAGCCTTTGCTGTGGAGAGCCAGCTGATGTTTGCAGCTCCAGATGTGGCAGGGCTCTACCAAATGTGGCACTGCTCTGCTACAAGCCCTGGCTTGTGTGAACTTGCTGGGGTTTGAAAGCAAATTTGCAAGCAAGTGGAACTCGTATCCCTATCTGTCAATAATTCCTCATCGCACTCCACAAAAAGTCGTGGCTTTCCTTTTTCCCCACCCCCGGGATGCGAGATGGCAGTAAATCAGTCAACGGCGCTGTTTAGCATATAAAGCAGCAAACTTCAAAGGCGGGCAGCCTTTTCTCTGCACCTATGAAATTCCAGACCCTGCTCCCAAATCCAGGGAAATCTCCTCTCCTTTCTCCTCGCAGTTCCGAGAGCCTCGGCGATGCATATTAAAGGGCTGCTGTCAGCTCACATTGTTTAAAACCCGACTGATTAAAAAAACATTTGGGGGAAGCACCCTTTGCAGGCCGGGAGAGAAACACTCCCCTGGAGCTGCAGCCCCGCCCGCTGAGCATCCCTCCCCAGCCTGAAATGCGCCTTCATTGTTTAATTTTTTGGACTCTATTTCAAGATTTTCCCCTCTCTTGCGAGTATTCTCCTTAAGGTTACTGAGAGGAACCATTCCCACATGTGCTCGCTCCCACTTTTCTTTTTCTTTCTTTCCCTGCACTTCCCTCTTGCCAAATCTTCAGCTTCGGACATTTGGAATCCCCAAATTATGAATGAAGTCATTTTTCCTCCAAAGTGCAGAGGAAGGATTGCCCCTGTTCTTGAGCTATAATATGCTAATATTCATCTTATATGAGAAAACATGATAATATATTATACTAATTAATAATGTGATGATAATAGATATTATTCTCCTTCTGTCAAAATAAACGAAATAATAATTATTTATCCCAAATAAACCAAACCCCAACGACTTGCCCAGGTTAAACGGTGCTTTCTTATCAGTACATTTGATGTGGAGGGTTATCTGAACATTATCTTCAGCTGCAGCATTCACAAGACATTCCCAGCCCTTTTCCAGCCCCTCCCCTCTGCCAGGCTTCACTGGAATTTCCATAGATCCAAATGTCCATGAGATCCATGAGGTTGTGTTGTACCCAGATCACCTGAATCACCCTCGCAAGCCCGTTCCTCCCCTGAAGCAGCCCGGTGATGGAGCTGAGTCCTGCATCCCCAGTGCTGCCAGGAGCCCACCCTGAGGAGGAGCCCGTCCCCCCTGGCCTGGAGTTGGTTCTTTTCTGCAGCTGAAATTAATTTCTTTACATGGAGTCAGCGTGAGGTCTGTGCAGTACCCAGCGCTGCCCAGCCCTGATGATATTCGATTTCTTCACTCTTACTTGAACCAGCTCATTATCACAGCGATTTCCCTCCTGCTCCACCGTGTGCTCAAGAGGCACAGGGAGTGGAGGTGGCAGGAATTCCTGCACTTGCACCCCAGGCTCCTGTGAACTGCTCCAATCAGGGCTTTTTGCCCCCATTACATTAACCAGCCTCTCCTCTGGGTGTCCTGCCCTTTCCCAGGATCTCCCGTGCAGCTTTCCCTGGGCCTGAGCCTCGGGGATCCAGAGAAAAATTCCCACTGGCCCTGGAGATTTTGGGGCTGTGCCCTGCATGCACTGAGAGGCAGGGAAAGGATGGAACCATCATTACAGGAATGTGCTGCAATACATCTTCCGATAAAAACGTTCATTTAATTCAAAGCAACAGCCTCCAAAAGCAGATGTTCAGCAGGACCTGAGCTCTTTCACTAACAAATAAACCCAGCCTGGCTCAGCCTTCACACAGATTTGCTCAGAGGGAAGAGTGTGATGCTCATTGTGGTCATTGCTGTAAACAATTCCTGCCTCTTACTCATGAGTTACACACTAACTGCTTCCTGAGCAAGCTCTGAGTGTGCAGAGCAGCTCCAGAGGAGTTATTACTTTATTCAGAAGTATTATCACAACCTGGTCTAGAGGAAGGTATTCCTGCCCAGGGGAGCTGGAAGGAGATGATTTCTGAGGTCCCTTCCAGCCCACAGCGTTTGGCCATTCTGTGGTTTAGCCACAGGTGAGCAGAGCAGTGGTGCTGGCACATTAGTGTGTGAAAGCAGGAGTCACAAATGTAAACTGGGCTCACAACATGGGGCTATTTGAGGGTGCAGCCTGATGCAGCAATCAGAGCAGCCTCAGCCCATCCTTTCTCATGCCTCTTAGCCATTAGGCTGGCTTAGGTGCAGCTTAAATTGCACTTCACTGGCTGCATATTTGAGTGCTGCAGCACAAAGGGAGATGGAGGTACCAGCAGCCCCTTGCAGCCCGGGCTGCAGAGCTCAGACCCTCACAGCTCCCAGAACCCCAGCTAAACAATTTAAGCTGGGGTTAGATGTGCCAGCACAGCCTAAATTCGTGTTTAGGTGCAACAAGAGCCGGGCTGCAGGCTGATGCTGGCCCAGACAGGGCTGCAGCAGGACAGAATCCCTGCCCAGTCTGTCCCCAGTCCCCTCCCAGCCTGGCACAGGGCCCTGGGCAGCAGCAGGAGCAGGGCTGGCTCCAGGGCTGCAGGGTGGCACAGAGCATCCAGCACCCACTGCAGGTGGGCTTGGCAGAGCTGCTCCAGCCCAGGGCCCCAGCTGCAGCTGCAGGAGAGCATCCCCAGGGGCTGGCAGCAATGTTTGCCAGGGACTGCCCTGCACCAGCACCAGCACCAGCACACGCTGAGGGCTCCTCCATTTATTGGGATCTGCAGGAGCTGTGCTGGCAGCTGTCCCCAAAGCCCAGCATTGCATGTGCATTTTCAGACACAGCAACCCGTGAGTCTCAAGGCACAGGGTGTTATCTGTGATGAAACCAGGCTGGCCAGTGATTCACTCTGTGGGTCCTTCCCCAGAGTGCTGCTGCTGGTACTTGCAGGAGGAAGACAGCAGCTGTGAGTCACGGTGTCTGTGGGGAAAGGTGGGGACAGCTCCTGTCTGTCTGTCTGTCTGTCTGTCTGTCTGTGACTGGATGGGGACAGGACTCCAGCAACACTCCCCAACAGAGGCATCACAGCCACAACACAGAATTTCAATCCACTGCATCCTGCTGCCTGCCAGCCTCTATCATTTCACCAGGAACCAACATCTGTTTGTAACCCGTTCATCTTCTTCCTCAACTACTCTTGGATTTCCTTTAAAAGAACTCTGAATTTAAAAACTCTGATTTATTTACTTTTTTTTTTTTAAACATGATGAAGATTTTATTCTCTATCCCACTCTCTTGATGGGTCTTTTCAAGTTATAAATGTTTGCATGAGCAGATGGTGATGTTTTATCCTTCATCACAGGTCTAAGTTAATGTTGTCAAACCCAGGGGAATTAAGGAAAGTCAGGCACACAGGAAACCTTATGGCCTGTGACAAATCAATACTTCCTCATCTCCATTAACATTGGGATTTCTGCTCTAAGCTAATAGTAAGAATTCCTGGTCTCCCTTCTGGTTTTGATGCTGAATTACAAAGACTGGATCTTGATTATCCCTCCTGGTACAGCTCCTGGTTTTCAGGAGGAAATGGGATATGAAATAGCTCCTGCCCACTGGGTGCTCCCACTCTGCCCCAACACCCCAGGTGTGACTGCACAGGTGGGTCCTGCCCCTCCTGCCCCTGAGCCATGTCCATCCCTGAGGAATCCAGACTGGAGCCTCCAAAAGCTGCCCAAACCACCCAGCCTTGGATTATTCTGGTGCCTCACCACTGAGCAGTTCCTGTGTCCCCAAACCTGCCGTGGCACAGACACTCCTGTCCCCTCCCCTGGCACAGACACTCCTGTCCCCTCCCCTGGCACAGACCTTCCTGTCCCCTCCCCTGGCACAGACACTCCTCTCCCCTCCCCTGGCACAGACACTCCTGTCCCCTCCCCTGGCACAGACATTCCTGTCCCCTCCCCTGGCACAGACATTCCTGCCCTCTCCCCTCTTGGCTTTCAAGGTTGGTGTTGGTTTTACCACCAGCACCTCAGCCCCTTTCAGCTGCATCAGGACAGGTCCACAGCTTGTGCAAGCTTGTGCTTTTTCTGTGTCACCAGCAATTTCAGACATTCCCTCTGCACTGTGGTTGATTGCAGTGGCCATCTGGATTAAATGCAGAAGCCAAACCTGCATTAATGACTTTCCACCTGGGATAACCCATCTGCATGTCCCAAGCAGGCACTTTCAGGAGCATCAGCTCCAGTTTTTCTCCTGCCACAGGCCCACTCACTTCTGCTCTTTTGAGCATCAAGAAGGCAGCAGTTCACAAAGCTGCTGCCAAATGAAACCAAGGAAATTTTCCCATGAGTGTGAACCAAAGGTGGAATATTGAAAAAAAAAGAAAAAAAAAAAGAGATATAGCCAAAGTTTATACCCAATTTGGACTTCTTTACCCCAAGGTTAGGTGTTCTCAGGATTTAAAAAAGCTGAAAATCATTGCTCAGTACTTTAAAGAGAGAGAAAACCATGTGTAATAAATAAATAAATTAATAAAGGATAGATTCCTGTTCCCCTCACCTAATCCTGCTCAGGAGCAGGAGAGAAAATGTGATGGTGGGTGGGCATTAAGGGCCAAAACAGAACCATATTTCACTACTTTGATGGACAAATACCAAAAACCTTTGCTTGAAGAGCTCTGCTCCAGAGCTTGACTGGGTGGGCACTGGTTCCCTGTTAATTTTCTTTTTTTTTTTTTTAATATATATTTCCACTGGGAAGATGGGAAAGAATGCCAAGCAAAGTCCATGCACACAGAGTGTATTCCAGCCTCTCCCACGCCAGCTCTTTGTTTCTTTCAGCACTGCCCAGGTGGTTTTACAATGTTTGTGCTGCCTCAGTTTCCTCCTGGACACGGCTCAGGAGCAAACCCAAAGCTGGACCCGGGCTCAGAGCAAGGATCTGATGGTGGGTGTGGGTGAGGGATGGATCTGGATCATCCCATCCATCCCATCCCATCCCATCCCATCCCATCCCATCCCATCCCATCCCATCCCGTCCCGTCCCGTCCCGTCCCGTCCC
>JAYDZK010000070.1:12634548-12659146 GCA_034509185.1 Euphonia xanthogaster | reverse complement strand
ACCACCCTATTTTCTGACTAATTTCCCCCTCCCCCCCCCATATTGACACTTCAAACTAATGGGACTTCTAGCAAAAACTAACATTTACACCCTGATTTATATTATATCTGTTTTGTTGCAATATCGGTAAGAATGGAAATAGAGAAATAGCCACTTGTCAGCTGTAAGTCTTACATTTCTTTGCATAAAATCGTCATTTATGATTGCCCAAAAACTCCCACACATGAAAATATTTCTGAGCCCAACTGTGCCTCGAGAGAATATTTATGGAAAAAGTTCGTTTTCGAACTAGGAGTGATCCATGACTTTTGTTTCCTGCCAGTACTGTATGGAAGACTGTGGCTGTTTAGATCTTGGGTGATGGAAAGGAGAGAAAAGGAGATATTTCCATATCAATGGAACACTCTCCTCAGGAGTCAGGCAACGGGAACAATATTTGCATCTACAGTTTGTTAACAGCACAGGCAAAACCGCCAGCGAAAATTCTTAAATTAGGGTTTAATGTGATGGTCCGTGTTTGCACAAGAGAAACAAAAAGCCACCACAAACCCCATGTGCTCGGGAGTGGTGGCTCTGTGTAAATATCACCGTAAATCACCAGGGAAGAGCTGAACCCCTCTTGGCCGGGCACAGAACAAACTCCTGGGATAGAAAACTTATCCCGAGCTGTCCCTTGCAGTCCTCCCGGGCTTCCAGAGGGAAACGAGGCAGCTAAACGGGAGTCGATTGCTCAAAAAGCGCTGAATTCGTTATGTTATTGAAGAAATTCCTATTCCATGGAGGGCCAGCAGTCAGCATCCCCAATAAAGCTCAGCAGATAAACATCTCCCCAGCGCTGGCCCCTTCCAAGTCCGGGACCTCGAGGATCTTGTAAAGAAAGATCCCATCTATGGCAGAGCTGTTTCCTAACCCACATCTGTCCCGGGCTCTTGAGAAGCTGTAATTCCTTTTCTTGCCCCATGGCTATTTCTGATACACATCTAACTTTTTCTCTTTGGCTTCCAGAACATCTTGTGATAATGAGTCCCGTGGAATATTTGTGTTGCACTACAAAAACAAATCCCTTTTATCCGTTTTACACACGCCACTCATCCCTTAGCCACCCTTATTTATGGAGTATTTCTCGCTGAAATGGGACTGGACCCAGATTTCCAGCTGACATCACAGCATCAGCCTTTTATATTTTATTTCCTAGCACAGCCCTTATGCTAATATTTAAAAGAATAAATCGAAGTCTAACATTTTAAAGGAGAAATTGAAATCCTGACTGCTGAACACAGATCCCATTAAACTGCCCTCAATAATGCTCGTGTGGTTTTTCACACTTAAGGACTCACTGGAAAAAAAAATAAAGAGACCTTTTCTGTGGAACCACATGTCAGTGGAATTGTGAACATACTTGCTATCACTAGTTATATTTAAAGATGTTGTGAGAAGGAAAACAAAAATCAGAGTTTTTCACAAAGGGAACTGATTTCTGTAGTGCCTTTGTCTTCCAAATCGTGACCCCCTCCTCAGGGCCAAAAAACAACAGCAGCTGAAGGAAATCCAGTATTGCTGAAGGTATGGCCACAAATTCAGGAAAATAAATATAGAATTAAGGGACCGTGCAGTGCCAGAGGTTTCTGAAATCCCTTAATTGGGTGATTTTATGCAGTGCCAAGAACACAGCTAAAATTTCAACTTTCAAAGCACGAGTTCAGGGCCCAGTTCTCAGAGTGATGAGCACACTTAGCTTCTACAAAAGCCACTGTGGACTATAGCACTTTATAAAAATCAGGCCCCATGTTGTTTATTTAATTTATTTTTAAAAGATTTTCTTTGCTTTAGTCCACTAACAACTAATTAAGCTGCCTCCAGATTAAGAGGCCGAGCCAAGAATTACAGGACATACCACATGCTTTCTCAAGGCAAATATTTACAGTTGTTTGTTGGGTTGATGTCTTTGACATTCATCTTCTAGGCATAGGCCATGAAAAAAAAAATGCAACATCACAAAAATCACCACATGACATGATGTGAAAGATTTGCTGTTTGAAAAGCAAGATGTATTCAACGCCAGCTTTGCAAATTGTTTTGCAGATGCTATTTCTATAATGCTGGCATGGCTCCTCCGAGTCAGGGGGGCCAGGGGGAGAGCAACATAAAAGACTGAGATCAAAGATTCTCCTTTGGTAGGCAAAGGCTTCTGGCTGCTTTTTCCTAATAGGAAAAGTTTGTGATATCAGAGGAGACCGCCCATCAAGCAGGGTTGTGCAGCCCAGCTTTCCCAGCCCTTTATCCCTGCCTGCCTCTCCCTTGCTGCTGGGCTGAGGCTTCTGGGGCCTCGTGGGGTTCCACACAGGCAGAAAACGCTGCAGAAACTCAGACTGGGTGATTTGTTTGTCATTTCTGCATCACAAACCCGGCACTGATCTGGTGAGGGAATCACAAATTTCTGCCCGAGGGTCATCGAGGCAGCCCTGAGGGGCAAAAGCTCTGCCTGAGCCTTCCAAAATCCTGCTGTGTCTGGATCCAGCAGAGCTCAGGGAGGACTGGCTGCTGGGGGAGAGTCAGGCAGGTCTGGGGGGAGGAACTGAAGGAGAACAGGTAGAGAGTGAGGCCTTCCCAGAGCATCCCTCAGTGCCAGGTGCTGCAGTGGGGATAAATCTCCCATTTGGGATAAATCCAGCTTGGGATGAACCTCCCATTTGGGATAAACCCAGCTTGGGATGAATCTCCCATCTGGGATAAACCCAGTTTGGGATGAACCTCCCATTTGGGATGGCTCTCCCATTTGGGATAAATGCACTTTGGGATGGCTCTCCCATTTGGGATAAATGCACTTTGGGATGAACCTCCCATTTGGGATGGCTCTCCCATTTGGGATGGCTCTCCCATTTGGGATTAATGCACTTTGGGATAAATCTCCTATTTGGGATAAATCTCCTATTTGGGATAAATGCAGTTTGGGATAAATCTCCCATTTAGGATAAATCTCCTATTTGGGATAAATGCACTTTGGGATAAATGCACTTTGGGATGGCTCTCCCGTTTGGGATAAATGCACTTTGGGATGGCTCTCCCATTTGGGATGGCTCTCCCAGTTTCCCAGTGCCCAGTGCTGCCTGAGGGAGGGCTGGCAGCTCTCCCAGCAGGATGCAGAGCTGCAGCATGGCTGCCAGGGGCAGTTCCCAATGCCAATCCCCCTGGAGCAGGGAGCTCCCCTCACGGGCAGCCCAGCACACGGAACCTGCCAGATCAGTAACTCCATTAAAGCACAAACCTCAAAACCCCTGATGGGAAGGAGGTGACAAGGACACCAAGCAAACACAAGTTGACAGTGCAGACCTGCTTAGGAGCTGGAAGAAGCATGGAGAAGATTTTTCCCTCTCTCAAGCCCATGATTTTCAAGTGAAGGTCTTTGAACTTCTTTATCTGAGCACTTTTATTTTTATTACAGGAAATTAAGAGGCTGAATGATGTGTGATTCAACTGTGGATCACTGGACATGAAATGAAGCCATAATAAAACATTTTCATATGAAATCAAAACCAGAAACTTGACTCTCTCCTACTTCTGACCTCTGCTCTACGGCCATGGTAGGAGCCAACCACTGCTCCTTGTAGTGTTGCATTAATAAGTCTTTAATGGGTTAAATGTTGCTTTCAATGATATTCTTGACCATGGAATCTCTAAGAACAGACCCCTGAAGGCCCCCCAGGGATCCCTGGCCATGGCAAGGCAGGACAGGGCTCTCCTTTAGCACCTTTACACCTGGCTGAATTCAAACCCCAGGCTGTGAGTCCCACCCTGTTTATTTACTTTGCCTCCTCCTTCCACACTGAGATACAGATTTGGGTTTATCCTTTAGCAGGATAAAGCCAAGACATGAGGCTAGGCCGGAGAAGGTTGCTTCAAAGATGGTTTTTGCTTTGAAAATTGCTGCTCAGGAAGAACAAATGCAGGCACTCAGTGAGTGTCCTGCTGCTGCTGGCTGAGCTGGCAGAGAAAAACATGTGAGAGCTGGAAACACCAGGCAAAGAAATCAAACTGATGCTCTAATCAAGTGCAGCTCAAACCTGTGATGCCCAATAAAACACAATCAGCACAGCTGGAACTGTGCCAAACAGCCCAACAATACAAATTCAGTTTTCCAGGGATGGCCTCCCCTATGAAAGCACAAAAATGAACAAACACTGCAGGTAGAGGTGCAGCAGTGCAGGGATCACCCCTCTGCTGCCACCCCCTTCCCTGGGCCAGCACCTCCAGCCACGGGCACCAGGGGCAGGGAAGAGCCAAAGCATTTCCTTTGGCACCCAGGCTCCATGAAATGACCAAGTGTCAGGGATGAGTCTGCGGGGAAGGAAAAAGCAATGATTTCCCTCAGACCCCTCCTGGCAGTTAAAGAGGACACATCCCCCTGCTCCTCACTCCTCTGGCATCCCTGACCCTTCATGGCACATTGCTCTGAGCTGCCCCACATCCAGGTGCCAGGTCTCCAGGGCAGCCCCCTCCTCACTTTGGTGTTAAAATGGAAATGACAGCAGTGTTAGAGCAGCTCGATGCCACTGGCTGAAGAGGCAGCCCACACTGGCTCCAAGGAGCCAGGAGAGCAGCCCTGGGGACACCTGAGGGACAATGCCACCTTACACACAGCTCCCTGCTGAGGGGAGGGGACACTGGCAGCCCTGCCCAGCCGCTCAGAGAGGCCACAACACCTGGGTGTCACACCTGGGTGACAAAGGTCCCTCCCCTGGGCACGGGGAGAGCGGGGTCAGCACTGGAGAGCAACACCCAAACAAGGCAGAGCCAGCACTGGAGAAGTGCTGGAAACAGAGACAAGGAAACAAAAATAAAACCAAGCCCCCTGAAGGTTCTCTGTCTGCTACTCAGATCTGAGGTGGATCTGGTCTGTGGCCATCACAGGGTCTGCAGCACTCAGATTTACAGGCAGAAGGTGGGAGGATGACGAGGGCAGGGGGACAGGGACTGCTGCCTCGGGGCAGCACCTCCAACAGGAGTTTGCTGTTTGTGGCCGTGGATTTGAGCAGCAGACTGGAGGAGCTGATCTCCCAGCACCTCTGCAGAGCCAGCTCCTCACCTGCCATCCTTGGCCTTCCAGTCACATTTAGAAGGATGCGAAATACACAGGAACAAAACAGTGTTGGAGCAAGTGAGCCCAAGGAGGAAACCAGAAGAGGAAGTGGAAGGCTTAAAGAAATAAAAATAAGACACAGCCTTGGTCTCTGCCAGTATCTGCTGAGACATTCAAATGGAAATGGTGCAGTTTCAGTGCTGGCCACCCACATCTCCACTGGGAGAAGACAGCAGGACCCAGGAATTCCTGGGAGCAGCACCTGGAAAAGGCTGGGGCATCACCAGCACACCTGGCCTGTGCTTAGGAGCTGCAGCTTCATCCACAGCTTTGGCTGTGACAGCCCCTAGAGACCCTGAACTTGGCTGGACACAGTCTAAGACGTCCCAAACCGTTCACACAAAGGACTTGGAGAGAAAATTCAGGTACCAAATGTTTGGGGAATTCTTCCCAGTTCATCAGCAAAGCATCTCCTCAGCTCAGCCTGGGTTATTTGGGTCACCAGGCCCCTGATCTTTTCTGAGCACCTCTAAATGGAACCTCGAGAACTAAACAATGAGGATTATGACAGCTGAAAGAAACAAGTTATTTTCCCTGAATTTTCATGGATACATGCAAGATACACGGGCTTTTTATCCAAAAGTTACATTCATATAAATATTTATATTTATATTTATATCAAGGGGTCCTCTAATTTTAGTTACAAATGCAACTCCCAAACACAAACACTGATAAGAGTCAGCCCTAGTGAAATAACGGTGTCACAATAACCAAAAGTTGAAGTCATGAAGGGATTTTCCCCTAAGAAACAAACAACAAATGGTGCTTTTTTTGTTAAACATTAAAAAAAAATGCGTCATCAACTTACATGTTAATGGTGGGACATTCTGGCACCGTCCAGACTTTCCTGCCTCTTGGAGTGATGCAAGAAATTACAGGAAAAGTTTTCACACTTCTTCAGAGAGGATAAAATTCCTGTTGCTGTTCAAAAGAAAATCAAAACAAAAACACAAAAGAGGAACAATTAAAGGCAAAATGCTTTTTAGAAGTGCCTGTTTCTCAAAAGAAACACAAACTAAAGCTCAACAACCCTCCTTTTGCCACTTTTAAAACATGATTCTTTCTAATTAAAAAATTGCAGCCTTTGCTGATCTTTTCAGAGTATTTTCAGTTATGCTGTATAAATGTCCTGAACAAATCTCCTGCATTACCCAACATCTTTACTTAGGAAGCTTTTCTGAGGTTATTTCTAGGAAAAAGAAACTAGGAAATGACAAGATTTGCTGTTGTTTCAGTACTGGTTTGGTTTTTTTTTGCTTTGTTTCCTCCTTCTCCTCATGTGGTCATCCTGAGATGACTGGAATGTACAGGAACACCCCAATACCCAGAAGAATAAAGTTCAAAAACAATTTTATTACAGAACTCAGGGTGGGGGGGAATGCAAGGCTGGTAATTTTTCCTAATTCCTCCTGCCACGAAATAGAAATGCTTTCTGGTTCATTGAGCAAATTGGTGGGTCTGAATTCCAGAAATTCAGATATCCTCACAAAGGCAGCATTATGGCCAAACAGGTTCTGTGCTGGGAATTCTGGCCGGGTGCCACTTTGTTAATAAATACAAGTGTTGAATTCAGCTGGATTTAAAGATTGTGCTCTTTGCTGGAGCAAGGCTGAAAGTGCCAGAGTTGTAAAATTATCGTGGAGCTGGAGCTTTGAAACTCAGAGACAGCAGTGCAGATAAAAAGGGTCTGATCCTGCAGGGAGAGGGAGATGGGCAGGGCCAGCAGTGACCAGACACTCTGCAAACACAGAGACTGAGCAAACGAACCGCTCAGATCACCTACAAAACATATTTAATTTGCCTTTGCATGGTTTTAGTTCGGATTTCAGCGATAGAAGACAAAGCAGCAAAGAGCAGGGTTAGAGATCAGAGCTGAAATTGCTCCTTTTTGGGTCTTCTGTGCTCTTCTTCATTAAAAAGAAATTACTTTTCTTCAATAAAGTGGGTAATATTCCATTATCAACAACAGCAACCAACTAGAATTACAACAAAACTGGCCCAGCATTTGGGGGGGGTTGGGGTTTGTTTCGTTGCTTTTTGTTTTAGTTACAGCTGATTGATTGCTTAAAATAAATTATCTCTTAATCACACAGGATAACATTTATATTTTATAGATACAATGGCAGCTATCAGAACTGAACAATTCCAGGCACGTGGCTGATCTTCCTACCTGCTGCAGTTCATGACAAAAAAACCGGAATAATTACTCAAAATATATTTGTTATTCTGAATTAACCAGTGAGCACCATTTTCAGTCAGTGGTTCATGACTAGAAAGTTGTGTTTTTTCCTGTGTTTGCAGATTAAAACCCGGGGCACAGGGAGGCATCTAAGGCAGCCCAAACCCAGCAGCACTTTCCCCCTTCCTGGGGAGCACAGGTGAGGATGGGCAGGGTCCCTGCAGGTGCCCACCTGAGCACTGCACACCTGGACTGCAGCAGGGACAAACATCCACCTGTGTCTATGCCAGCACTCAGGGTTTATCAATTTCTCCATGTGCAAAACTGCTCCCAGCTCAATTTTGGGTTCATTTCTTGTTTTTCTACAAGAGAGACCCAAGGATCTGCCTGCACTTGAGCAATTCCTCCTTCAGTGTACAGGTGAGCTGGGCCAACTGCTTTATTCTCCTTTTCCTGAGCATTTGAGAATGAGCTGGTGTGAGCAAGGAAGAGAAACTTTGCCTCTTCTCTCCCAATTCTGGTTTTAGATTTAAAAGTTTGACATTTAGACCCGAGTGAAAGCCTTGTTTCATGAGAAAAACAATGATTTAATTTGAAATTACTCAGCTAACCAGTCAGTTCTGAGTGACTTCAGGGACAGCTCTTCATAAAATCTTCTTGTTATTAGCAAGGAGAGTTTATAATGAAAAAAAACCAAACACAACAAGAAACATCTGGACTGTCACTGTGTGCCAGAGGTGTTTGGCACTTCTCTCTCTGAGCACAGGACGAGCTGGGAGAGTGAAAGGTGTCCCTGCAGGGGGTGGGGTGGGATCAGCTCCATCCCTTCCATCCCAACCCATTCCGGGATCCATTTGGGGTCCATTCCCCCCCCCTGCTCTGAGCTCCCTCGGGACTGTGGGGTGCTGAATGCAAAACAGCCTGCACTACAAGATGCAGACAGGCCCTGAGTAGGGTATTTAGAAATTCCCTATTTTTCCATACCTTTGAAATGCTTAAATATGACAAGGAGAGATGCTGAGCATCTCCTGGAAGCATAAAGTGAAACCTCCAGTGTGGAATGGGCCCAGGAATAAGGATCTTGCTTTAATTACTTAATTAATTTAAAACAAAAATTATACATCTCTTTATATTTATTTTAGTTTTATATATATATTTATAGACATATACACATTTATACATATATACATATGTATAGACACATATATACATATATCTACACATGCATATGTATATACATATATTTTTTTTTAATTTTTCTTTTTTCCCTTCTCTGAAAGTGTGGCAAGGGTTTAATTGCTGCAGCTTGATGAAGCTCTGCCATGCCCCCTTGCTTCTTCCCCTGGCTGGGACACACGGGGATGAGGGAGAAGCAGGAAAGCAAGGCTTGGCTAGGTGCTTTTCATGGCACTGTGCGAGCTGGTCTAGTCCAAATAATCCAAAACACGCCGTGAAAGGGATGAGTGACTGCACAAAGGAGCCTCACACGACACTGACTCTCGTTTCAGAGCCACCCACGACCCCGCTTGAAGATTTCCACTCTTTTCCCCCAAGGCAGCACATTCAAATCCCAGCTCCTGCAGCTCCATGAGACCCACACGCACATAAATTAAATCAAAGTGCACCAGACACCCCTGTGCACATATTTCCACACTCCCTGAGCTGTGTTTGCAGAAGTGCAGGCACGTGTTTCCCAAGCTGTTCTTTTACTTCTGTGTTTGTGCAGCCCAGAAAGGAAGGAACAGTGCAGCTCTGGGGGGGTGGTGTTTATAATTTGGATTTAAATCCTCGGGAGATGTGTGCTTTACAGCATCTCATGGCACACACCTTGTACTGGCATTTCTATCCATTAAAATGTCACTCTGGAGAGCTGTCTCACCGAAATGTTCCGTGCTCCTCGAGTGGGATCAGCCACAAACAAAAACTCCTTTGATATTTAATCGATACAGAGATAGCACTGGATGTTAGTGCCCATCCACACCGGGGGCGTAATGGATCTATTCCCACATTAAAAATACATGGGGAAACTTCCTCGCTCTGAGCTACAACAAAAAGCTTTTAATTGCTTCACAGATGACTTGACAGTGCACACCACAGGTGTGGGCAGACAAAGCCCTGCTGCACCCACAGCTCCCTCTGTGCTTCTGTTCTCACACACACCTGAAGGGCTCAGCTCTTGTTTCTCACCCCCAAATTCGCCTTCTGCTGCTCGGTCCTTGCAGAAGGAGCAGGGAGTCAGATATTCCAGACAGGCTGGGCAGAAGAATTTTGCTGTGCCATGCCTGTAGATAGAGCTTTTATGGTTAACCTTGAAAAATCTCTCACTTTCTCCCCAGTTCTTATCCTAAATAACTTTTTTCAGTCTGAGCACCGCTGTATTTAATTGCTCTAGTCAAAACACAACCACAAAGATCTTAACACAGAGCCGAAAGAATGGCTGCTGTTCCTCCTCTTACCTCAGCATCTAAGTCATGAAATGTCCTTAAACTAATCAAAGAGCATTTTTAGGGATGCAAAAATGTCCTGAGCAAAAATGCCTTTTGAATTTAGAAGTTTTGGATCAAATTATTTCAATTTACAGTGAGAAAAAGAAGTTTTGCAATGATTACACAGACCTGAACCTCTTCCCCAAAGAACTTCTCACATCAGAGCAATCTTCAGCTCGAGCTGCTGCCTGACAATTTCTTGCATTCTCTCTTTTGCTCTTTCCCTCCACCTGCCGAAGTTTTGCCCACTAAAGCCACACAAAAGGAAGGAAATTATTTAAGTTTTGAGAGTTTTACCAAACAGAACGTGAGATTAAGCTGTCAAACATTCAACCCCTTGCCCAGCTGAGCACCGAGCTCATTTTCTGCTACTTTTTCTTCAGGAAGTGCAGATTTTAAGCTCTGGCAGATAATAATACACAGACCCAGGGCTGGTTTTTCTACTCAGTGGTACAAAGGAAGTGGTTTTGTTGCTAGCAGGCACCTTGCTTGGGATATTAAGATAATGAAAGTTCATCACTACAGACAAATTGTAACTGCAGCCCATCCAATCTGACCTCGAGCCCGAGTGACTGAATGAGAGAACTGCATTTGCAGCAGCCCTAAACCTCCAATAAATCAACTTCACCTCCCCTGAGCTGTTAGAACTTCGATAGACACAGATTTAGAGCAGGAAACAAAACAAAAAATCTGTAAGAAAGAGAGGTTTCAATGGTGCTATCTGCATGCAAATCAAAGGCCAGCTCAAACTTTAATCTCATTTAGCTTTTCTTTCCTCCAGCGACTGCTCCCTGATTTTAACAATCCCACTCTGGGTAAGAATGCACGGGGAGGGATATCAGGAGGCAAATTTACCCCAAGAGCCAGGGAAGATCACACATTGACCTCTAATTCTGCAAGGCTGGCCTTTCACCACCAGAAATGCAGATTTTCAGCTGGTGTAGGGAAATACAGAAATACAAGCACGTGTTTTAATCATAGCAACTGAATGGCTGGGCTGAACAAACTCCACCAAAGGCACTCCGAGCTCCTGCAGGCACATCTATAAAAGCTCTTCTCTAGAGCCGGTGGTTTTGGAGTTATTTGCCCGTGTTCAGCGGGGTAAAACTCTCACCCTGCAGCAGACCCGGGTCACCTTGCTAGAGACACTTTCCCTCCACGCTGAAATAGTCACTTTTCCCGATTAAAACGGGCACAAAAAATAATTAATGTTGGCGGTTAGAGATTAAATAGTCTGCAATACTTCAAAAGCCTGTTTACCTGTGATTTAAAACCAGCATCTTCTGATCAAAGAGATAAGCTGTCTCCACGCTGTCTGCTGATCACTTTCCTAAGGCCTTTCCCCCTCGAGTTAACTTCGAGTTTTCCTGAAGTATGAAAGGATGCAAGTTTCAGATTTGTCCCTGTGCATTTGCAGACGGTTTTGCCTGGCTCTATCACCCTGCACGGGAGATAATGTTTCAGCAATTTAAGATTTAACAGCTGCTGCCAGGAGCTGCAATTGGATAATCTCGGGGCTGCTGCTTTGAAGTTGCCAAGTCCCAATAAACCCCACAGCTCTGAGTGCTGCATTTGGGATTGTTACCACTTAATTGGGAGCTCTTTTGAAAAGATTGAAAGCACTGAGATGCAGTGGGATAGATTTCTGCTAAAATCAGCTGGAAACAGCAAAGCAAAACTTCATTCTTCAGGCCAGCGTGGGGGAGAAAGGGAGAGAGGAGAGTTTGACATCCTTTGGTGTTTGCTGCTACCACTGGAGCAGAAAGGAGCTCAGGGCCTGGCAGCCACTTCCTGAGAGCAGAGAAAATAACCTACATTTTCTGCAGGTCGTGCTGAGATGGGGGAGCTCTGATATCCCCACTCATTCATCTGGTCAAGTGCTAGAAAAGAGAGGTGAGACCTGCCCTGCTGGACAAATTCCAGCAGAGGAGGCAAGAAACCCAGAGCTGGGAAGGCTGGAGTGACATATTTCCTCCTTGAGAGAAATCCTTATCTCTGATAGCAGCAAAGAATTTGTTAAATACAAAATGCTGGAGCTGAGCTACTGGGGGGGGGGCATCAACACTGAGAAATATTTACTTGAAAATATCATCAGAGTAGAAAGTTAATTGAAATGCTGAAGCTTTCTTTGCTTCCCCCTTCAGCACAGCTGAAACAACAAAACCAGTCAGGCAACTTTTCTTTTCTTTTCTTTTCTTTTCTTTTTTTTTTTTTGGTCAGGTATGTGCTGAATTACTGACAAAAAGCTTTGGGGTTCTCAGAGCTGCAACACCCCAGGGACTTCTCCAGCTCCAGACAGAGTGACTTCATTAAATATCCTGGGTGCTCTGTGTGTGCATCTGCTTTGAGCTCAGACCCAGGATTCAGTGTGAAAACACGGCTGGGACACCCTTCCCACCACATTCAGGGCTTTACAGATGAGAGTTGAAGCTTCTCAGTCCTGAGGGTGAAGGGCCTGCCTTGGTTTTTGCTGCACATCTCCCCCCTGCAGAAATGAGGAGTGTGGAGATAAAAATTGTCTGCTTTCTGCTCCACTCCCTCCTCTGTTTGTCTTCTGGAAAAAATGAAATTTCTGAAATTCCATGGTGGGTTGTAACATTCTGTAGAATGCTCATGTTCAGTAACTTTGGGGTTTTTACATATTCAATTTTTTTAAAATGCTTTTTACAGAGTAGCTGTAATTACCGAAGTGGAATTCCATGAAGTGATTTCACACCTCTTCTGCATAAGGGTTAGTGCTAAATAAGTGCCACAGCCTTCATTTTACAGCTGGAAAATTCAGCCCAGGCCTGCAAGGCACCTGGACATTTATCTTCCCACTGCATCCCAGCTGTGTGCTGGAGTGCTCAGGAAAGCCCCCCGAGCTCAGCCCATCCTCCTGAGCCTGCCTGGCTCTCTCCCTGGCTCTGGAAGCAGAACTCCAAGGACACAGGTGGAGGAGGAGGTGTAAAGGAGAAGGAACAATGCCTTGGAATATCCTGAACCCAGAGGAATTTCCTCCTGCTGACTCTTCACATTAATATCATTTTACCTGTGTTACCTGAACTAAACCCAGCAGCAGCTGCTGTATCCCATAACACTCTTCCCTCACTCTGGAGTAAATGCAGGTTCAGTTTATAGTTAAAATCCTGATTATCTGGGCCCAAAGTGATCCAAACAGGACAAAGCCCAGAGGTCAATGAAGAAACCTAAAGAAATGAACTGTTCCTATTGCCAGGGGGCTGTGGTGGCAGGGAAAGGGGGAATGGTTTCAGACTGAAAGAGGGGAGCTGTAGGTGGGATTCTGGGGAAGGGATTCCTGGCTGGGAGGGTGGGGAGGGGCTGGGCTGGAATTCCCAGAGCAGCTGGGGCTGCCCCTGGATCCCTGGCAGTGCCCAAGGCCAGGCTGGATGGGGTTGGAGCAGCCTGGGACAGTGGGAGGTGTCCCTGCCATGGCAGGGGTGGCACTGGGGGAGCTTTAAGGTCCCTCCCAACTCAAACCATTCCATAATTCCCAGTATTCCCAAAGTCTTCCAGCTGAGGTGAGGGCAGAGAACACTGACCCTGCTGAGAAAGGCAGATCTTAAAGAAGAATTTGATCTGAAGAATTCTCCCACACTGAATGCCCTGAGGAACATCCCATGTGCCACAGACAGCTCTTGTTCAGAGAAGTTTTGTGTAGGACTTTTCCAGGACAGGTCTCTCACCCCCCCCGCCCTTTTTCCAGTGGAAATAAATAGAAATGATTGTCCTGTGTGTTTCTGATCATAATAAAAATTCTCAAAATGTGGTGATGCATACCAGGATGTGAGTGACACAGAGGTTAGTGTAAATGGGCAAAAATACCTGTGAGCGATGGGGAAATAAACCAGACAGGAAAGACACACAGAAAATTCCTGGGACTTTCATTAGAAATCCTCACCCACACAAAACCAGACAAACATTCCTGGCTTTTTGTTTTTTTGCCTATTTTTCAGTGAGTTGTTTTTTTTCTTTTTTCTCTGTAAAGAGCTGTTCAAATGGCTGAAATAAGAATAATCAGCAGCATGAGCCAAGAGTGTCTCTTTGATTGCTGTTCCATGAGGTCCCAGGTAAGGTTTTCCCAGTGCAGCACAAAGGGGCCATTCAGGGCCCCACAAGGCCACACTCAGCACAGACCCAGGCAGGAAACTTTGACCCCACAGCATGAAATCAGAAATTGATATCATTTAGGGACAAATGTAGCATCTTACCCCAAATTTCTTGCCACCACCTGCAATAAAATAAAGATAAATGGGAGGGATGAAAGGCTCCTGGTGGGGCTGATCATATCAACACCTGAGTGTTAGATGGAGTCTAAAGAAAGCTCAGCCAGGGTGTGCAGGGACAGGGATGTGTCATCTGCCTTCTAGACAAAGCTCTTAACATATTTAAACCACTTAATATAAAAAAAAAACCAAAAAAAACAAAAAAAAAACTTTAATTCTCCTTCTGAGGCTTCCTGGTAAGGCAGATCTACAACGCTGAAAAATGAAACTACAAGATCCAGGCTCTTTTTGGGGTTGTTTTTCAAGAACTCAGCTTCTTCTGGGACACAACAGAAACTCGAGACCAAATCTGAAGAGCTCTGAGTTTCTCAGGTTGTGCTCACAGGAGGCTGTGGTGCCTTCAGAAAGTGGAGCAAGTGCCTTGGCATTTTGGAGAGAGGCTGTAGAAGCCTCCTGGCATTTTGATTTGCATCAATGTGTTTGCTCTCTGGTTCAAAGTGCTTCAGGATTTCTGGAAAGGTGGAAAGGGCAGATTTGTGATGCATTTTTGGCCAGAGCCAACCCCTTTTTTCCATCCACCCAGTGTGTCTGGGAGGCTCTGGGTGGCATGGGGGGAGATTCTCCACCTGCAGGTTAAAAACTCCAAGTAATGGGTGGGTGGAAAAACTCAGTGTAGGCACAAAGCTGCAGACAGCCCATCTGGATTGGAAAAAGCAAATCAAAAAACACCATTTCAGAGGGATAAACTGTGCAGTGAGGAAAAACTGTGCTGTTACAACTGATTTTAATGTCATGAAGACATCAAGAACAGAGGATGAGGAGGGCACCTAATGATTTATTTTCCTAATTTCAGAATGTCTCTTGTACCTTCTTTTCCCCTGGTGAGAATCCATTATGAATATTTACAAGCAATTCTCCTGTAAGCAGGTAAAGGCTCATGATCAAATCAAATTACTGTGCTCCTGATGGCCCTTGGTGAGATGAGCACTTTATTAGGGAACAAAAGCTTCCAGAGAGATTATTTAATGAGAAGTACACCAGTATCTTTAATACTTTAATGGTAATTGCTAGTGAGACAATTATTTTCCTTGCCCAATGATTCTTCCTCCCCTTGTGAGCGCTGCTGTACTCAATGCTTAGAGCATGATATAATTATTCAGAGTTCATTAACAGACAATATTTCTTGTCCTTTCATTAAACCAGATCTGTGCATCTGTTTGAGTAAGAACCTATAAATCAGCAGCCATGCAGCACAAAGTGTATACATTATTATTTGACTGGTAAGGAAAGAACAATGTGAGCCTGGCACTCTTCAGTAAATTGAGGAAACCTGACCCTGGTGGTGTGAGCAAATCTCTATCTCTCAGCACATCTGCTCCACTTCACTTTCCCACCAGCCAGGCAAGGACAATTATTCCCCAGCCTTGCAGGGAGCTCTGAGAATCTAGAGCTGAGCAATAATAAATTACTAATACTCTTTTCCAACCCCTGCCAGGCAGCAGGGAGCAGTGACAGGACACCATGGGAAGGCCAGAGGGACGGGTGCCTCTGCAGTCCCAGAGGGTTTGTGGTCCCAGGAGGGGAAGAGCTGTGCCAGTGACCATCATTTTGGGGTGTCTCCTGCCAGTGGCACCCCTTCCCACCACTCCTTTGAGCCTCCTAATCCTCCCACTGAACGTGAGCAGGGACTGCTTGACAAGCCTTGCAGCTGCAGAGCAGCAGCTCCTGCGTGGCTTTGGGTGGGTGGAAGCACCAGGGAAATGTCTCAGCCCACTGCAGCCTGCTGGGTGAGGCCAGGTTTGGACAAGGCTAAGGAGAGCCATGTCCAGAAAAAGGGAAAGGGCAAATCAGGGAGGTGCTCCCCTGGGAAACAGACACAGCATCAGCTGCAGAGGGAGCTCAGCTGCACCCGAAATGCCAAACCAGCCTGGCCCCTTCCTGAGCTCTGCAGGGCAGCAGGAACCCCAGCCTGTGATTAAAGACCGTGTGCACCAATTTCTCCAAAACCTTATCATTCTACTCAAGACAAATGTACAGCTCTGAGGCCCTTTGAGCCTGTCTGCCCCAGTCCTTCTTCAATTCAAGCAACCAGAAGGGTGGGAAGAGCAGAGCTGATGCTGGGCAGGAAAACAGGGCAACTTCTGCTGAGAGTTCCTTGTGGGAGCAGGACTGGCTGCCAGGAAGGAGAGAAAACAAGGTGCCACCTCCCCGTGCAGCTGATCAGAGCCCAGAACACTCTGAGTTTCCCCTCTTTGGTTTTGCATGCGAGGGGCTGATAAAGATCTTTTCCTCCAGTTTCATGTTTGCCTGCTATTCTTGTGTAAGGGCCAAACCTGTTTGGTTACAGATTCCTCTGTCTGGCCTGATTAATGTCCTCCTCTCTGGACCCCACGAGGGAATCTGGGGAGCTTTTGGTGCTTTTTAGGCCATTTGTTGCATTATCTGGGCTGTCATTCTCTATTGCAGCTCTGGATTGCTCAAAACCCACTGGTCTGTGCATGGCTTCAGGTTTTGCTCAGCTTCTCTGCTCTCCAGAGCAGCTTTCCTTTGAATTGCTACTGAAAGCAATTTCAGGAATAATCAGCTGTTACAAGAGTTTCATAGAGATATCCCAGTGTCTCTTCAGCCAAGGATTTCAAGCCCTGTGTGTGCAGGGAACCAAGAAAAGCACAGCTGTTACAAACTCCAGATAATCTGGGCTTGTGAATTCCCCATCAGCCTCGTAGGAGTGAGCAGGAAAACTGGGATATTTGTCCATGTTTAAAAGGAGGAGACAGAGCCCAGGACACAGCCCAGAAAAGAGCACAGTGTGCCAGCACTCCCAGCGTGAGGCAGCGTGGCAGCAAAGCCTCTCCTGGGGGACAAAGCTGCTCCCAGAGTGGTTGGACATTCATTAATTCCCCAGAAGCTGAAGAAGAGTCAGCACAACGTGAGTTACACCTGTCCTGTGAGAACCTGGGCACACAAGGCATGGAAAGGTGACTAAATAAAGTCACTTTGTGTGACATCCCCATAGAGACTGTTGCTGCAGCAACGAGACCTTTAGCTCCTCAAGCCACTTAAATAACACCAGGAAAAAGAGATTCTGCTTGGCAAGCCCTTGTGAAATGTTCAAAAAAAGGACATTTCACCTGAGAAGGACTCAGGACAAGTGCTGCACACATCCAGCAGGTGTACAGCACTGCAGGGCTGCAGTCACCTTGTTCTGAGGCAGCTCATCATCCTCCCCATTACCAAAAAGCACAAGAGGAAAAGCAACCAGGGCATTTGGCTACAATGTACTATTTTGAATGGCTAATAGAGAAATGGGGGTGGAAAATGAAAAGTGTATTTACTGCTGATTCTCTCTATGAGATTTGACAGATAGCGTTTGCCTCCAACCTTTCAAGCCAGAAGTGGAACAGATGTTCATGAAAAGCCAGTTAATTTCCTGCCATTTGTGAACTGATTAGAAACTGAAACATTAGCACGCTGACACTTCTTTATTTTTAATCTTGCTCGTGTTTTGAAAGGAAAAGAACCACCAGGAGCTAAGGTCTGGCTTTCAGATAGGAATAGCTGCACATTTTTATTTCCTCTTTCAACCCCAAACCTGGCTGTTAAGGAAATGGGGAAAAGCCAACCTGAGGCTGCACAGGCAGTGACAACTCAGGGCTGCCAAGTGTGTCCTGGCACAGCTTTGCCAGGGAATGAGGAAGAGGAGGCTGAGCTTCCACACACCCCTAGTTCTTGGTGCAGCTGCTAAGTCCAAGTACAAAGGCTCTACAACCGGTTTCCAACAGCTAGTAAACAGGCTGGTAGAGGGCATTGTCAGAAAGGAGGAGCTCTGCCCTGCAGGGAGGAGCCAGGAATGAGGAACCCTCCTGGTGTGAGTTTCCAGCAGGGCTCTCACCGAGCCTCTGCCTGGAGAGCTCCCAGGACAGAAATTCAGGCCCAAACACAAACGTGGTGGAGGCAGGTTTGATCCTATTCAGAACTGAATGATGGCTCCAGAGCTCATCCAGGGAAACGTGTGTGGAGCACTGTTGATCCCAGTGGGAGAACTTTGGGTGTGCATTATCAGTTATTCACACACTCCCTGCCCCAAGAGAGAACATTTTACTCTCTTGGGGCAGATGGAGCACGTTGCTCAAAAGTCAAGCTGGGCAGAGAGTTTCTGACAAAGCCAGGTTTTGTTGGGCAGTCACAATTGGCCAAGCCTGGGAAATGTTATTTAAAGCATCCTGGGTTTGATGAGCAGGCACCAAGGCTGGGGCAGGTCCAGCCAGGGCTGGGGCAGCTGCTGGGCCACTCCAGCTCCTGCCTCTTCCCTGCTGTCCTTGTCAATATTCCTGGAGGGCTGTGGAGCTGCTCTGCAGCCAAATTAAAAAACTTCATCTTCCCCAAAGCAAGCTGGAAGTGAGCAAGCAAACACAAAAAGGAAAAGGAAACCTTGTGAATTGCAAACCCTGCTTTTCAAGGCAGCTGCACCCAGGAGTAATTACAGCCAAGAGCTCTGTGTTTAAACCCAGGATTTTCGAGGGAAATCGGGAGAGATTCTGCCCCAGGTCAATACAATATATGTTTTTCCTGAGCTGCACTTACACCCACAGCTGGAAGAGCACGTGATTGCAAGTGTGGAACATAGACTTTGCTTATCAACAGCCCAAATGTGCTCAGACAGAGGGTGCAGGGGCAGCCAAGGCTGGGCTCAGCCCAAGTGTGTGTGCTCAGGTGTCCTCACACGTGTGCGTGCACCAAGGCAGGGTACAGAAATCACAGGAAGGCAGAGCTGGCTCCTGGGGACAGCCTGGAAGAGTTTGAAAAGGAAAAGTTTTGTCCCCTGACAAAGCTGTTCCTCCATCCTTCCCCCGAGGTGCCTCAGGAAAGGTTGGGGATGTTTTGCTGCCGAGTTTCACGTTTTAGTAACAGGTGGTTGGGTTAATCCTCAGCACAGCACACAAAGGCAGGCTGGCTCTGCTCTGCCCCTGCAATCAGCACACGCCCAGCTTAAAGGTTATGAAAGCTCGGTGAAACTCCGCCGTGTGTGAGCAGCAGGGGATGTTACACAAACCATCTCTGCTTCATCCCAACCCTAGGGCCACGCCTTGCTCAAATCGATGGAAACCCAGCTGCTGCCAGCAGGACCACGCTCATTCCATAAAGTCAATTCCAATCCAAGCAGCTGGCTCGCTGAGGGCAGAGCCTCCTCTGCCTCCTGGAATGCAGCCCTCTCGCTAAAACTGTGCACTTCCCCTTTAAATCCCTTTCCTTACTCCACTTTCAAGTTGTCTTTACTTTTTAATTCCTTTCTTCTTCCTACTTCTGCCACCACTCCTCTGCTTCCTCCCTCTGCTGGGGGAGGGGAAGGGAAGAATAAATGCTTTGTTGCTGCTCCCTTCCCCCAGCCTGCAAAGTTTGCCTCTCGCATCCCCCTGGAAAACAGCATTTCCCCAAGCACTGGGAGAAACCTGCCATCTGTAGTTGACAATTGGATGGTGGAAACAGAGACAGGAAGGAAAGGCAGATTTGAAGGGATTTTTTTGGGGCTTTTTGGGTGTTTTTGTGTTGCTGGACATGTGATGGGCAGCGGGACCCGCATCCCTCCCAGCGCCCCCAAGCCCCGCAGGGTGGCAGAAGCAGCTCCATCTCCCTCTCTTGGAGGCCTCCCGAGGAGCTCTCCCTGCGGCAGGAATTTCCTATTCCCGGCTATTTCTGGAGCCATCAGCTGCTGAACAATTCCCAGTGACAGGAAACCCCATCACTGCCCCTGACACTCGGTGTTTGCTCCACGCAAATGGAGGAAGAGCAGGGCAGCCTCCCTGCCCGCCCCAAAACCCAGCCCAACATCAGGTAAAATTCCAGGAAATTTAGGGAAAACCCCCTCAGTTTAACTTGAGGTCCTTGTGCTTACAAGGGATGTGCTTTCACCTCTGGATATCGGTCTCCAGCATTATCTGCCCCCTCCTCTGCCAGCCCCAGCTCCTCTCCCAAAGCCAGGCTATTGTTTGGAAGGGGCAATTTATTTATTTATTTAATTACCATCAGAGAGCCCGGGAACAAAATTAACACAAGTCACTGGCTAATTTTAGAACCTTTCAGGAGCTCTGGAGTGGCAGGGAGAGGATTGTTTGTTTTGTGGTTTCTTAACAAACAAAATCACACCAAAAAACCCTCCAGGATTAATTTGCACAATCTTCTGACAGAATTTGAACCCCCTTTCTTGATACTTGCAATTTAAAATACTTCTAATATTTCTATATGAACTCAGTTGGATTTTTAAAATTCCCCTTTCCCTCCCCTTAATGCCCATTTGTTTATAGAGCTCTATCGCTAATTCAGGGAATAGAAAGTAAATTAAGTAAATTAATGTATTAGAAAAGAAGGCAACAAGACAAAGGTTAATGAGTGTGATTTGAGCAAATTGTGACTAAGGGAGGATATGACAACAACCTAAAATATTTGATGTGTGTCAGCTTTAGAGACTGGCACAAAATGAAATGAGGCTGGGAAACAGCACAAGGTTCCCTAAATCCCTCCAGCAGGGGATGAGGGAGATGCTGACAGCTCCTTCTGCTCCCAAAGTGCAACCAACTCGCTCCAAAGAGGGAGGGAATAAAGAAAACAGCACCCAGCACATCCCAGAGGCAGCTTCTCCACAGACACAGATCAGATCCCAGCTCAGCTTTGATCCTGAGACCAGAAATGATCCAAGGTTCTGGGAAATCCACTGCAGCTCTGCCTCTGCACACTCTGAGCTCAGAGCAAAACCCTCTCCCCAAAAGGGGTGACTTACTGCAGCAGAATCATTAAATCAATCTTTTCTAGGAGTCGATTTGTACATATAAATAATGTCACAGGTTAAAGCACAGAAGAATCAGGGGACTCAGTGGACCATTTTCCTAGCTTATCTCGTTTAAAATTTAAAAACAAAAATTTAAAATTGGACCTACAGTCTATTTGAAAATGCTACTTAAAATCAGGGTATTGAAAGAACATGAACTGAGGCATGTACTGATTGACACCAAGGCTGTGTTTATGTCACAAAATCAAAGTTTGCTGGCACTGTTTTGCTATATTTATGTTGCATAAATCCAGCCTAGTCAGACATTTATTTTAGGCACTGCAGCTTTAAGGGGTTGTATTTTGTTCTAACTGAAATACAACAAAATTCAGTTTGTTCCCCCCCCCTTCCCAGATACACCTAAACCACAAAAATAAAACTGCAGTTCTGCAGAAAGTTTGACTTTGGATTAAGATACTGAATTGCTGGATCTATTCCAAATGTTAAAAAAGTCTCACATAGCTAGACTTGAAAACTCTATTTTTCTTTTTAGAATTGATAGCACTGTAGTCTAAACTACAATAAAAAATTAGACAAAACCAAATACCATGGGGGGTTTTATTGTTAAAATTCTCTTTAATGTAACCTTGTCAAACCTTTGTGGGTTTGTCCTGAGCAGAACTCAGGTTACAGTGGTGTGATTCCATAAAGCATTTCCCTCCAGGAGCCCTGCAGATAATCAGCCTCTGCTTTCCTGGGGTGAATCCCCCAGTCTGGGGGTTCCAGGAGCAGCCCCTGCTGCTGAGGGGTGGCACAGAGCACCCTGCCTGTCCTTATTCCCTGCTGGTGGGAATTTTTGATGGCTGTTTTGGGTTGTTCTCATTGCTGACATCTGTTCTCCATGGTGGGTTTTGCTTTGTGTCTCCCCCATCCCCTGAATTTCCAGAGGCACCTGAAAGTGGGCAATGATCAGCGAGTCCAGTCTGGTCAGATGTCAGACCCTGCTGGAACAGTGGCTTTTTGCTAAACATCCTTTATAGAAATGTCTTTTATGAGCTGGCACTGGGTTAGTTCAGTGCCCTTCCTTTTTAGTGTGAGCTCTGCCCTTTCACTTCCACGTGAGGTGATGGTAAATGCTGTGGCTGAGCTCATGAAAAGCAGGGCTCCCTGAGCTCCAGGGGATCAATCTCTGCCTCAGCCTTCTCCCATTTGTGGCACTTTTGTCCCATTTTAGCTCAGTTACTGATGGACAAGCCTGGCAGGGCCCCAGCAGCCTGTGAGTGAAAGGTGCCAGATTGGCATGAGCTGCTCCTGGGGCTTGGCACCAGCAGCTCCCTGTGCAGCTGGAATTGGCCCCACCTGGAATCCTGCACCCAACCTCTGCTGGAGCCTTTGCTGGGAGGCTGGGGAGGCCCTGGGGTGGAATCCCCAGAGCAGCTGGGGCTGTTCTGGATCCCTGGCAGTGCCCAAGGCCAGGCTGGACAGGGCTGGGAGCAGCTGGGGCAGTGGGAGGTGTCCCTGCCATGGCAGGGGGGTGAGAAGACCCTCAAGGTCCCTCCCAACCCAACCCAACCCAACCCAACCCAACCCAATCCATGATTCCTCTCTGGTGTGTGAATTCAGTGGCAGAACACCCCCAAATGCTCATGAGCTGCTTTCCATGGACTCCTCACACTGCCTCTGCTCAGGGAGACAAAAGGAACTGGCCCATGGGACATGAAATGAATGAGATAAATCAAATAAACCACTGCTCAGATGGGGCTTCAAACCAGAGGTGTGCAAATACAAAGATATAGGGATGCAAATACAAAAGGCCAAAGGTGTATAAATACTTTGTATAAACACAGAGAAGGAGGATTTGTGCATTGCTGTTCTCCAGGACACTGAGGAAAAGCAGCTCCAGCAGGAGCTCCTAAAGTCAAACTGGTTTTGGGTGGGAGAGTGGCAGGGAAAGTGCTCCCGGGTCAGTTCTCAGAAGCTGGGGTTTATTTCTATAATAGATCAGATAATATGCAAGACCTGCAAATCTCTCATTTCTGTCATCAAACAGGAAACTGAAATAACAGACTGTGACTTGTGGCCAATCATGTGACAAAGAACTGAACAATGTGAAGCTGCTCCTGGAGCATCTACGGAAAAATCACAGGACAGGCCTTGATTGCACCAATTATCTGACAAATCATTGTGAAAAAATCAACTTGAATCAGGTGATTTTAAATGAAAAAAGGGTTAAATGGCACCAGCAGCTCATTGCTGAGGCCCTGAGCAGGCAGTTCTGGCTCTCCCAGGGCAGCCCTGCAGCTCCCTGAGTGCTGCCTGAGCTGGGAGCACACTCCTGGCTGCACAAGGGGAAATGAACGTGTTTATGGCCTGAAATCCCATGGAATCACAGATTTGCTTCACACTGTGCCCCTGCCAGCCCCCAGCCCATTTCCACTGGGCACAGAGCACCCTGCAGGGGTTTCCAGGGGTCCCAGGGGCTGGCAGTGCTGGGGCATCTCACACCGAGACCTCGGGCAGAGTGCTGCTGCTGAGATCCAGCTGCTGCTGAGATCCAGCTGCTGCTGAGATCCAGCTGCTGCTGAGATCCAGCTGCTGCTGAGATCCAGCTGCAGCTTTCCCCCAGAGCTGGCTGCTGAGGCTCTCAGGTGAGCTGGTTTCCTCTCCAGCACGGGCTTTGTCCCTTCCTCAGCAGCATTGTTTTAATTTCATTCTGACTCTGAAGGGGACGCTAAGAGAAGAACAATGCCACATTCACAGCAGCACAAAAAGTGACTTCCGTGTTATGGCATGACCGAATCTCTCCTGACCTTCTTGTTTCTTCTGCATTTGAAAGACAAAGGGAGAATGGAGCAGGGAATATATCTTTTCATGTACATCAGGCACTTATTCTCATTTATGCTCTCTCTTTTTAATTTAAAGGCACTTCTGTGGTGCTTGCTTAACATTCTCATCACACTGTGCAGTTACATTTTCAGTTTTAGTTGCATTATTTTTCTTCTGCCCTGAGCATAGCAGTTTCTGCAAGGATCAGTCTCTCATTTCCCCTTTATCATCACCCCCTTCCCGGCACTCCTTGGCTTTTGTTTGCCCCACGTGTGAGATCCCAACAAAGGCACCAAAGCAAACCCCAGTGAGGCCTCAGCAGTGCCAGCCAGGAGCTCTCTGGGCCAGGAATTGGGATTACAGCAGGCAGGGGCATTGCTTTATCCTGCATGAGGGACGGGGCCACAGCAGAAACCTGAGCAGAGATCACAGACACAACCTCCAGCCTGAACTGCAAATCCCAGAAAACATCAAAATACCCCAGAAGGGCAAAGAGAGATGAGCAGGGAGCTCAGGGGGTGCTGAGCTTGGCTGGGATCAGCCCTGGCTTGGCTGAGGCTGCAGGAGTTTATTTACCCAGAGCTGGGCAGACACTGCTCCGAAAACAGCTCGGAGGAGCTGCTCCCAGCTCCTGGGGGAGGAGGAAAATCCTCCTCAGGAGCAGAGAGCTGGGATCCAGCCCAGGGGGGACCCCTCAGTGCCAGCCCAGCTCCTCCCGGGGCTCCAGAGGGATCTGGGATCCCAAACTGGGATGATGGGCTGGTTTGGGGTTTGGGATCCCAGACTGGGATGATGGGCTGGTTTGGGATCCCAAACTGGGATGATGGGCTGGTTCGGGATCCCAAACTGGGATGATGGGCTGGTTCGGGATCCCAAACTGGGATGATGGGCTGGTTTGGGGTTTGGGATCCCAAACTGGGATGATGGGCTGGTTCGGGATCCCAAACTGGGATGATGGGCTGGTTTGGGGTTTGGGATCCC
>JAYDZK010000070.1:12611770-12623959 GCA_034509185.1 Euphonia xanthogaster | reverse complement strand
GCCATTCCTGCTGCAAGAAGGAGCCATTCCTGCTGCCTGGAAGGAGCCATTCCTGCTGCCTGGAAGAGCCATTCCTGCTGCCTGGAAGGAGCCATTCCTGCTGCCAGAAAGGAGCCATTCCTGCTGCCTGGAAGGAGCCATTCCTGCTGCCTGGAAGGAGCCATTCCTGCTGCCTGGAAGAGCCATTCCTGCTGCAAGAAGGAGCCATTCCTGCTGCCTGGAAGGAGCCATTCCTGCTGCCTGGAAGGAGTCATTCCTGCTGCAAGAAGGAGCCATTCCTGCTGCTAGAAAGGAGTCATTCCTGCTGCCTGGAAGGAGCCATTCCTGCTGCAAGAAGGAGCCATTCCTGCTGCCTGGAAGGAGCCATTCCTGCTGCCTGGAAGAGCCATTCCTGGAGCTCCCAGAGAGCTGCTGAGCCTCCTTCCAGCAGCCAGGGCTGGGCACTACTTGGATTTCCCAGCAGGGAGGATGGACACGGGATCTGTCTGCACTTCTGCATCTGACATCCTTTTGGAGCCCTGTGGAACAAGAGAGACACCTTTAGAAACATTTCCAAGTATTTCTGAATGGTCAAGTCTGGAATTGCGTCCTGGACTTTTGCTGCCAGATGTTTCCCACTGATTTAATCTCCCTGCTTTTCTTCATTTAATATGCTCAAATCCATGAGCACCGTGTGCATCATGAGAACCACACAAAGTTCCTGCCTAAATCTGGGGGTTATTTTAACAGAATTGTCTCAATTGGCATGGAAACAATTGTTGTCAGCAACTGGGCTCCCATGCCAGAGCCAGGCTGCTGTGTGTCTGTAGTATTGGAGTTTGGGCATAATTTCTCTAACATTTCCCTGCCCTGAATGCTTCACTGCAGCCCTGCTAAGAGTCCTTCAGGCATGATGAATGGTGCATTCTAGCCAGCTCTGCTCTAGGCTAAAGGAACATTAAATACTTTTATGCATGACAGGTATTCGACAATGTTCGAGTGATAAAGCTTTTCTTACACTGCAAACGTAATTCTGGGTTTGGAACCACTCCAAGACACTAATCCAGCTTAGATGAAGGAAATGTATAGCTCTAACTATACCAACTACATTTTGCACTAACTGATAAAATCTTGGCTCTGGGTTAAGGTGCTTGACCTAATTTTGCTGGCCTTGAAGCTGCCAAAACTTGAGCAAAACGGACCCAAACCCAGTGTTAGAGGTCACTGCTAGCACTGTGGGGTGTCAGTGCTGTCTGTAACCCAAATCATGCCTTGCTAAGCAGAAAATCCAGCATGACAAAGCTAAAGGTGCCTCTGTGCTTTCCCTAGGATAGGAACCAGGCAGAATAATGTGTGAATTGTCCCTCGCTGGAAACCTGAGTCGCCACTTCAGGAGGATTCTGTGTTACTCATGGGGAGTGAAAGGTCTCGACTTCCTCATCCCCTTCAGGGAAGTAAAACCAGCAATGTTTTTACACTGATAAGGCTCCGCCTCACTGATCTTCTTTCAGTGTTTCACCTTGGAGGACCTAAGTATGAAAAAGAGCAGCCAAAAATCACAATGGACTGGAAAATCCTATCTAAAGCTGATTGCAACCTTGTGCAGCTGAGCTGGCTGCAGTGGCTTTGCTTCTGCTTCCCCTGGTGATGAGTTTGGAGGATGCTCTAGGGCAGAATGAAAGGGCTTGGCCATTGACAGGGAGCAGCAAATCCATCCTTTATCCATCAACCAATACTACGTGAGCTACTCATTCCAAATGTGCCCAGAAACCCTACAAACCTCGCCAGCAGGTGAAGATTCCCCACATGACAGGAGTAACGGGGTCTGCCAGCTCCAGCTCCTGTCTGAGCACGAGGAAGCCACTTGTGAACTGAGCAGGGAATGAGACGATGCAATTTGCCTTTCTTGCTATAAAAGGCTGGAGGGAGGAGACGGGAGGAGGATTCTCCTTGGAGATAATCCCCATTTTGCCTCATTTAGCACCCATTTTGCAGAGGTCTCTTACTTGCTCACTGCAGTCTCCTGCCAATTTTCAAGGTGGTTGCTGATTAAAGCAGGAAGATCAGACTGGCTGCTGATTCCTGTTGAACTGGAATTTCCAAACCCTACTTTCTCATGAAAGAAAGAACTTTGTTCTGCCTTTTTTAAGGGACAAATTCCAGCTCTGCCCTGGGATTCAGGAGCTCAGGTACCACCAGCTGATGGCTTTGTGACAGCGAGGTTGGGACATTTTAAAGGGCACACACAGCAAACCTGTGGTGCTGGAGCATTTTTTCCCCCAGATTTTGCTCGGGAGAAGCCTGGGTTAGTGCAGCACATACTCTGATCAGAAAAAATCCGAATACTTTCCATGTGCTGAGCACTCCTAGCTCCTGACAACTGGACTATGAGTTATTCCAGCTCAGGAAACAATGTTATTAATCCTTTTTCCCCCTTTCTTTTTGTTTCTAATCTAATCTTTCTAAAGACTCCCTAAATACATTTGCTACAGCTTATAAATTAATCTCTTTTACCATAGGAACCACCTTATCTGTGCTCAAACCCTGCAGTGGGGCAGTGATGCTGTTTGCTTGCATAAATGGCTCCAGTTGTAGCCAAAATTTCAGTATTTGTAGCCAAAATTCCAGCATTTTTAGCCCAGCTGGGAGCAGAGGCTGGAGCTGCAGTGTTTAATCTGCATTCCTGCACTGTGACATCCTCCTGCCATTCCCAGGGGACTCAGATCCAGGAGAGAGTGGTGGTAAAGTCCAGAATAGGAGCTGCTGGATCCCCTCTTCAACACTCCTGCTCCCATTTTATCAACAAAAAGCTGAATTTCTCTGCTGAGTTGTTCCCGGACAATCGAGCTGTTATCTTGAGACGGCAATGCTGGCATTGGTTGGTGTGTGTGATCTAATATTTTAGATTAATGATTACACCTTCTGATCACCTAGGAGATGAGGAGATTATTTTTTTAGATTGCAGAATGAGTTTCTTAGCTCTTGGTAATCCTGAGGATATTCAAAGAGGAGTAATAATTTTCCATGAGACTTTTCCCATATGCAGACCTCACTGTTATGTGGTTTGCTCCTTTGAAGCAGCAATAAACTGACCAAATCAACTTTACTATTGTCAAAAATTAGGGGTTTTTTTTAGAGTTAATGGGAGAGGGCAGCTGCAGGAGCCCTCTCTGTAATCGCAGCAGAAGATAAGGGACTGCACAGCCAAACTGAAAGAATAAATCCTGCAGAACATCTCTACTTCCTCTACATTCATTCTGTTTTATTCTCAAATGGTCTTTTTACCTCTCACAATCTCCTCCCTTGATCTTAAAGCTTTTCTTGCCCTTTCAGTCTGAGCCACCTTTCCTGCCTCTCTCTTTCAGGAATTTTGAAGGTGTTTCCTCACTCCTTCAGATCTCCCTTTCTGGAAGAATTCTAAATGTGTTTCTTTTGTTAAACTCCACGAAGGAGTTTTGATTTTGATCACCTCCCTTGATTTTGAACTTGCAGGAGTTTTGTTTTGCAGGGATGTCCCAGCTGCACCCCCACGGGGGCAGGCAGCTCCCTCTGGTAAACCAGCCCCACCTCCACTCTCCCTTAATGAACACCCTGTAATTTGTAGGGACACTGAGTCATCCCCATGGCCAAGACATCAACCCCAAACCCAGCGCTGTGCCAACAATTCCAGCTGCTCCTGGGCAAACCATCCCTGCCTCAAACAGCCCCCCCAGGGCAAACCAGCACCCCCAGGGCAAACCAGCAAACCACCCCTGCCTGAATTCCCTAAGGACAGACCACCCCTGCCTCAACCAGCACCCCCAGGGCAAACCAGGCCCCCCAGGGCAAACCAGCAAACCACCCCTGCCTCAATTCCCTAAGGACAGACCATCCCTGCCTGAATTCCCTAAGGACAGACCATCCCTGCCTGAATTCCCTAAGGACAGACCACCCCTGCCTCAACCAGCACCCCCAGCCCTCAGTTTTCCTCCCTTTCCCAAAACCTTGCTGCTCCTTGGCCCAAGTCCTGCTGGTGAAAGCGAAGCACAAATCCCACGTGGATTGTGCCTGGGTGCCTAAACCAGCTGGAAAACAGCAAAAAAAGGAGGAGAAATGAACGTACAAGGCCTTTAAAAAACCCTCCCAGGGACTGCCTCTTCTCTGTCTTCTTGTAGGAGTGCTCCTTGGCGTCCCCACCATTGTGGATGGAGTCAGGCTCAGCTGCTGGCTGCTCCCGGGGCTCTGGCTGCTCCCTGCCCTTCTGCTTGCCCAGCTCCAGCGTGGACTTCTTGTCTTTGGAGCCCTCTTTGCTCCTTGGGCCCCCAGGGTCGCTCTCAGATGGGGCAGGAGGCTTCTCCGTGGCGTTTAAAGTCTGCAGGGTTTCAAACAGGAGTTATTTTTAGTGGGGAACAGAAAGAGTTCAGAAGGAGAGCCATAAATATGTTAGGGAAAAAAAAAAGTTAAAAAATGGAAGGCCACCTGGCAGGAGGAGTCCTGCTGCCCATCAGGTTTGCATTTCCATCCAGGCTGGGATGAACTCCTGCAGTGTTGGCTCAGGGAAGGGCTCCCAGGGAGCTGATGGAATTCCATGAGCAAAGACTGCGGGATCAAACCATCCCTGCCTGGAACAACTTCATGGATGTGTCTGCTGGGGCTGCTCAAGGAGGCAGGGAACATCACTGAGAGTCACTGAAATCCCCCCAGAGTTTGCACCCCAGACAGGGAAAGCACCCAAAAAGGGCAAGGAAAAGATCTGAGAGAGGACAAAAATCAAAGGACCCCATAAAGCAAAGGATGAATGAGCAACACTCCAACCAAAAATTATCAACACAGGTTTTGGGTGTGCAAAGCCAGAATATCATAGAAAATTTCATGTACAAGTGCAAAAGAAGGGACAGGAAATCTTCCAAAAAGCCACAATCACAAAGCACCTGTGTAGAGTAAAGGGGAAGGTTCTGGAACTCAGAGAAGTTCAGGATATATTTGAAGTCCACACAAGAAAAATCATAGCTGGCAAACAAAGGATCAGACCATGAAATCGTCCCTCTTTGGAAAGCAGTAAATGAGGGTGTTTTTGCCAGGAAATCTGTTTGCAAATAGTTTTTTTTTTTAATGTAAAAAAAGAGCTCCAAACCCATATGGCTTTATTTATTGCCATCATTAAAACAGCACAAATTTGCCATGTTGAAAAGCTGGAAATCTCACATCTGCCCTCAGGCCATGGCCCAAGCTCAATGCTGTGTATTTTTCCAGCTTTGGGAATTTTACCCTTAGTCTTGAAATGTTTGGTGTTCTTCTGAAGGCCTGGGGTTGTACGCTCACACGCCAGGCTCAGCTTTCATTCAAAACAAAAACATTTTTAGATATCATGATTTCAGAGAAAACCCTGAAAGCAGAAACTTTAGAGAACCAGAATGCAAATGCACCTCTCGTATTTAAAAATAAAAAATGTTCAAGCCTGTCTAATTTTGGGGAAACAAGAATTAGAGGGGACAACAATCCTCCTGCTTTGCCTTTTTCACTCAATTCAGCTTTTCTCACTACCCAATCTTTAAAAAGTTCCATGTTTGAATCACAGAACCCATTTAATACAGTCAGGCTTGACCAGGAGACTCAACTCCTGCACTGAACATGAGCTTTTGGAATGAGTTCTTTTTCCACAGATTGATAGATGTAGCAAATATTTCCTCACACCTGGATTGCTCTGCTCTTAGACTTAAAAAAATCCACTCAGCAGCTTGTCTTTGTGCAGGAGAACGTGAGGGAGAGGATCAGCAGGTTTATAAATGTTTAAAGCAGCTTCAGTGGGGTCAGAGGAGAGCAGAGCTGTGGTCTGGGCTCACAGACACCACACACCCAACCTGTGTCACCTCCCCTGGGAAGTGACACTGCAGTGCCCAGGGGATGCAGGAGCTCTCCCAGCACAAGGATGGACACAAAGCAAATGGAAAGCTGTCTCTGGCTCAGTTAACTCTGGGAGCTCTGAGCTGCTGCCCCAGCAGCTGCTTCCCAAGACCCTTCTCAGTGGAAGTGAGAAAATGATTCTCAGGTGAAATTGCAAATGTTCACCTCCACTGCAGCAGCAAGCACAGCTCTGGGACTGTCAGCAGAGGAGCCTGGAAGCCTCAGAGACACTCTGTGAAATCTGTGCCTTTGCTCTGTGGATGTGGAATTAGAGTTTTCCTCCCCACAGGTGCCTGAGGCAGCGCTGCAGGAGCAGCAGAACCGTCCCCGTGGCTGAGAGCAGGTGGGGCCTTTGATGTCAGGCAGAATAAACACTTTTGCAAAAATATTCATAATACATTTTCCAGGCAAAAAAAAAAATACCCAACTCAAACCCTATCGGATAATCTCTTTGAGGTGTTTCATATTAACCTTGAAAGGCAGGAAATTGGCAGATTTGATATTGATGGGAGCAGCTCAGGAAATGCGGAGCGAGGCCAATGAATAATGAAAGATGTTAATGCTCCTTATTCCAAAGGGCAGCTGCTCCTGCCAGTTTGCTTTGCCTCCCTCAACATTAGCAGTGCCACTGAAATAAAAAAAGAAAAATGGACAGCATTTTCCCCCTTGTCTTACAGGAGACCTCGGGCCAAGGCTGATTTTTAAGCCCAGGATTTCTGTGGTTTTGGAGCACTGCTGAAATTTCTGGAGGGTGCAGAGTGGCAGGGGTGGGAAGGAGAGAAGAATCACAGCATTCCAGAGACACTGTGGCATAATGTAAGGAAATCCTTTCAAAGAAATCCCCAGAAAAGGAAGAAGTCAGCAGCAGATCCAGATTTCCTTGGGCTCCTCTGAGGAATCAAACTGTTCTACTTTATACCAGGGCAAGGGAGAGAAGGAGGAAGAACAATAAACTGATTTACAAAAATGGAAGGAAGCTGGCTGCTCATTAAAATAATAAAATAGATCCAGGGCTGAAACTTTTGGTGTCTTACTCAGATCACTTCACAAAGTCCTGTATGGAATAAGGACTAAGTGTCACAAGACAAGGCCCTTCTATATTTAGGATGCTTTTAGAGATTCATAATTCACGAAAATTAACCTTGGTGTCATCAGACACTGTGAAAATAGGAAGAGAGAGATATAATTTTACAGCTATTTAAAAAAGGAAATTCTGAAATGACTGTTTTGAATGCAACTTCAGTTTTCCTCTTAAAGGAAACTGTCTATAGACAGAACCTTGTTTTAGTTCTCGTTACTGAGAGATGAATTCTTCTGGATATCTTCACTTGCAGCAGATGAGGGTTTGACCCTCAGATTAACAGAATTTGTATTTCCAATGAAAATATGATTTTTCTGAAGCATTTTGAAAATCATGAAGAATAGAATGGAAATACCACACCCAAAGGCTGGGTTTAGATTTTATGAACACAGAATGAAAGAAACAAAAACAGAACAAGAAACAAATATTTTCATGGCTTTTGTTACATTGCAGTGAACAGTTTTCATTCTCATTTTCAGTTCTCTTTTGTAGAGTTTCCACCTAAATGATTCTTTCCTCATAAGACAAGTAAATCAACAAAGTAAAAATAATTCTGTGTGTATTTAGTTCCATTGCCTGAGCCAAGGTTCTTGCAGAAAGTCAAAAAGCAGCAAGAGAGAGGAAGAAGACTGAACACAAACCTGCTGATTATTTTAAGAAAAAGAACACACCCGGAAAAAGCTTCTTGGGAAAAAAAAATTACGTTGACTCTTTAAAAAGCCTGTTTAATATTATGAACAGATAAAAGAAACAGAGAAGTTATGTGTAAATATAAGAAGCTCAGTGAGCGTAGCACTTTCCTTTCAGTGACTTTTACATTTCAAGAGGCAGAGCTGTGTGGAAGCAGGTGACAGGAACCCAGCACCAGGGGATGAAGAAGCCCAGGCCAAAAATGCAAAGTCCACTTACGTGGTGTCTGGGGCTGGGACCATCTCCCTCTTCTAAACGGGGGGTCCCTCCATCACCCTTGCCTGGCTAAAACAACAAAGGGTCCTGTTTGAGGCCTTCATTCAGGATGGAAACTCCCAGGAATCAAGGCTTGAAGGCACTTCAGCAACTCCACTTGGGAAATGTGCCCATCTCCAGGGTGGCTTTTGCTGGTTCTGTTCTGTGGGGGTGGCTCCTGCCAGCCAGGTTTCCCATCAAGGCCTGAGCAGGGATCATTTCAGCCACTAAACAAGAACCTGCTGTCAGCCCTGCTGCTGCAATTTGCTAGGAAAGAGCTTTTCTCTGCTTTCTAGAGCCAAATCTGTCCTACAAGACCTAGTGGGGCTTGCTCTCTATTTACCCACCCTACTAAGTGCATGTGCTGTGAATAATTAAAGCCCACTCAGCTTTAGAGGGATGTTTCCATATTTTGTCATCAGCATACATTTAATCCTGATTTTTGCTTTCCAGTTTATTCCTGCACTCCTTAAACCTGTAAATAATAATCCTCCTTGCTTCCCACACTTCCCAGCCAGGACGATCCAGGCAGAGCCTGAGGCTGCAGCACTGGAAGGTCACTCAGAGCAAACCTTGACTCTGAAGTATCTTTTTAAGGTAAAAACCCATTTCCATCTAGATTGAAAAGTGAGAACCCCCTGTTTGACCAAACTGAGTAAATAGGACAAGCTTTGTGAGAATTAGGTTAAGCCTAAGTTACAATTAGGGCTACAAAAGGGACAACAGGAATGAGCATTTGTGTTTAAAAATGTGTTGGAGGGTTCAGTGTGTTCTCCTGGGTGCCACAGAATCCACAGGGCTCAGCAGCAAAACGTAAAATTAACTGCAGGATTTCAGAGTGCCCAAATTTAAATGTCATTTTTCATTGCACAAGTTCAATGAAAACAATGAAAGGATGTGACTTTTGTTCTAAATTTATCCCAGGCCGAGTTGTGGTTTGCTGCAGCTCTACGTTTGTAACGTGGAGCACAACAGCAGCAGCCTGGCCCCACAGATGGGCTTCCTGCAACCTGCCTTTCCTACAGAACCACAGAAATCAATGCATGGCAGCAGCAGGAGAGAAAATGAAACCCCTCCATGAGAATTCATGGCTTCTGTGGGGAAACCCTGTCCCTGGAAGGTGCCATGCTGAGCCTGGCATGGGTTTGTGCTCAGGGAGCTTTATCTGAGCAGGAGGCTGCAGAGCTGCAGGGGAGGAAGCACAGTGTGGTCTGTGCTGGGGACAAACCAGTCCAGAGTGCATCAGGATGGGCTGTGATAAGATCTGCTCTGCATTTGTGTTTTAGCAAGTCCTCAAGTGCCTTTAGGGAAAAAAAACCTGCTCGAACAGCAATCAGTGTTACCTTCTCCCCTATAAACACCCCAACCCCAGATAAAAATAGCCCTGCTTTAGCCAACCTCTCTAATCCACCTTGTGTTTTTATTGCTATTATTATTTTTAACCAAAAAACAGAGTAAAGACCTTGAGGTCTAGACAAAGCTCCCTCTTGCTGCCAGTGAGATGAGGATGAAACAATCCCAAGGATTTCTCTCCAGAGCACTGCTGGCTGACCTCTTATCCTTGCCTCTGGTCTCTTGGGCTTGCTGCTGGCCAAGGCTGCCCACAAAGTTTTCTGCAGTGAGCAGGGTGGGTTGGGATGTTTTTAAATGGAGGAGGGTGGGGACAGCCAATGCCCTGCTACAATTTCCTCAATAGTTTTGACAACATATTGATGTTGTCAATATGTTGTCTCAATTCTAAAAGCTCTTTATTACTTCAGTTTGATAATGTGGGGAAGCAGGGCAGCACAGGGACTGCAGATGGTTTGGGAACAATTTTCCTCTGGGAAGCAGGAGTAGATTCTTCTTTCTGCCTTTCCTCTTTCCCACCTGATGGACCTTTGCAGGAGTGACTGCCTCCTTTCCTTTCACGTGCCAGTTTACCTACCCTACACTAACTGCCAAGAAAAGTCGTGCCACTAAAAACACAGCTCCCCAAAGCCAGTGCAGGACAGGACACGGCTCAGGAGCACTGGCAGTGCCGCGGCCAGCCGCAGTTGGATTTGGGGGCGGGGTTGGAGATGGGCTCCTGCAGGAAGGAAGGGGGGATGCTTCCCACAGGGGGATGCTGCGGTTTGTGAAGCGGAGCATCCTCGGTGTCGCGACCCCTGGAGCTCCCTGGGCCGCCTCGGCGGGGAAAGGGCCACCGGAGCCCTTGGGACGTTCCGGGAGGAGCCGCGAGAGGGAGATGCAGGACGGGGAATATGCGGGGAGAAGTCCCAGCCGCGCATCCCTGAGTGTCCCTCATCCCTGAGCGTCCCTGAGCATCCCTGAGTGTCCCTCATCCCTGAGCACCCCCGAGCATCCCTGAGTGTCCCTCATCCCTGAGCATCCCTGAGTGTCCCTCATCCCTGAGCGTCCCTGAGCATCCCTGAGTGTCCCTCATCCCTGAGCATCCCTGTGCATCCCTGAGTGTCCCTCATCCCTGAGCGTCCCTGAGCATCCCCACGCCCTCCCAGACAAAGGCAAAGTGTTTTCCAAGCCCCTCCCCAGCCCTCGGAGCTCCCGGAGGGCAGGGCAAGGCTGCTCTTACCAGCTTAAAGAACTTCCTCAGGTTTGCCTTGGGCGTTTTGCTCTCCGCCCCTCGCGGTTTCACCTCGGTGCTCTCTGTGCCCTTGCTCTCGTCCCTGTCGGAAGCCACGGCCTCGGGAGCCACCTCTGCCTTCTCATTGCTCACGGCCTCTGCTTCTTCCGAGGAGTTCTGGGGTTGGGAGTAAAGTGGAAGAAACATTCTGACTCAATCAGTGAGGAGTTGGTTGATTTCTTAAAATTTTACAATCGAACAGGGTATAAAAGCATCCTCAGTTTCACTGTTCTCTTTGTGTTGCTTCAGGAATTTGATTAATTCCAAATGAAAGGAAGTAAATTAGTGTTAAAATCCCACCAGTTTATATAAATGAAAGAAATAACCTTTCTTGAGTTGCTGGCTCCCAAGCACAAGAACCTAGCTTTGATTACAATGTAAGAGTGAAAATGAAATCACTCACAGCAATGCTGTCCTGAGGAGATGAGGCTCAAGCAAATCCAGTAAATATGAGAAAAATCATACTCGGGAATTTGCACCCAAAAGCAGAATTAGGATTATTTGAAACACACTATGGACACTATAAATTGCTGAAACCTGGCCTTGGACACTTCCAGGGATGGGGCAGCCACAGCTCCCCTGGGAATCTGTGTCAGGACCTCACCTCCCTCCCAGGGAACAACTCCTTCCCAATATCCCATCTAAACCTCCTCTGTGCCAGTTTGAAGCCATTCCCCCTGTCCTGTCACTCATTTATTCTCATTTGTCACCACGTTCTTTTATTTGGACTCTGCCACCTTTATTGTGAACAAGGATATTTCCTGTTCCCCTTCACAGCAGTTTTTCTGTGTGCTGTTGTCACCTCCCTTTCTGAGCAAACAAAATCCCAGTTTATTTAGTCCTTCATACAGAAGCCATCCAATATATTTACTCAGTATTCCATCACACCTTTTAGTTCTGTCATATTTTTAAGTTGCAGGGAACTCCACATTCAGGAAGGGGACTCACCATGGACTCCTACAGCAGCAGGAGAGATTTTGCTTTGTTCCTGACTCCTCTTTTGTGGAAGAAACAACATTTTGGGGGTGGGGCAACAGGGAGAAGAATGATGAGGGAATAAATATTCCTTATCCCCTGCTGCCTGAGATGGCTGCAGCGCATCCCACTTCCCCGTGGAATTGTAAATTTAATTTATATTTATGAACAGCTTGGAGATAATCAATCTATAATAATTTTACTCTGGATCTCTGCCTATTCACACATCCATATCATCAATTCCCCATCTATTTGCTGGAAGGAAATGATTCAGAGCAGAGTGGAAGCAGTGGCTCAGTAAGGCAGAGCTCAGCTCCTGGGATCTCTCCACTCCGAGGGGGCAGGTTGGGATCACTCTGCTGTACCCCAAAGGAGTTTTGTCTCTGCAGCTCTGGCTCTGCACTGGAATTGGTGGCACAACCAACAGAAGCACCCTGGGACCAAATGCCAAGCTCCAAAAAGCACTGCCCAGTTAAATTAGGGTTAGGCAGCTATTCAGGGATTGAGTTGTTTCAAGTATCAGGGATTTTTGCACATTTCTTCAGGAAATTTTTCTGCAGGACAAGGGGGAATGGCTTCACACCGAAAGAAGGAAAATTTAGGTTGGATATACAGAGGAAATTCCTCCCTGTGAGGGTGCTGAGCCCTGGCACAGGTGCCCAGAGCAGCTGGGGCTGCCCCTGGATCCCTGGCAGTGCCCAAG
>JAYDZK010000070.1:12581768-12596168 GCA_034509185.1 Euphonia xanthogaster | reverse complement strand
GGCGCGTCCTGCCGGCCTGCAGCCGCCCTGGCATCCGCTGCAACACAGGAGAGAGGGGTTATCCATGGGCACGGGCACCCTGGCACACAGGAGAGAGGGATCACCCATGGGCACGGGCACCCTGGCACACAGGAGAGAGGGATCACCCACGGGCACGGGCACCCTGGCATCCGCTGCAACACAGGAGAGAGGGATCACCCACGGGCACGGGCACCCTGGCATCCGCTGGAACACAGGAGAGAGGGATTACCCATGGGCACGGGCACCCTGGAATCCCCTGGCACACAGGAGAGAGGGATTACCCATGGGCACCCTGGAATCCGCTGCCATGCAGGAGAGAGGGATTGCCCACGGGCACGGGCACCCTGGCATCCCCTGCCACACAGGAGAGAGGGGTTATCCATGGGCACCCTGGCACACAGGAGAGAGGGATCACCCACGGGCACCCTGGCACACAGGAGAGAGGGATTACCCACGGGCACAGGCACCCTGGCATCCCCTGCCACACAGGAGAGAGGGATTACTCACGGGCACGGGCACCGTGGGCACGGGCACCCGGGCTGGGGTGAGCTGGGTCTGAGGGCACACTGGGGACCCCAGTGCTGCTGCTCAGCCTCCAGAGCTGATTTTTGCCACCCCTCACTGAAATCAGTGTGAATTTACCCCCTTTGCAGTGTCCAAGTCAGATACCAGCCCTGTTTGGCACTACTCAGCCCAGCTAACAGCAAATTAAAATCAGTGATATGCAAAAAAACCCCAAACCAGTAAAACTCGAGAGAGTTGTACATCAGTGTATCACCTGCTCCTCTGTCAAAGCTAAAGAAACAAAAGGAATGGGAAGCACCAGGACTGATCCCATCTCCTGGCTGGCCCAACTCCCAGAAGGGAGTTCTGTGCAGTCAGAACTGATTTCAGTCCTTTTCCCTCGCCCTGCTGCCTGCTCTCCTCAGTGCAGCTCCTCCCTGCACCTCTCCTTTGCCTGTGGGTTCTTTTGAGCCTGATTTGAACACTGATAAATCACATCCCAGCCAGGTTTCTTGTCCTTACATTTCTCTTTACATTTCACATTTCTTCTCTCACAAACTGTGGCTCAGAATCACATTTCCTCCCCCAAAACTCACACCAATCATTCCACGTGTACGCATGTGGCCATCACACCTTAGATGCAAAACCCCTTTCGATTTAAAAGTATATTTTATGATTTTATGAACCAATGGTGCTTTGATAACACAGCTGAGGTGAAAATCCCTGGTATGGGATTCACAGGCAGGAAAAGGCAGCTCCTGCTTTACACAAGACAAAAGAAAAAGAATCTTGCTTGGATCTGTTTTGTGGCTGGGAGGCAGAAGCACAGATGATGTGGTGTGAAACCCCAATAAAAAAGGATCTTGTTTAGAGGTAAATCTTACAGCTCCCCCTGAGCTTCAGCTTCTCTTCCCTACTTGGGCTGGAATATGGATCTGATTTCCCTGTCAGTCATCACCACATTTCAAGGATGAATTTAGATGTATTTAATTACAACTGTGGAAAGCTGACAGGCTCAAACCGACTTGCTGAATTAGAACAGGAAAATTGTCAGTTTCAATGTAAAATTGAAATTAGTTCAAATTATAATTGTAATAGTCTAGTCAATATTATGCCTTTCACATTTTCCTTTAAGAGAAAGAAAACCCCAGATACCAAAAAAACCTGACTGAAACACATCTTCCACACAGCACGGATCTTCAGTGTGAAATTCTTTGGGATTAGGAAAACAGAAGGGTTCGTATTTAAAAATGCAGAGGTGGTTTCTAAGACTTTATCATCCTGTGGATCAGAACACATAGCCAGGACATGGATTTTTTTATCCTTTTCCAGAACATGAACTGTTCTCTTCTTGCAAAACATTTCCTGGTGTCCCCCAGAAACCCCAAACCTCTACAAGAGCCCACATTCCCCTACACTGCTGCATTTTGTCCTTTCCAAGAGCCACATTTGGGCTCCTTGCAGCAACAACTGCCCCAGGGCGTGTTGGAGACACGAATTGCACCCGGAATTCCCCCAGAGCCTGGGCAGTTTGTCCCCAGCGTGGCAGGGACCAGCCCCAGAGCACCCCTGCCTGGTGATGCTGCACACAAAGCCCTCCCCTGTAAATCCACTTTTTGGGGCCGGGGCAGAACCAACCCCCAGAACTACTAAACAGCATCCAGAGAACTTCGGCAAGAATTCCTTATTTTTCTTTTTGTTGTATTTAAACTTTGCAGCTTCTGCAGAGCTGCATTTCCATGTCAGAGCTGGGACACGGGGTTCATCCCCTCGTTCAAAGCCACGCATGAATATTTATCGTTCCTTCAGTCCAAACCTCCCCCAGGGCACTTCCAACCCCCTTCCCAGCCCATACCTTCACCATTCACTGCCGGGGGAGGGCTCTGAACAAACACCACGGATCCATTTGTAATACCATCATGAGACTCGCAGAGAGGCTGAAATAACAAAAACCAGAGAGTTCAGGACATCAGAAGGGTGCAAATTGCACTGGCAGCAGCCAGAGGAGGTGGGAGTGGGGTTGCTCACCTGGTGACTCTTCACCGTGCAGGTGCTGTCATCCTCAGCTTCCTCCGGCACACTCGGGTTATTCCCCATGGCTCCTGCGAGGTGGAGGAGAGACAAACCCCAAATAACCCTTTCTCTGCCATTAATGTGAATTCACTAGCTAAGAGACAGCCAATGGGGGCAGGTGTTAAAATCCCTAAAATCCCACCCAAGGGAGCTGCCCCATCCTCAGCCTGGCCCAGCCCATGGTGCTCAGGGCTCACAGCTGCTCCCCAAAATGGCACGAGCCTACAAACTTTTCTTGTTTGTGGAGGCAAACTGGCTGCAGCCCCACCTGCAGAGCTCCTCGGGCTCAGGAGGGAGCAGCGTGGGGTTAGCAGCAGAACAGGGCTAAAACCTGTGCAGAAATTACAGCTTGTGGGGTTTAGTCTGGTTTTTATTTAATAAAGAGCAGGGAGAAGGAAAGAGGCAGCATGGAAAGGCATCACACGTGGAAACGGAACTGCAGCCTGTGTACTAATCCACATAAACCTTCTGGGGTTTATTTTCCTTTTCTTTTCCTCTTAATTTCAAATACATTTAGGGGCCTTCCTTTTCTTGTCCCTTATTTTCTTTTACCCTTAATTTAGAATACATTTATGTACCCTCTGATCTTGCTCTGTAAATTCTCTGGGGCCAAACACTCCCTGAAAAACGGTGGAAGAGCAAAGCAGACCCGAGTGAACAGGGGAGCTCCTGTTGACTTAGGATATAAACGTGTGTTTGCTGTTAAAGCTCCCAAATAAACAGTGAGTAGAAAGCCTCCTGAGCCACACCCGGAGAGAGGGAGGTGCCCAAGGAGAGGAGGCTGGAGCTGTGCTCACCCTCTGGGATGCCCTGCACAGCCACCACAGCAAACAGAGTTATTACTGCTCTGCTTCCTGCCTGGGGGAATCACTGACGCTGCAAAGAATGGAGGAGAACACCTCCTTTAAATAAATCAGATTAAATTTTAATTAAACCACTTTAGCAATCAGGGAAAAAAAGGAAATCAGTAGTTTTAGTAAATGACCTTGCCTAGGATTGGGATGGGAGAGCAGGGTCAGCTCTCAGCCCCAGCCCCGGGTCTGCTCTGATGGCTGAGGCTGTCACAGGGTTTTATTCCTCAGCTGATATGCCCAGGATAAATCAGAAGTCCAGATTTGGAGTGGGAAACAGCCAGAGCCTCCCCGTGGATGCATAAAGAGCTCCTGCCCTTGCTCTGTGACTGTTTCCTGGAAGCTTCCAGGGTTATCCCATGGCAGGAGAAGAAAACAAGATCTGAACCCAGGCCCGATGGTAAATTCAGTGTCTGGTTTGTGCCAGGACACAGCTCAGGCACAGGATGGAATATTTGCAGGTTTGGTTCCTTTCCCACACGTGCTGTAAAATCTGTGAGAGAGAGAAGCAAATTCCTCTTCTATTTTTTTTTTTTTTAATTTCAATGATTTCTAGCTGATTCTCAACCCCTGCAGCTTCCTGTTGATGCAGATTTCCTCACTCCAGGTGAGCTGTCTGGAGCTGATGCAGAGCAGGGACCAGAGGCTCTGCTCTCAGGGGGAGCTCAGCCATTTCCTAAAATCCAGCTTATAATTCTCACTGAAATAAAACAAACACAGCAGCCATGTGGAATCTCAAAACATTTTCACTCCCAGGAACTCTCTCAAGGAAAGATGGAGATGAACAGGAGGGGCTTTTTGCTAAAAATGGGAAAAATTGCTACACAATCCCAAATGTGATCCCAAAACTCCAAACCACTCTCTGCTGTGCACATGGAGAGTATGGAGCTGGGGCTGCCCCATCCCTGGCAGTGCCCGAGGCCAGGCTGCAGCAGCCTGGGACAGTGGGAGGTGTCCCTGCTCTGGCAGGGGTGGGACAGGATGAGCTTTAGGGTCCCTTCCACCCCAAACCCCTGCGTGATTTAGGAAACATCCACGTGTGCTACTTCTGCCGTATTTTAAAGAAAAATGACAGGTCACTGCCACCTACAGACGAATGTGAGCAGCAGCAGTGATGAGCCAAAGGCAGCACATGAATTAAACTGGCAGCTGATGTCACAGCTGTGCCCTTGTGCCAGCTCCTGCAGCTGACTGTCCCCGTGTGGCTCCAGAGCTGGAACAGCAGCCCCAGCCCTGGAATTCCCATGGAATGGTTTTGTTTTTCCCAGAGTGCTCACATCCATTTTTCTCTTGTTTGATACACCGTGGCTTAAGGCTGGAGTTATTCAACATGAAGGCAAATAAAGGCAAATAAAGGAGCTCTCACGGTGTGTTTTTGGATTAGATAACCAGGGAATTGCAGCAGAATTTGGTTGGAAGGGCCCTTGGAGATCACCCAGCCCAAGCTCTGCCCAGGCAGGGCCACCTGGGGCAGGTGACACAGGAACTCAGCCAGGTGGGTCTGGGGTGTCTGCAGAGAGGGAGCTCCACACCCTCCCTGGAGCCGTGCCAGGGCTCTGCGGGAAGAACCGCCTCACTTAGTGAGAGAAAATGTGACAACTTTTATGGGAGAAGATGGATTTGGAGCACTGAGAGGCAAGAACATTCCTCAGAATGACAGGAAAGCCCCTAGAAGTCAGCAGCAGCTGCAGTAACTCCTGTCCTGAGGCTTCCCTTCTAGGTACAGGTTTTTCACCAAGTCCCAAGGGTATTCTCCTTGTGGGGGTCCCTCAGGCCAGCTGGAATCCAGCCTGACTGGTTCCAAAAGGAACATGACCTACCAGCTTCTACAGCTCTGAAACAATCCCTTTCCCAAATTATGCCTCACTGCTTCCATTGTAATGCAGAAAATAATTCAAAAGGAAAATAAATGTATTTTTAATTGGTTTTAATGTTACGTGCACCGCAGTGTGCCAAGTTCAAGGCTTGGGAAAATCCTCCTTTTTCACTCTCTCTCTCTCAAAAATCATTGGTTTGGTCCTGGCAGAATGGTAAGAATGGTAAAAGTTTTGAAAATATGAGAGAAAATTACTGCAAAATCTATGATCTGCAGTGTGCTGCTGAAGGCAGCCGAGCCTCCCCTCCCTGATGCGTTGAACAGCCTGGAATATTGCAATCACCCGTGTCTGTAAATGCCAAAAGCCAACTAACAACTAACTCCTCCCTAAAAGTTACCATACGTTGCATTTAAACATCACAGAAAATAATCCATTTCCCTGCCCTTGGAACCCAGGTGAGCCTGAAGACATGGCCACGTCCGGGTGGAAAAGCAGAATTTTCGGCTCTGATTGACGTGGAGCGAAGAAAGGGCTGAGAACAGCACAGAGTGCAGAAATTCTGCTTACCTTGAGAGCAGCTCTGCCTTGTCCTGCAGGGAGAGGCAGCTGGGGCTGGGCAGGGGGCAGCAGGGTGGCTCTGAGCCCCGGCAGAGCTGGGCAGCAGCAGTGGGCACACCGGGACAGCAGGAGCTGGGACAGCTGGGATGAGTCACCTACAGCAAACAAGGAACACCCCGGAGCACCTGGGAGCCAGCCTGGCAGGGGCTGGGCATGCAGGACATGCTCATTTACAGTCCTCAACGCTCTTGGGACACTCTAATACCATTCTTTCAGCCACTCCACGCTGGAGCCAAGTGGGAAAAGCAAAATAGTTCAAACATTCACGCCCTGGGCTCTCAGGGAAGGGACAGCTCCACAATGCCACCAGGTGAGCAAGCAGTCGCAGAGTGGCTGGGGAAAGCTCTGCCACAAAGCTGTGCTCCCGTTGTGCAGGAAAAGCCAGGGCACTGCTGGGGAAAGGCAGAGCTGCTGCTTTAAAACACAAATAAAGAAAATGAGACTTGCAGGAGCTCCCAAGATCCTTGGGCAGGAGAGCACAGGCAGGACGGCTGGAGCAGAGCAGCAGAAAGCAAAGGCAAAAAATGCTTTTGTGAGAGCAAAACCCAGGAAAAGCCAAACCAGCAGAGCAGAGCTGCACAGAGGGAAGGAAGGAAGGAAGGGAGGATAGGGAGGAGATGAAGGAGTTACCTGGGGGAGAGGGGCCAGGACAGCCTCTGGGAGCTGTCCAGGTGATGGATGTGCTGCTCACCCAGCCCCGACTGCCGTGCCCCTGTCCCTGCTGTGCCCCACGGTCATGCAGGGAGTGCTCACAAACACTGGGTGCAAACACAGCCAGGGTGGAGCAGCCCCATGCCCCTCCCCAGGTGTTTTCTCTTCTCAGCTCTCTGGCCACCCAAGCCTGCTCCGAGGCACTCGTGGGTCCCTGTTTCTGGGGCAGCCCCTCACCACCCTGCTGTGGGGATGGTGGCATTGTGCACAAACCCCTTCCCAACACGGGCTTTCCCCAAAATGCAGAAAAAGCCCAAAGTTCTTTCACTGGCAGGGCTGTTTGCTGTTGTCAGTGTGGCTCCTGATCCCCCTGCAGAGTGAGCAGCCTAAGTGCTGCTATTTTAAGGCCATTGTCACCTTTGGTGCTCCCTCAGGTGAGTCAGGAGCTCACACACACCAGGGGTGTCTGCAGCAGGGAGAGCTTTTTGTTCTCAGTTTTCACAGCACATCAGCCGATGAAACCCGGCTTTGCAAAGTGAGGTTTCCACAGGCAAGCAAAATAGCAAGAAAAAATTCCCAATTTCATGGTTTGAGAGGAACACCATTGACTTGCTTGCATCATCCAGCTGGCACTTTTATTTCAGAGCTCATGATGGGTTTGGGTATAATTCTGTTACTAATCATGACAAAGAGAGGAAAACAGATTTGTCAGGAGGGTTGTGCTGCCTGGGGAGGGTGTCAGGTGTTTCAGGGGTGATGAGGAACCTGCGAGGGTGGAACAAGAGCAGGAATCTGCATCCAGCACCTCAGCAGGGCATGGGAAGGGAGGGGGCATCCTGATTCCCTCATTTCTTCCAGCACTGGGTCAAGCATCTTTCTCATTTTCTCCTTGGTGCAAATCCCTGTCTGCTGCAAGCTCAGGTGATGTCCCTCCAGTCCAGTCTCAAAGTTCCATCCACAGACTGGATATGATTTAGGAATGGTCCCTGGAACAGAATTTCTCCCTGGGCTGAGGCACAGAATCCCAGCCTGGCTGTGAAACCACTCTCCCATGCAATAATGCTGGACTAATTGTCTCTTTTATTTTTTGGTTTTGGTCTTTCTCCCCTGGTTAAAATATTATTGGGAAGTGGTTTTGAAATGCAAGATGTAAATATTTAATTCCAGAAATGCTTCATTTCTGTAAGAGGTCATTACATCCACTACAAATTTGCACCATATTTTGCCTTCCATGGATCTGTTTGCTCCTAAAATGTTTTCAAATTCAGCCTTAAAACCTTAATATTCATCATGAAGGAAGTAATTTGGATTATCATGTCCTTTACCCGTGAATGTAAGAATTGCAGTGCTCCTTTTCCTCCAAAAAAGGCTTTTCCTGAACTGAGCCATCACAGTGAGCTTTATCCTGATTAATTTTTCCCAGTTGTGTGGACAGTGAACCATCCATTCCTCGAGGTGTCTTTCAACTCTTTAATATTCTTTCCCAGTAATTTCAAAGCCATCCCATGTTTCAGTCAAGGACAGACCAGAGGGACACACGTTGAATTTTATTTTGCCAAACTGGGAATTATTTAGCTGGGGGGCAGCCACAGAAAATCTTCTGCAAAGCACAGGAAACTGTGCTGCTTTCATGATTTTTCAGCCCTCAAAATGCTATTTTTTCCCTTTCTAAAAATCTCCAATGAAGCTGTCACCAAATAAATCTTCCTCCCCTGCAGGAAATGCTCAGCTCGTGCATCTGACAGCTGCATTAAACTTCCTGCCCATCAATGGCACAGAGCTCCCAACAATTATCAATGATTAACCAGCTTCTTTATGACTGTCCAGAGGGAGAGCCAAGAGCATTCAAATATTGACAGTGGAGGAGCAGATGACTCCTGCTCTGTGCTTGCATCTGCCTCTGCCACACGTGCTCTGGAGAGGGTTGGTGGGTGGGTTGGAGGGGAGGGTTTCCATCTGGCTGCTGCTGCCAAGGTTTATTCAGCAGAGCACGAGGGATCAGCAGCAAAACCCCCCTGGCAGGGAGGGCAGAGGGAACCTGCAGGAGAACAGCTGAGCAAAGAGCAAAATTAGGCAGAGCTCCAGTGGAATTCTGACAGTTTGGAACAAAATATAAGTGAGGTTTTGACTCAGCTTTGATGTTCCTCTCAGAAGAGGATGGATGGAGTGAATCGTGGAGTCTTTCAGATAACAGAGCCCAGCATTTGCATGGATTGATGGATCCTGGATCCCGGGCAGGGAGAGCTGTGGGAGCTTCCTGAATCCCAGACCCAGCCCAGCCCCTGGGCCTCTGGGATCCACAGGGTTTGTTCACCTGGAGCCTGCATTCCTAAGACACTCTAAGAGACCCTCTGAGGGTCACACTGTCAGTTCACCCTACTTAGAGAAGGTTCCCAAAAACCTGAGGCAGTGCAGGGACTGATGCTGTCACACAGCTGGGGCTTCCACACCTGACAGGCCCCAAAACAAGGTGCTGGCCCTCTGAAATTCCTGATATCCATTACAAAATCCATAATCCCTGGGACAGACACAAGCTGGAAGCTGGTGCAGAGGTGAAGTCATGCCCATCACCACGAGCATCCTCCTCTCTGGGGGAGCAGGTGCTGCTTTGGACTGCAAAAGGAAAGCACACCTGAACTCCTCGTGTTCCTGCAAACCTGAAAAGCCTGGCTCAGAGCTCCAGGGAAAACTGTTTCTGCTGAAGTTCTGCTGGAGTTCTAAGCTGGATGGGACCTGGCTCCTGTACAGCTGGTGGTCCCTGGGGCTGCCCCAGGGATGTTTTCAGCCAGTCAGGTCTCCCTGCTGCCTCTCACGGAGTTCCCATTGATGCTCAGGTCTGTCCTGTGTTTCACCACTGCGGTCTGAGTGGGCAGTGGAAAGGAGAGAGTGACTGCTCCAGTGCAGGAGCTCTGGGAAGCAGCACCATCCCGAAGCATGACCAAGCCTCCCGTGCCTCTCAGCAGGCCCTGGGCCAGGCTGCAGCCCCTTCTGTGGTCTGGCTCTGCAGCAGCTCCAGCAAGCCCAGAGGAATCCCTGCAGATCCCCACGGGGCTGGGAGCAGCCTCTGGCTCACACACTCCAGCTGGAGCTCAATGGGAAACATTCCCTCATTCTGCTTCCCAGAGATGCTGAGCAGCGTTTTTAAATGATATTCCAGCCTGGAGTTCCTGCAGACTGTGAGTCACAGTGCTGATGTAGGCAGGGAGCTGCTGATCTGATGGTCTCTTCTTCCCCCATGACAAAAATCCCCAGGCTCCTGCTGCCACTGTTCTTCTGGTTTTAAACAGGGGGGATTACAGACTCTACACCAGCTATTTCTCCACGTGGGAGCTTCTAGAACAGATGAAAGGCTCCTGTGTCAGGACTGAGACAGAGAGTTATTGTAGACGTGGTGCCCCAGTGGGTGGAACAGGCATTTGAACCACAATTACTCTCCTGTAGGAGCACTTTAAGTCTCTATCAAATATGCAGTGATGATAACAATACTATGTCAAATATCCACTTCCTTCTGCACAGCCTGGGCCACCACTCTCCCTAGCAGGCTCTGCTTTGAACCCCCTGGCTCTGCTTTCCCCTGTCAGTGCTTCCCCTTCCCAAGCCTGAAATATGGAATATTTGAGGAGCTGCAGCTACCAAAAAGAAGTAAAAAAAATTCTTCTTGTAAATTCTGTATTTGATTCTTGCCTTGAGTGAGGAAGCAGCAGACACATGAGCATGGGCCTGCAGCAGGGGCAGAGAAGTGCTGGATTTTGGGGGAGTTTGGCCCCCGTGGCTCGGGTCTAGGATGTTCTCCTGTGCTGAGGAGGGGCCAGGCACGAGGCTGAGCCTGCTCTGGTGGGATGTGCAGAGCTGGGAACAGCAGAGTGCCCACAGGTGTGTCCTGGCCAACTCCTGCTGCCAGCTGGACACGGGTGAGGCCATGGCCACACTCCTGCCCTTCTGTCAGGTGCTGCAGTCCTGGTGCCTCCTGCTTACCAGATCACCTGGGAGAGCTCTCCCTGCAATTCCAGCTGTGAATTCCTGCAGCTGCCCTGCAGCACGGGGTTAAAGCTCCTCTTCAGCCCAGGAGAACCTCCTCAGGTCACTGCAGGATTAGGCCAGCTGCAGCCAATTTCTCTTCCAGGAAAAATGATTTGCTAAACTTGTGCCAAGTGGAAACGCAAGGATGGATATCCCTGATGCAATCCACTGAAGGGATAAAAGCTTTAAAGCTGCAGGAGGAAACATTAACCTCAGCGAGGGATAAGAATTTGATATCACTTTATTGCTGCCACTGGGATATCAGGCAGGAGCTGTGCCAGCCCCTGGGCTGTCCCTTTCCCTCTCCCTCTCCCCTTTCCCTTTCCCTTTCTCTTTCCCTTTCCCTTTCCCTTTCCCTTTCTGAACTCGTGTGAGCTCCGTGACCCCGCCGGATTACTCAGCACAGCTGAGAGCCAGAGCGTTATTCCAGGAGAGTTCCAGGGCTCCCCGAGCAGCCCTGTCCTGCAGCACAGCTCCCCGGTGAGCAGTGACACTGCAGCAGCGACACTCCTGAGCAGGACCTGACCTGTCCTCCATGGCCAAGGCCTGGCAGTTCCACTTCCCACATAACCCTTCATTTCCCCCTTTATTTTACCCACTTGTAGAAAGCAATTAGAGCTTGAAACCTGACCACATTCCCAGCATCAGCTGAGGGGTGCTCAGGGAAACTCAGGGATGCTCAAGGGATACTCTGACATGCTTCGGGATGCTCAGGGATGCTCACAGAAATTCTGGGATGCTCAGGGATGCTCACAGAAGTTCCGGGATGCTCAGAGAAGTTCCAGGAAGCTCAGGGATACCCATGGAAGTTCCGGGATGCCCGGCAGCCTGTCAGCAGGTGGCGGCGTTAAGCCGCGCTCAGCCAGGAGATGCTCAGTGCGCTCAGCTGAGCCCGGCGTTTCACCCCAAAACTTCCCTTCCCTTCCCTTCCCTTCCCTTCCCTTCCCTTCCCTTCCCTTCCCTTCCCCTCTCCCTGCTATAGGGAGCCACCAGATAACCAACCTCTGTTTTAAGTTTCTGAGCATTTGGGACTCAAAAGGAGGTGCTCTCAAGCAGCCTTGTGCCTTCCAACCCTTTCCAGGTACTTCCAGCCATTTCCCCCTCCTGCAAAGGAATTTTCTGTCAGTTCTCCTCTGCCTCCAGCCAAGGACAATCCTGGCTGATGAACTGCACCTGTCTGTGCACGTTTGTGCAGCTCAAACTGGAAGTGAGATTTCTACTCTTTAATTGCCTACTCTGGAAAAAAATAATCTTTCCAAGCCCTCTGGGTTTCCTCCATGCTGCTCCAACATCAACTGTTGTTCCTGTGCTGTTAAAATAGGCTGTGGTGGCTGAGGGGAGAGTTTGGCTGCACAAGAGCTGTTCTTGTCGTGACAGACTCATGGGCAGGTTTGTTTTTAGCATCTTGAGTAAAATCCTAAGTCCCAGCTGTGAAAATAACATGTGGGTGTCAACAGGTCAATGACATACTCACACGTCCTTTAAAATTAGGTTATTGTGGGGATTGTCTTTTAAATAAAGAAATAGAACCAAGAGAAGTTCTTTTGATGTTTGGGTAATTCAGAGTAACTTAAACATTTCTTTAACGATGAAATTTCTCCCTCTAGCATTAATGAACCAGCTGTTATGATTGACTTCTACTCCAGCTTCATCCCTTTGTTCCCATTCTGAACAAAAATCCCAGTTTAGGCATGAGAAACCTTCTGAAGATGCCTCTTGTGCAGGCAGAGGTGGAGGGGGGTAAATGCCAGCACATGACTCAGGCTGTGTCTCAAGCAGCTGCCACTGTTTGCTCTGAACCAGGCTGCTTCTGTAGTTATCTTTATTGGGTTTTTTTCTCTCAGATCAAGTTTTTGTGTTGTTAAATTTGTTCCCTGGGGTCAGGGAGTCCGTGCTGGTGTTTTCAGGCGTGGTTAATGATTTAAGGTGACTCATATGTCAGGGCTCACTCACTCAGGCCCCACAACAAACCCAGCAGTGACTCAGGAAGGTTTTTTATCACTGCGTTGAGATGATGTGTGCTCAGGGAATTCCAAAAGAAAGAGCAATAACAGATATTTTAGCGGGGCTTTTTTTGTGTGTTCCCACTATCTGTTTGTGGCTCTGAGGGGATTAGATAGCCCTTATCAGGGCCAGCCCACATGGCCCAGAAAGCAGCAGCTGCTGCAGGCCTGGGTTTACAGAGGACACCGTGGTTAATGTTTTTGCAGCTGGCATGTGACTGCAGAGGGGACACCCGAGGGACAGCAGAGGGGAGCTCTGCACATGTGGCACTGCTGGGGTGGCTGAGTGCAAGAGGCAGAGCCATTCCAGGTCCCATCTGAACACGTCCAAACCCCGGGGAAGGGAACCCACCCATTTTAGTCAGCTCTGGAAACCACCTGCACAGAGATTAGTGAGAGTGCAGTGCAGAATCACAGGGCTGGCAGGGACACTGCAGCTCACCCATCCAGCCCTGGGCACCTTGCACTGCCCAGGCTGCTCCAGCCCGGCCTGGGACACATCTCCAGGGATCCAGGGGCAGCCACAGCTGCTCTGGGAATGCAGTCCCAGCCCCTCACCATCTCACAGGGAGGAATTCCTTCCCAATGTGTGAGCAGGGACCACAGAGGGAATGATTTCCCTGTGTTGCTGTCCCCTGCTGGGGGCAGACACAGCACCAACAGAAGCTGAGTTATTTATGGTCAAAAATAAAGAATGAGCTTGAAGGGTTGAGTCAGAGCAGAAATCCCATAGGAAAATTGTGGGTGCATTCCATAACATGAGACTTCTTCAGCAAGGATTAGTAACAGCTGAAGTATTCTGTCACATAAATGTCACTTTTTGTAATGCTCCTCTGAGATAGGGACTACTATTTTTCCCCCAGGAAAAAAACTGGTTGGGAATTCTCAAAGCATCTTGATTGTATTTGTGTATCCTGCAAATTCCACATGCAAACACTTCCGAAGGGCAGTCCTGGCACTTCCCTGACCCCGGATTTGAGGAGTTATAAATAACTGCAGGAAGCACTACACGTCCCACTAGTCTGGGTAATATTTAGTGGGGGTCAGTGTGCAATGAACTCCTCAGGTAACGGAGTCCAGTGGACAATTATTGCCTGACACTTCAGTTTTCTGTTTGGATAATTTGACCTTTTAATTGAGCACTTAACCTGAAAGTTTACACAGTTAGAGGCCACTCTCAGAGGAGAAAAACCACCACTGTTATAGACATTCTTCTCCAAATTTCCAATTAAAGAAAACCATGGGAATGGAGTTTTCCTGTGCCTGCTGGCTGGTGTTGGAGCTCACAGGAGGAGAGCAGGGGTATTTGAAGCCCAGGGATTCTCTGGCAGGGCAGAGTGGGTCAGGTACTGGCAGGGCTGGGATGGGCTGCCCTCGTTGGCCTCTCCCTTATCACAGAGGGATTCCTGCTGGAGGTTTGCTCTGCCTGCTTGGGTCAGCTGGGTTTGCTGGGCACACACAGCATGGCTGTAATCCGTGTTTTCCCCAGAGCTGGAGGGGTTTTGGAAGGGCAGTTCATTTGCTCAGCAAATCCTTCAGGAGTGGGAAAAGGCTGGGGGAGGCACAGCCAGGACGGGGCTGCTCCTGCTGCTTCAGGGTCCAGCCTGTGGCTCCCTCTCCATTCCCAACCTGCTCCCGTTCCCAAGGCTGCCCTGCTGCTCCAGGTGCTGCCCGAGGGCATTCCTGGGGACTGAGCCTGCTCCCAAAGATGCCTCAGGTTTGGGCTTTTCTGTGTTTCAGGTTCTGTGCTGCTTTAGTGGGCAGTTCTGAGCTTCACATTATGGGATGCTGAGCTCTGTGCACAGAGCAGGGAGACAAAACAATTCCTGCTCCAGCTGGGCA
>JAYDZK010000070.1:12569542-12581627 GCA_034509185.1 Euphonia xanthogaster | reverse complement strand
CCGGCCGGGCATTTTGGGGCCATTTTGGTTCATCTTGGGGGCAGCCCTGGCTGGGCTCTGGTGCTGCCCAAGGTGGATCCACTGAGGAGATCCTTGGAATCAATCCCTGCTTTATTCTGGAACTCTGTCCAGCCTCTGCTCCAGCTCAGCCTTCCCAAGGCAATTCTGCTGAAAACAGTGTTTAGAGAAGCCACCCCATGATAAAATATATATATTTATACTTCCTTGTGAACTTTCTGCAGCTCTGGTGGATCACCCAGCTGCTAAAATGGGTTGTAACTCTACCAAGGAAGTAGCTCAGAGATTCAGAGACACCAGATTCCAGTGGGGGTTTTTTCCACCTTTAATAATGTCCAATAAAAGATAAAAGGTGGGAAGTGTTTTCCTGCAGATCAGCAATTGCTGAAAGCCAGGGCAGTGCTCTTACTCATGGGCAAGCCTGATAATCCCACAAACTCACTCATCCATCCTCCAAGAGGAATTTCTTCCAGCCCAGATCACCCAGTTCATTGCTGGTAAGAAGGAGGAACAACCTTTTGCAATATGTTCCTCCCAGCCAATCCTCCTTTGCTACTGGCTTTTTCCTGCCAGGTTGCCCAAGAATATTGAAGAAAATTCAGGGAGACTTTTTCACACCACTGACTACCCCATGTTTTTGCTGGCAGCAACAAACCAGGGCTTGAAAGTTTGTGCAATGTGGAGATGGGATGGGTGGGTGGGGGAATAACTGAAAATGCAAAAGCAAACTCAGGGTTTAGGGTGTGGGATTTTGGGTGCTTCTGCTTTGGGCGAGACAGGGAGAGAGAGGAAAAGAGAAAGAAATTCAACACAGAAGCAGTTCCAGCTGAAAATTCTCAGTGAAATTGTAGAGAAGAAATGGCTTTGGGAGATAATTTCTCTACACATGTTCATGGCAAAGGAAAACAGTGGCTACAAAGATTTTTACATCTCTGAATACTTTCAGTATCCTCCGTGCAAACAAAGAGGTCTTGACTCAAGCCCTGCTGAACAAAATGTCCACAATTTTCCTTATTGACAGTTCTGGCTAAAAAAACCAGCAATTAACACACAACATTAATGAGAGCTTCTCTGCTAGAACAAACTCCTCGAGGCAAAGGCTAATGGAGCTTTAATGATCTCTCTGGAAAATGGAAATGGTCATTTCCAGCACAGCCAGCCATTAGTCTACCATTCTAACCATTGCTGACAAACCAGGAAATATTGTGCTCTGAGCTGGTGGAAATCTTGCTCTGAGTGTGCCTGTGACAAAGAATATTTAACTTGTGAGAGCAGGAAAGAGCAACCAGTCACTCTGTTCTATTATTTGTCTCATTCCTGTCCAGTCTGGGAAATGTAAAAACAAAGAACACTTTATTTCTCAAGTTATCATAAATATGGATGAATCCTTCGAAGCTTACAGGAAAACTGAGGCTGCTGGGGGATCAAAAAGAGGGGAAATCCACAGGAGCTTGGAGAAATTCTGGCATTTCTCACCAGTAAACATGATGTGGAGTGGGATGATCAAAGCTGCTGCATTAGTTCAAATATTATCCTTGGAACAGAGCCACGACCACTCTGCTCTGGTTCTTGCCTGATCTCTCAAGGAAAGGTCCCATTGCTCATGGGGTGTCTCACCCTGCTCTGCAGCTCTCCTGCTCTGCTTTTCCTGCTCTTTTCCTGCTCCATCCCAAGGTCCCCCAGCTGCAATGTGCTGCTGGCCCACATCTGACACCAACTCCCTCTTGCTGCATTTTTGGGTCACATCCTGACCCTAATTATCTTTATTAAGTGTCTTAAAATGACCTGGATCCTTTATTTCTTCTGGCACCATCATTCTGCCCTGCTTTTCAGACTCACAGCAGTACCCAGCAAGGTAATATTTGGGAATTCTGGGGAAACGTGCAGCTGGGAGCAGCATCCCAGCTGAGCCTGCATCCCTGCCCCAGGGGCTGCCCTGAGCTCAGCCCTGTGCTGCCCTTCCCTCCGTCCCCTGGAGCCTGCAGGGAGGAATCTGGGGTGGTTTGGCCACAGCTCAGCCCAGAATGGTTTGGGTTGAAGGAACCTTAAAGCTGACCCCATCCCACACCTCCCACTGCCCCAGGTGCTCCCAGCCCTGCCCAGCCTGGCCTTGGCCACTGCCAGGGATCTGGGGCATCCCCAGCTGCTCTGGGCACCTGTGCCTGCCCACCCTCCCAGGGAGGAATTCCTCCCCAATATCCCACCTGAACCTATTCTCTGCCATTTGAACCCATTCCCTGGGTCCTGTCCCTCCATCCCTGTAAATTCTCTCTTCATCTTTCCTGCAGCTCCTCCAGGCCACAATGAGGTCACCCCAAAGCTTCTCCAGGCTGAACAATCCCAATTTTCCCAACTTTCCCTCGCAGCTGGGGGTTCCCAGTGTCACAGTTCTGACACTCAGGCTGGGGACATTTCCCATGCAGGAGCAGCCAGCCCAGCCCGTGTCCCTCCTGCCCCCATCCTGGCAGTCCTGGGCTGGATTTGGTGCTGTCTGCTTGGAAAGGTCTCTGGCTGAAGGTTTCCCCCTCACCCCATGCCCTGGCACTGGTTGCTCATTAAACCCCTGCTATTAATAGCAGAGCAGGGGCGGGAGTGCAGGTTCAGCCAGTGCATTCTGCTACTGAGGCATGCCAAAAATAGACTCACAAAAGTCCAACCCTGATGAAACTTTAACTGTTCTTAGTGAAAAACCCCCACATACTATACTAACTAACTGATCCCTGACACTCGCCTCCGAATTCCTCACAAGCTGTGGAATAAATGTGCTAAAACCCCATCATCTGTTTATATTTATTAACTTTTAATATTTGCATTACATTTACAATATGTTTTTGATATTTACATTATGTTTACAATACCTCTTTGGGCTGTATTTCCCAATGAATACATTTCTCTTTTTTTCCTGCTTTTCAGCTAATAAAGTGAAATGAGGCTTCCTCAGAAGCTGTGGAATAAGTGTGCTAAAAACCCATCATCTGTTTATATTTATTAATATTTTAATATTTGCATTACATTTACAGTATATTTTTAATATTTACATTATGTTTACAATACCTCTTTGGGCTGTATTTCCCAATGAATACACATCTTTTCTATTCCTGCTCTTCAGCAGATGAGGTGAAATGAGGCTCAAGGATGTTCCAAAGTGTTCATGAACTGGGATCAGTGATGGGCAGGAGCTGAAGGTGTTACCTGCAGTGCCTGCTCCCGTCCAAACAGCCCCGGGAATGAGGGAATTGGGTGGGTGGGGGATTGCAGGAGGGAAGGGGGAGGATTCTGACAGGCTGGGATGAGCCCTGGGGGTGAGAATTGATGGATCCTCAGCTCCTCACCAGTGGTGCCAGGTAAATCTGGGAAGTGCAGCACGAAATGAGAGCGGAGAACTCTGAGAGGAAGCAGAGGAGGAGGAGCTCACCTGCTTTTGATAATGACAGAATTAACTCTGAGTTAGGTGCTGTTAGCTGAGCTTTTGACACTTTGACTATTAATGCTGTATTTATGATTTCTGTGCCAGCTGAGGAGCTGTGAAGTCCTGCACGGGCTGCTGGAAGTGGCTCAGGAGCAGGTTCCCCCAGGACCAGCACTGCCTAATTAGCTGGCTCTCAAGCCAGGTAAGCAAAGCTCTATCCCCGGATTGACAACTGAAAATAAATCCGTTTTCTCTGTCTGTACAACAAGAGCAGCAAGGTAGAAATGGCTGCATACTGCTGAACATTTAAGTGCTATCCACGCACCAAAAATGTTCAGCTTTGGTCAGAAGTAAAGTTTTCCAGCTCAGACCAGGGTTGTCCAAGGTTTTCACAGCATTTAGAGGCGCTGGCTTGGGCCTGCTGGTGCTGTGCCTGAAGGTGTTTGGGAGGAGCTGCTTTCTAAAAATCAAAACATGCCATGAGACTGAGGTGGCTTTCATGAAATGCCCTTTCAAAATGAAAATGAAGAGTTGTTGACATAATAATGTTGAGAACTACGGGTTTGGAGCTTGACTGGAAGAAAAATCTTTATCCTGGAGGAAATTCTTGTAACAGCCCTGCTAATCTTAAAAACAACTCCAGGTTCTCCAGAAGATTCCTTCCCATAAGATTTGCATCCAGCTGATGTGTTTTGTCTCTCCCAAACTTTTGCTAAAAAACCACCTTTGCTTCAATCAGGTTTTCCAGCACTGAAGAATTTCAAATTTCAGGATCATTTAGAAAAATAGCAAACCTGGTTCCCATTGTCCTTCAGCACAGCCAGTGTGGGGCACGTGGCTCCACAGCACAGCCCTGACACTGTGTGACCCCTAAAATGTTATTTCCACATCTCTGTTTGCCCAGGGGCTCTGATTCCCCCAGAAATTCCAGGGTTTTTTCCCCCTGGATGCCATTAACATCTAGAAATAGCACGCTCCTCTCTCTCCATGTCACAAAACCTTTTGGACAAAAAATGAATGTTTTCCAGTCTGGCACTGCTCTGGGTGCCAAGCACAGCCCCAGGGAGGCTCAGGGGAAGCAGCAGCTCCCCCAGGGGATGTTGAAGATGCAAAAATCCCTCAGTGCTCTGTGTTTGTGAGGGCACCTGCCAGAGCCCTGCTGCTGGATCAAAGCACAGATCAAACATTTGGCAGCAGCCACGTCCCTCCCTGCCCAGCTCCTCCTGCAGGCAGCACAATGTGCTATTTTTAAACCTTTCTTCCATTCATCTGGATCCACAGACAAATAAAACTTCCCCCTCTGCAGTGGTTATCTGTTGCCTCACAGCTGGCTCTGATTCTTCAGGCAGTGAGTTTCCCTTTCAGTTCTGCCCTTGGGCAAGAGGAGCTTTGCAGGGGTTGTGAATCAACTGCATTTGGAGCTTCTGTCCTGTCTGGAACATGTCCTGGGGCACACCTTCCCTTGTCTTCCTTGCCAGGCTTCCCTCAGAGCCTGGCCCTGTGCTGGGAAGTTGTTTTGCCACTGTTCAGCAACAAAAATACCTTTTGCAATTAGTTCTTGTCTCCTTCCAACCAGAAGGGAAGTCCCCAAGAGGTTCTCGAGTATCCAAAGTGAAATTTTAGCATTTAGAACAAAAAACCTAAAGTCCTGCTGGTTTGAGGTGGCTTAATTTCACTTTAGTATTGAAGAACCTGAGGGATTGCATCCCAGGCTAAATGATTCAGCACCCAAAGTTCTCTTAAGAGAGACCTTGGGGATCTTCCTGGCTCCTCTGGCCACACGTGGGGGTGGTCTCGCCCTTCCCAGCCCCAGGGGCTCATCCCCAGGCACAAACTGGTGCCCCCTTCCTGCTGTTGACTCCAGCAGCTCTGCAGCCAGGAGGTGAGTCAGAGCAGCCCTGTGACCCTGCTAAAGCCAGGCCTGCACAAAAAGGTTTTTGTCAGGATCAAAGTCCCGGGATCCCTGCTCACGAAAGGGGGTGAAGGACAAGGGCTCATAATCACTGTGTGAACCACAAAGCTCCTTTTGTGGAGGTGACCTTCCCTGTGGAGGTGCAATCTCCACAGGGCTTTTATTGCAGGCCAGCAAACCACACCTGAAAAATTCCCCCAGCTCCCCTGTGCTTTGGGGTGGGTGTGAGCAGCTCCCAGCAGGGACCAGTTCTCTCCATTTCAGGAGACTTTCACTCCCAGTGACTCCCATTAACGGCTGCCTGTGGTGTCTAAATGAAATCATCATCTATAAATAGATCAATAAATAAAACACCTTTACCATTTGGGGCTTGAATTCTTCTTGTAACTCCATGGCTCTTTCTGGCCCCAAGAATCCTTTTCAGTCTGCACACAAATAGGTATTTAACAGACAGGTGGGATGCACCACTCATTCTGGAGCTAATCAATCTGATAAAATGATGTTTCACTGCCCTGCAAATGTGTCCCTCAGCCTGCACTTCTTATCACCCCTTCCAGGAGCACTTAGAGGTGAACTTTGAAATATTAAATTTTTGTAGGAAAACCAAATGCCTGATCTCTTATGGAGCCAGCTTCCCTTCGTATGTCTTGAATCACAGGATCACAGGGTAATTTAGATTGGAGAAGATCTCCAAGGGTCCAGCTTCTGCCAATCTCCACCTTGTCACCTAAATCAGAGCACTGAGTGCCTCCCCCAGGGGCAGTGGAAGCTCCCAGTAAGAGTGTCCAGGGTGTCCAACTACTTGGGAACTTTATATCATTGCCTGCAGAGAAGATATCTCCTGGTTTTCCTCTGTCTTTATTTTATTTTAGTGGAGTGTGCTTTGAAGCTTTTCACTTGTGTTGAAATACTGAATGTTACAAGGAGCATTAAAGCTTTTCCTTCCTGTTCTTTCAACCACAGCCACAGGGAAGACAGGATTCTTCCAGAGCACCAAAAACTGAACAGAGAGGGTGGGAATGATCCCAGTTATCCCGTTTTTCTGCCCAGAATCTTGCTCCCAAACTCTTCCTCGTTCTCCTTCTGCTCCCATTCACAGTGACCAAAGTTTGGGCCCCAGCTGGGATTTCTCCTGAGCTCCATGGTGGCACAGGCATCCAACCCTGCAGTCTGAGGAGTGGGTCTGGTGTCTGCAGGCTGAGCTTGGGTGTCCCTGCCAAGCCAGGCAGGGCTGGCAGGGCTGGCCTTTGCCCATGGCTGAGCTGGCTCCTGGCTGACCCCTGAGCAGATATCTGGGTACCTTTGCCCTGGAGAAAAATGGGACAGAGCCTGGTTCAGGCATCGCCCTCCCCTGCAGAGCTGCCCATGGCTCCTGCTGGTGGAACTGAGATAACAAGAGGGGTTTTTTGAGGCAGCTTGGGAGCCTGGATAAGTGAACCCTTTCTGCCTGAGGCTTCTCAAACATTTCCTTCCATTATTTCCATTAAATCCAGAGAACCTTTTTCTGTTCTTCACCTTGAGCCAGCCCCGCGCTGCTGGAATTCCACCTGCAGTGAGGCAAGCAGACCTGGAGCACTCCCTGCTCCTCTCCTATCTCCTGTTTTCCTGTGGAGCACAGTTCACCACAGCATGAATCAGATGAGACTCTGATTTCCATTCCACTTTCAGGACAGCTGAGCTGATAGTGAAAGGTTAAAGTGCCATGGACGTGCAGATTCTAATTTGGGGTAATTTTTGTACTCCTGGCTCCTCTTTATTGCCCTGCTGCTGTCCCTGCCAGCAGCTGGCTGCAGTGCCTTCCCTTCTCCCTTCCCTTCCCTTCCCACTGCCTGGAGTTCACCCAACCCTTGGAAAATTAGAGGCAAAGAGTTTGAACTTGTTGAGAGGAACATGCCCAAGGAAGCACAGGATCATTTTCCCTGATTATTAAATGCATTCCATTCCACACTTGTTTTGACATTGTCCCTCGGAGAAAAATATTTTGTTCTATGGAGAGGCCTCATTGTTGCTTTTCCTGTCAGGAATTATTGCTCCATAGGTGTTCAGCTCCATCCAAAACCTACAATGTAAAGTTGTTTAAAATTCCTTCTGGACCCAAGTCCTACAGCTGAGGTTTTACTTGTTAGGTTGTTCCAAAGCCTCAAAGATCACACAACTGAGATAAAAACCATGGACAGGAGTTGGAATTTGATGTGGTCTCTCCTCTGGTAGCAAGGAGTGTGGGAATGTAGGAGATAAAATCCATACAGGAATTGTATGAGGCATTAATGAAGTTCTAGGTGAGCAGACAATAAAAGCTCTGGTTTTCCCTCTCTTCAACTCTGATACTCAAAAATAGCCAAGAATAAATAGAAGGGAATAAGCACAGTGCTCAGTTTAATAATATAATATTCACACTTTTCTCCAAGCCTTGCCTGAAAGGAGATATTAAAACACATGAGGATGGAGCCACCCACACCTTGAGCTGCCAATGCTCAGCTTCTCAGGGGACTTCACTCATTCACACAAGGGATCAAGGAGCTGCTGGCAGCTTCAATCCCAATAAACCTCTTGTTTCAATTATCTGAAGCCAAAACCAGCCTTTTCTGCTAAAGCTACAACTCTTCCATGAATTTTCAAGAGATGTGCCACAAAGAACTGAAAATTGTCCAACTTTCTCCTTTTCTAAGAGGTGATAATGCATCAAAACCCCACCCACCCACTGGCAGTGCCGTTGAATTAAAAATGAAGCTTCACATCTTTAAAATGAGGCATGGGATGAATTTCAGGAACATTTGTCCTGAAATGATCTTCAGCTGGGAACAACTCACGGAATTAATTTTTTAGATTTTGGGTTATTTTGCGCCATTAATTGAAGTATTGACAAAGATGTGGATTCTGCCTCTGGCTGTTGAGCACAAAGGTCCTTCTCAGGCTGGAGGGGACAAACCTGAGCCACTGATGGGAGCAGGGAAAGGTCTCTAAATCCCTCTGCAGGGCCTGACTCGGAGCTGTGGCACATCAGCTTGTCAGGAACAGAGCACAGATCAAAAACTCCAGATTGCCAGGCCTGAAGACTGGCATTCTTATCCATGAAAAAACATGGATTATTGGCTCCAGCTTTGCCTGTTCAACTCCAACACGCCCGAAGCCTGAAGAGAATTCACTTCCCTTTGGACAGGTGAACCTCACTCCCTGCCCTGTAGGGACAGGGAATGTGGAGGTGAATTAATTCCATTAAAGCTGATCCCGGGGAGGTGGTGTTGAGATGGAAATTCTGAATGAGGGCCTCGTTCCAAGGCAGCAGAGGACTGCACTGGATTTATCCTGCTGGGCTAAAGGGTTCCCAGATATTTCCATTATTTCTATTATTTATTTCTATTATTTCTATTATTTATTTCTATTATTTCTATTTCTATTTATTTTTATTTTTATTAATCCCAGGGCATCTGCTGGGGTCCTGCTCCGGAAATAGAGGGAGAGGAAAGCTCTGTTGGTGCCTGAAGTGGAAGCCTGGCTTGGTCATTCATTGTCCCTGCAGTTTGATAATTACCTATTTCCTAAGTCAATTGCTTTGGACATTTACTCGGAGGTGGGAGATTAATGAAGTTCTCTGCAAACCTCAGGAACCTGAAAAACTCCAAAGATTCCGGAACTGCATTTTCCAGGTCAGTGGTTGCTGGTCACCCAGCAGAGAGCACAGATTTGTCCCTGGGCTTGTACAGAACCCACCCAAACCCCCCTCACAGCAACTCCCGCGTGGATCTTTGGGTCCACTGCATTGAAATGGCAAAAATCCCGAGCAGTTCGGTAAAAATCCACCTGTGATTTCCTGCCCAGGAGCAATCAGGGTTTCGAAACAGCTGCAAACGAGGCTGTCAAGGTCAGTTCAACGAGATAAGAGCTCTTCTCTCCGAGGGTTAAATCATCAGAATGTTTGTGAGCAGCGAGAGATGCCTGGAGCCGAGATAAGAGCTCTTCTCTCCGAGGGTTAAATCATCAGGACATTGGTGAGCAGCGGGAGATGCCCGGAATGGAACAAACTGTTTCTCTCAGCACTTCTTCCATACCGGCCCAGCTGCCTTGGCTCTAATGCAGTAATATAAATTTATGATGCTGTAAAAAGAGGCTTCGTGGGGGTTTTGTCCCGGGATTTTGGGTCGATGCCCCACACGGACCTGCACCTCAGCACGAGCTCCCTGGGGATTGATTTCCCATCCTCTTTGCTCCCAGCGTCAGCCTCACCCTGCCAGGAATGGTGCTGAGGGATGGCATTTTTTAAATATACATAGTTTCTTCTGATTCTGCAAAAATTCCAGCTATTTTCACTTTTCCTCAGAACTTTCTATGGATTTTATCTTGTTCTCATGACAGAGAAATGTCCCAATCCTGTCCCTAGGACCATTTCATGCCAGGCAGAAACATGGTCAGACTGTGCCTAGGGGGCAGAAGCCTCTTTTGCAAAGCTGCAAAGATTTTAAAATAAACAATGAAAGAGTAATTCTAGAGAAAAAAATAGAACTCTTTATTTTCTTACAAAACAGCCTAGAAATGTTCAGATAATGCACAAATTGTTTTATACATTGTTATGGGGGTACATTCCCATGTCTGAGCATTACAGAGGAGAACAAACAAATGAAAAACAAGAGACAGACCAACAAGTACTAAGAACTTGCAGCATTTCAACATGTAAAAAAATAAATTCAGGGTTATGTATAGAGATAAAGCTGTACTTGAAACTGCAAAAGTGTGAAACCAGCAATCATGACAGCCAAAATCCAGTACTGCATGGAGGGCAGTGACAATTTGAACCTTTAGATATTGCAGCCTCCACGAGAAATAGACCCCCTGGAAATGTTTAGGGTCCTCATTTCTTGTGGAATTGTTTTTGGAAGCATAATTTTCTGCTCTTCATCTCATGTAACTATCCTGTCAGGATCATCATCATTCTGCAGAGGCAGAACCCATAGGATTCCAGTGGTTCCATTTCTTTTCATGCAGTGAAAGACCATGAAGCTTTTACAATAAAAGTGGGATAAAATGGGTTGTGCAGGAGGTGGAGGGATGGAAATCCATGGGAAGAGCAGAGGGTGTGTCAGGCACAAGCTCAAAGCCAAGCAATAAATCCTGCCAGGTGCATTTGTCCCTATTTCCCTCCTACCCAGGCAGTGAAGAATGCCAAGGAAATGTATTTCTTTCATTATCCCAACTTCCCAGCCCTGTTTCAGCCTTTTTCAGACTCCCAATTCCCTTCTCTGGCAATTTGAGGAGGACTGGGGCAGTTTCCTCTCCCACTGTGAGCTCCCAGGGCCAGTCCAGCCCTGACTGGTCCCAAACTGGGGGCAGCTCTCCCCAAACTGGGCTGCTCAACACCCCCCCAGGGCTCCTGGTCCTGCACAGTCCCTCAGCTGCACTAAACCCCTGGACTTCCACAGCTCTTGGCATTTTCCTCTCCTTTTAAGCACATTTTTCCCAATAAAACATTCTGGGAGCTTTTCCTGGTGCTATTCCTGGCTCAGCAGTGGTTCAAGGGATGTGGTGCAGTTCTTCCCTGGAGCCTCCAGAGCTTTGGCTCCCACAGCTGATGTCTCTCTTTCAGGAGGAGGCAGCAGCAGGGCTGTCCTTTATTTTTTGCAACCTATATTGAGCAAAAAAAGAGAATCTTTATAGGGATTACATCAAAGCAAACAGCACTGAACAAACTCCAGTTAAAGGAGTGAATGTTCAGATTATATTGTGAGACATTTTTTCCCTGTGGTGTTGGCTGGCAAAAAAATATCTTCCCCAGCATTGAAATGTCCTGGGTTTCTAATTGGAGGATTTCATGCTAGATCAGAGACTTGTTTTCTCCATTTAGGTTGTTGCACAAGTAAGTTATTCTGTTAGCCCATTTGTATAAGCTTGTGAGAGAGAAAACTTTACATTCAAAATATTACTGCATAACTATTACAAATAGATTTTTCTTTGTCCTTCTGCCTCAAATGAAGTTTGGTTATCTAAACTCTGCAGTGAGCAGTTCCTTCACTAAGGCATCTTCTGTTTAATCTGCAAATTGATGCTCAAGATCAAATGCTCTTTTCCAGGAAATATCTTCTGGGGCTGCAGTGGAGGAGTTCTAACAAACCCTGGCTGTTATTTTCTGCAGCACTGGGTAGATGTTGATTTCTCCCTTTTTGAGATGCATCACACACAGAAAATGTGGATATAAAATTAACTCCACAGCCACGAGCTGTGTGAAACACAGAACATTTCCTGATAAAACACTGAACTGGGACAGCATTAATTTGTTAAAATAAAGGCTCAGGATGGCTTTGGCCCTGTGAGAATGAAGAGCAGACAGACATCAGCTTTTTACCCTCCCATTGGCACAGAAATCCCAGCCCAGGCGCCAGCAGAGCCTGCAGTGTGCAGGAACACAGGAGCACAGTGTGTGTGTGCCCAAGCAGAGCCCAGGTGTGTGTTTGTAGCCCAGGTGTGTGTGTGTGTGTGCCCAAGCAGAGCCCAGGTGTGTGTTTGTACCCCAGGTGTGTGTTTGTACCCCAGGTGTCTGTCTGTAGCCCAGGTGTGTCTGTGTGCCCAAGCAGAGCCCAGGTGTGTGTGTTTGTGCCCGAGCAGAGCCCAGGTGTGGTTTGTGTGCCCAAGCAGAGCCCAGGTGTGTGTCTGTAGCCCAGGTGTGTGTCTGTAGCCCAGGTGTGTCTGTGTGCCCAAGCAGAGCCCAGGTGTGTGTCTGTAGCCCAGGTGTGTGTCTGTAGCCCAGGTGTGTGTCC
>JAYDZK010000070.1:12538930-12551432 GCA_034509185.1 Euphonia xanthogaster | reverse complement strand
AGTGACGTTTAAATCTGCTGTATTGCCCTTGCCTGGACAGTTAATTATTCTGTTAATGACAGATAATGAGTGCTGACTAGGATTTTCTGCTGGATTGAGTTGCTGAATTCCAGCTCTGAAAGTGATCTCTTGGAAGTCCTGGTGGTGGGTGGGATTTGTTCCCAAAATCCAGCCTCTCTGGGTTCCTTATGCAGCTGTGGCAGTGTGTCCACTGAAAGGCTTTACCCAGGGAGCCTCTTTCTGTGTCCTGGCAAACAGAAGCAGCTGCAGAACCTGGAGGATGCCTGTGATGACATCATGCTGCTGGATGATGCTGACTCCCACCTGATTCCCTACCAGATTGGGGATGTCTTCATCAGTCACTCCCTGGAGGAGACTCAGGAGATGCTGGAGGAGGCCAAGGTTTGTGTGGAGCTGCTGGGCTGTGCTGTGTGCTGGGCACTGGGGTGGGATCTGTGCATCCTCTGGAGCTTTCACAGGCTGGAATCGATGCTGGATTTAGGATTTGAGTCACCAAAGGCACTCCAGCAATAAATCCTGCAGCCAGACCTGGGCTAAGTTGGAAAAGAGGCACCTCTTTGTTGGTTCTGTGTTGCTGACAAACCTGGCTCAGTTTGTTGTGCAGAACTGATTTTTGTTTGTTTTTTCTTTTTCAGAGGAGTTTGCAAGAGGAAATTGAAGCGCTGGAATCCCGAGTGGAGTCCATCCAGAGCGTGTTGTCTGACCTCAAAGTTCAGCTCTATGCAAAGTTTGGAAATAACATAAATCTAGAGGCTGAGGACAGTTAAAGCTTTTCTAAACACAACACCCAACTTTTCCTTAGGTTATTAAATGTTTTGATAACATTGCTGCAATTATGTTTGAGAACAGAAAATCCATTCCTTTCTTTTTGTTGGTTTGTTTTTTTTTTTTACTTCCCTATAAAGTTCTGTATATTTAATAAGAATTTTCTTATTTTGGTTATTGCAGTTATTTATTTATTCAGGAAAACACTGACTTCACGTTGCTGGTAAAGCATCAAGATTGGAATATCTGCATTGTTTATTAAGGCAATAAAGCCAGGCATGTATTGGAGTTTCCTGGGTTTTGTTTTCCACTCATGAAAAGGTTTAAAACAAATGGAAGGAGGGAATTTTGGAGTGGCTGTTGGATAAAAGCTACAGGGGACTTGATGAGGGAGTGATGCTGTTCAGGTGTTTTTAACAGCCCTCCTGGAGCTCCTAAATTCATCCTCTGTGTTTCACCCTCAGCTCAGATGTCAGGAATTTGCCAGAGGACAAACAAGGGCTCTTTAAAGCTCACTTTGGTAGTGAGGAAAAGCTTTTGGAGCCCCCAGATTCACTCATTTACTCCTTTGTATTTGGGAATCCCAAAAGCTGCTGCAAGTCACAATTCTGAGTCTTAATTTCTAATTTTCCTGAACTGTTCCTAAATCCATGGTTAGGTAGCAAATTGATGTCACAGTTGTTCATAGGTTTTATTGCAGTGCCAGCATCAATCCCTAATCTGTGCCCCCATCACTAGGAGGAGCTGAATGTAATTTTTAAATGTCTTAATTGGCTTAATTTGTCTTTGTATCCAAAACAAACACAAAAGAGTGCTGGGTGTTTTTTCCAGGTGGAAACTGGTGGAGTTTGACCATGATGAGGAGCACCCAGCAGATGGCATCACAGATCTGGGAATCCCAGTTTTGGGCCAGCCCATGCCAGGCTGGCAGCGCTGCTGCTGCTTGGAGTGGAGGAGCTTTGGCTGCAGGGCTTTAATTGGATGGTGACAGTTCCAGAGTCACTGCTGTGCTGAGCATTTCACAGCTCTGCAGGGATTTCAAATGATTGCCACTTCCAGCTAGGCCACAGCATGGATGTGGCTTTGTTGTGGGGGAAAAAAAAAGGGGTTTGGAATGGTTTGGGTAGGAAGAGACCTTAAAGATGATTTTATGATATTTTATTTCTAACCCTCCTGCCGTGGCAGGGTGTGGAGAGCTTGCTGCTCTTTGATCCTAAAACTGGGGTTGGCCATAAACACAGTGCTGGTGTTCAGGGAAGATTGTTCAGTGCCACAGATCTGATTTTCCCCTTATTTTCTCTCCCTTTAGGGTTTTATGGGTGTGATGTATTTTTCCTGTTGGCTTAGTCCTTGCTACAGAAATGGGAGGGCCTTTTTGCACCTGGGATGTCCAATTTCCTCCTGTGCTCTGGCCAATTGTGTTTGCAGATCATTCCATCTCAGCGTTTTTCAGCTCAGCCTCTGAATTTTGTTGTTTGCAGAGCTCCTGTGCCAAGCTATCATTTGGTATTTTTGTATGTGTAAAGCAGAACATGCAGGAAACACTTTTTTTATTCTGGAGTTGTCATTGTGGAAGTGACTTTGCAGATGGTGCATCAGCTGCTTGGAAGTATTTGACAGCATCCTGGTTTTGCCTTTTAATAACCTTTCTGTCATGAAGATTTGCAATTGTTTCTGAGTTGGCATTTTGTTCAGCACCCCATGTTCTAAGGACTTTTTATTTTTGGCAGATCGGAATCTGTTATCTCTAATAACGTTTCCTTTACCTGAACAAGAGAGCTGTGATAGAAGCCCATGAACCAAACCCTGGTGCTCTGTTCACCCCTGGACACCTCGTGAGTCATTCAGGTGCACTGGGCAGTATAAATGTGTAAATGTCCTGGTCAGAACGCCAAGAGTTTATTGTCCTTCTCTGTGTTGGCAGGGGAGGGACATTTGTAGGCACCTGGGGGATGAAATATGTCACAAAGTGCTGTTCCTTCATCTCAGGGCTTTTGGAGCCCTGGGCTGAGGATCCCTTACTCATGGAATCACATTTTCAGCTTTATTTTATTTTAAAATCCAATTTCAATACAGGTTTTGTTTTGCAAGTCCCAGAGTCACCCATGGCTGGGTTTTCACTTGGCTGCAGCAATTAAAGCAGTAAAATACAGGTGAAATTCAGCTCGTTTTGGTGCCTGCTGTCAAGGAGCTGCCAGATTTTTAGAGCTGGGTAAAACCTCTGTCAAGCACCGTGGGATCAATTCCTGCACTGAAGGGAATTGCAGGGCTGGTTTGTGATTCTCTGATATAAAAATGTTTCCCACAGGATGATCTCCAGGGGAACCTTTATTAATCCCCATTTTGTAGAGCAGATCTGGGCTCCTTTTACACTTCACCATACAAATGTGATGGATAATTATTCAGTAATCACAGGAAATGGTGTGTATCTGAAGCGCTGATAATTTTGTGGTAATAAAATCACATCCAAGGGCAAAAAGAGTCTGAATTCTGAGTACTGAAGCCACATTTCTGTAGGAACAACAGAACTGAGCAGTTTGGTTTGCATGAGTCAGTGGTTTGGATAATTTCTCTAATGTTATTCTAATAGCCTGATTCATGAGAGAGAAAAAATATGAATATATATAGGCATAATAAGGCCTGACAGAAATTATTTACAACCAACTTTGTCTTTATTTAGATTGTGTGAGTCACACAGAAAACCAAATTATTTTGTAATTAAACTCTGGCTGCTGGTGGGGCTGCAGAGAACACCAAACACAGGCCAGGGAGGATTCCCCCAGCAGGAGATGGGACAGGTTTGCATTAAGGGGACTTCCATCCAGCTGGTAAAAGGTGGAATAAAAAAATGGAATAAAAAAGTATAAACATGAGGAGAACATCAAGATGTGCTCAGTGTTGGACTCCAGGCTGGGCTAGGACTGCTCCCAGCCATTCCTTAAGGAAAAATTCCTGTGGGATTTCGCTACACAGCCCAGCAAAGGGAGGAAAAACCTTATTCAGTGGAGTTTAGAGTCTGCCAAGTTTTACCCTTCAAGCACAGTCCAAAATTCCATCAAATCATCAAATTTGGGTGCTTTTCCTGCCTTTCCTGTAACTAACAGGGTTGTGCACACCAGACTTACAACACACAGCTTTGGGGTTTTAAAATTCTGTGTAGAGTTTAAATTTCTGCTGTCTCTTGGGTATCTGGGATTGGTCTGAATTTAACCAAGCTCCTGTGTAAGGCCTGGCCTTTGACCAACAACCTGCAGTACACAAATACATATTTATTTATAAGATAAAACTGGCTGCCTTTGGGTACAATCAACTCAGAGAAAAATCATTAATCCCAGCACACATGCCCAAGTGCTGCTGGTAACTCCAACACTGCTTTTTATTAACACTTGGGGAAAAATAATAAAACATTCAGTTCCATTGCTGCTGTGGAAGTGCTTTCCCCTCCAGTTTTTAATCCTGCTGTTAAAAGTTCAGCCAGAAGAGCTTTGGTTTGCTTCTGAAAATGTCTCCCAGCACCAATGCTGAACATATCAGGCATCAAACAACCTCTGGGAAAGGGTTAAAACTAAATCTTGTCTCTGTTTGTAGGGGTCTGTTATGTGTTCAGGTGTTTGTCCTGTGTGCTGCCCAAACCAAATCATTGTGCTCATTTCAGCTCCTGAGGAGTTGTGGGTCAGCTGGAGATGTTCAGGATGGCATTTGTAAGAGTTGACTTTTCCTTTGCAGAAAATGCTGCTGCAACACTTGTGCAGTTAAATATAAATATTAAAAATTACAATTTTAAAGCCTAAATATTAAAAATCACTATTTTTATCTGAAGGAACAAAGTGGACTTCACTGTGGGAGAATTTTGGTCCCAGTGACACATTTTATTGCAGTCACGATACTTGGTTTTAGACAAGTGGTGGGAAAATCAACTGCAGAATTTATTTTACTCCTCAATTTATTTGTTAATTTGACAGATCTACAGTTGAAGGTATATTTCTAAATATCAAAATGCAAATTTGCATTTCCATCTACTGACTGAAAGCCCCAAAGATGACGCACAAGGTGTGGGAGCTCAGGCCATGTTTTTATCTGGGTTTTCCTCTCACACCAGGGCTGCATGAACAGGAATGCACACGGAGCCCTGGCTGCCTGATTTCTCTCCAGCTCTGAGTGTCAGAGCCCAGCTGAGCCCAGATTGATTGAGGAAATGTCAATAGAGTGAGAGAAAAGGGCTGGGCTGGATCAGGGCTCTGGATGCACCTCTGAGAGCTTGCACACCCAGATCAAACCTGCTCCATCCCTAATCCAAGCCAAGCAAACACTTAAAGCTGGAAAATATCTGCAAGTGAAGAAAAACCACAGGCTCCTCTGGGCAACCTCCTCACCCTGAGAGGGAGGAATTTCTTCCCAATATCCCAACTAACCCTCCTCTCTGTGAGTCTGTTCCATCAATTTGCTGAGAAGTGCCCCACCCAAAGAAGAACATAAACACACAAAAAGCCACGAAGCTGCTGCTGAGCTTGATTTGAAAGGCTTGGGCTCCTGATAAACCTGGGATAGGAAACCTTTATCCCTGTCATTTTGTAGCCCAGCCTGTCATTAGTCATCTGAACTGCCAGCAAATGTTAGCCAGGGAAATCTCTGCTCTTTGGAAATGCATTATTGGAGGCTGTTCTCTTGGACAAAGAGCTGTCAAATATCATTAGCACAGCCTGTCCATCTTTCATGTTTTGTGTTTTTTTTAAGATATAAAGCTTGGAGCAATATGGTGTCAGTCTGTAAATTAAATTAAAGGTTGCAAAGTAGATGCTTTATCTGATTTATCAAGAAGGCACAGATTTGCTACTGATAATTCATAAGGCTCAGGAGGGATTTCATCTGCTCGTCACCCAGTGCATTGGAGAGGAAGAAGTTTTCCTTTCAGTCATTGTGAGGCACATCAGGATTCCAGGGAGCTGGAGCCACGAGGATCATCCCAGCACCTCTGGGCTGCTGTGTGTGCAGTGCAGGACAAGTCCAGATTTCCAGATCTGATGGCATTTGGTGAACCGGAAGAGGGAAATGTCAGCAGGGCAGGGGCAGGAAAATCCTCAAGGGAAAGGAGAAGCACAGCCTCAGGCAGGCTGGTGTCAGCAGAATTCCCACCAGGAATTTCTGCTGGGCTTGCTGTGGTTGGGCTGAGCAGCAGCAGTGGCTGATAGCAAAGCAAAGCTCTGAGACCCCACAGGACAGAGGTTCCAGGGTTCCCTGGCTTCCCAGGAAAGGCAGGAATGCTGTTCCCACCTGGGCTTGGGGACGCAGCACAGCCAGCCTTGTGGGTGATCCAGAGGTCTCATCTCTGGAATGCCAGATTGCAGAGGAAAGGTCAAACCCACCTTCATTTATCACTCCAGTTTTCCCCTGCAGCATCAATTTGGGCTTGGTGGCAGTTAAACCAGAGGAGGAATTGATTTTCTGGGGGTAGAGTGCAGAATTTAGCTGGATACAAAAGCAAACCCATTGCCACTGTCAGACACGGGGCTGGATTGTGCCCTTCATCCTCTTTTTGGGCAGCCTCCAGACCAGCTTCATACCTTTGGATTATTTAGAAAAAGCTTTTAAAGTTTTGCTGAACAAATTGCTTTCCAGTGAGAAAAAGACAACTTTATCTGAAGAAGGGAGATGTATTTTTACCCAGTTCTAACAAAGTGATTGGAGCTGGCAGCTCAGTTATGAAGCCAGAGTTTCATTTTTCAGAAGTTACACGGCCACCAAAAGACTGGAGGAGGAAGTGTCTGGAACAAACCTGTAGTAAGAATCATTCTATTGTCTGTGGACTGTTTTTAAATCTGATTTTGACTTTTCTCCAAATAATTATGCTGCAGGAGATCAGGCACTGAGACTGGAATTTCAGTTCTGACATCTCAGCATCAACATCCCAGCTCCCAGTTTCAGTTCATTATTTCACCAGCCGTGTCACCTTTATTTCCTTGATGACTGAAGTGATTTAGCAAGTTCTTTGAGACTCTTGAAATGCTGGGTTCAGAGAACCTGAAGATAGGATGGATTTTCTGTTTGCAGTCAAGTATTGTAATTATCAGGTTAAAAAATCTGTCTTTTCCTTCAAACACAGAACATTTCTTGTGTGGGGTGATTTGCTATGCAGAGCTTTAAAAGAACTCAGCCAGCTATAGAAAGATCTGAGTCCAGAGCTCAATTTTTTTTTTCATTTTTAGTGCCTGAGTTTAGTTGGTGGCCGTGTGCCCTTTAGATTGTAGGTGAACAGATAAATTTGTAGATAATTAGTTCCAGTAAGCACAGAGCATTCAGCAGCACAAAGCTGATATTTCCAGGGATCTCATTCCACCATTGGCTGAAAAACACATTTTACATTTTCTGCAAACCAGAAAATGACTTCTTTTCTCTCCCTCTGCTGTTAGATTTGCTCTGCTGTCTTTGCCCACTGCATTTTCCCATGCAGCTTCCCCAGCCACGCTGTAATTCCGGTGATTAAATGTGCAATTAAGGCTTAAGCACTATTAGCACAAGGGATTTGGAAGTGAGGATGAGACTGTAGCACTGACACCAAATTGAAATGGCAGCAGTGCTGGAGCAGCAGTGGGACTCTGGGTGTGCAGGGAAGGGCTGGGTGGCTCTGCCATGCAAATTCAAAAAAAAAAAGGGGAGGCAGTATCAGGACCCCTGGAGCCAGCAGCAGCCTGGAATGGATTTATCCTCAGTAATTTCTGGAATTATGTGCGTGCTGACAACATACAAATGGCACAGTGCAAATGGTATTCTTTTAACTTGTTTATCCACTTGTCATCCCAGCCCTTTTCTTATTCCCCCCCCCTCCCAGTGCAGCAGTGTAAATCTGACTCATGCAGAGAAAGGCACAAAGATGCACTGGCCTGTCTGGATTTCCAGCAATATTATTATGAGAAATGCATTCATTTGTCTGTATGGAAAGGATTTAAAGGTTGTTGCATTCATTTGTTACCAGAGCCTGAGCATTTAATCACACAGACTGGCTGCAGCAAGGAAATGATCTCTTCTTCTCAACTCCATTAACAGCACTTTTACAGAGGCCTGAAAAATATAAATACTGGAGGATGTTAATGGAAATGACACCTGTAGCTGATGTATTGGTGCCAGAAAATGTGATTAAGTGCCCTGTTAATTAACTCCTTTGCTCTGGTACTTGTAAAAGTGGAGTCATTTTTTAGAGGTAGCTGAGCTGCCTAGAAAAGGGCACTGCTCAGATCTGGGGGATGTGGGGCTTTTACCTGGAGAATTTTACCTGCTTCTGATTTTAAATACTTCAATTGCACACCTGATTTCCAAGACCCCAGCAGAGATATAAAGCTGGAAAATCACCTACAGGACCTGGTTCACTGCCTGGTCATTCCCTTTGGTTGAAACAGCTGAACTGCTGTCAGAATAATTAAAAATATCCCATCACTCCCCATATAAAAATACTTAGGATGATGGTTAACTGTTACAAATGAGACTGATACCATCAGGATTCCTCTTCACTGCTGCTCCTCTGGCCCAAGCAGGCTGCAGAGCTGGGGACAAATGCCCCATTCATCCTCGTGTGTCACTCATTGTTGGACACAAATCATGCCAGGTTTTCCCCAGGTTTTTCTGCCCAAGCTCTGTCCATGTGTTTCAGAGTGGTGCAGCCTTGGTGAAGAGACACAGGGGTTTTTTCTGTATTAAAGCAGAAAAAAGGGCACCTTTTGGTTCAGGAAATTAGAGCCACCAGCATTGTGAGTTGTAGCTTTCAGAACAGCAATTTGTTGGCTTTTTAACAGGGCAATATTAATTCCTGTTAGCTTTCATTTTCAGTTTGTGGAGCTGCTTTCATTGACAGAACCACTCTAATAACAGCAGTTGTAAAAAATGATCAGCCCGGCTCTGAACACTCCTCACAACCACAGAGACATTAACTTGCCTCTGGTTGCTCTCATTTGCATTCTGAGCTGTTAATGAGCTAATGATGGCGCAGGTTTAATGAGCAGAGCATCACTGAAGAGGCAGGGCAGTGGATCAGCGTCCATGAAGTGCTGAGTGAAGCTTTAATTGCCCCCGGTCCCCAGGTCATTAGCTGCACAACCGCCTGTGCACAGCTGTGTCCTCTCTGGCACGGGTGAATTTGGGGCTCTTTGGGCTGGGGAATGCTGAGATCCTTTCCATGAACAGTTCAGGGGCTGGGTCAGAGTCTGAGCCCGCTCTGCCTGCCTTCCTTCACCCCTCCTGCTGCTGCACATTGCCTTTAACTACAATTCTCCTGCCTGACTTTCAATTAACTTTGCTGCAGCTGGCCAGGACACCTTTGTAGGGGCTTGCAAAAAAATTAAGCGACAAAAATTAAATTTTTCATAAAGGAGATGCTCCTTTAATTTTTAATAAAGGAATTTAATAAAGAAGTTACAGTTTCTAGAGGCTGATCCTGGTTGTGTTGTCCTTGAACTCAGAGATGCCTCAGTTCCCAAAATCACGTGTAAACCAATGTATCACAATCCCTACCCCTGATCATTTTGGAGTGGATTTTGGCAACTGTAATACACTTCTAAAATAAATAGAATTTTACACTTCTAAAATAAATAGAATTTATTTCAGCTGCTGTGAAAAGGGTGGCTTAAAATGTACATGGGGTAATTTTTTCTGAGAGGTTCCAAACCTGTTTAATCCATTTTCCTCTGCACTTTACATGTGTAATTGCACTTGCCTGCAAAGAGCATTTGAGTGAATGCACAGATCAAAGGAGCTGACAGCTCACATCATAAATCCTGCTTGCTCCTAATAGAGCTACAGGGCTGAGCATTTGCATGCACAAATCTGGGGAATTTTAAATATCTGAAGTTACACAGCAATCAAGTGGTATCAATCTCATTTCTAACAGTTAATCATCATCCTAAGTATTTTTATATGGGATATTTTTAAATTATCCTGACAGCATTTCAACTATTTCAACCAAAGGGAATAACCAGGCAGTGAACCAGGTCCTGTAAGTGATTTTCCAGCTTTATATCTCTGCTGGGGCCTTGGAAATCAGGAGTGCAGTTGAAGTATTTAAAATCAGAAGCAGCTAAACTTCCCCAGGTACAGCCCTGAAAGGTGAAGAAGGAGTGACAGTCTGCAAATTCCCTCTGACTTGCTCAGGACAATGGCCCTGATTTAAAGCACTGAGTTACCCCCTGAAGAGTTTCAGAGGGATCGAGGTCAATGTTCAGTACTGACCATAAAGCACAGGTGGTGCTGAGGATTGCTCTATTCCATGTTCTGCCCTTCTATTTCCCATTTCCCTGCATTTATCCTCAAACCCCTTAATTACCCTGATGAACCTCTCTGCCTACTGCTTGTCTGCCAAGGAGATCACTTGCATTCCCTTGGGAAGCCAGCACAGGGGTTACCCAGCTGGCTCACAGTTTGGATCTGAGCTATCCCTCACTTTTAAAAGCCATCAGGAAGGCTCTTGACACGAGGAATATTCGAGTTGAGGAGAAGCAGCAAAGGAAGGACAAGTTGCAGTCTGGATGAATTTACTGCCAAGGCTAAAGGACTTTTCAGCAGCCCTCATTTCCCAGAGAACAGCTGGTTTAATTCTCTGAGCCAGCTGCTGATCAATTAATGCAAAATCCGAGGTGGGGATTGGAACAGGTGTTAGACACCCTTCAAAATTCCACAGGGCTTCAGGGCATGCAGGAATTCCAGCCTCAAAAAAAGGGATGTTTCTTCCAGCTTCTTCAGGCTGGAGTGCTCACAGCCTCAAGTGATGGGATGTTGTCAAGGTGAAGGAAACAATGAAAAGACAGAGTTTAGGTGTTGGGAGCTTGGTTTTGCAGCAAGACCTTGAGGCTCAGATGTATTCCCAAAAGTTACACCCTGGAGTCTGCTGTTCCCACAGACTCCCTTCTTCCTAATTCCGTGTGAAAGGATCTGTTTTCCTCTTGGAGTTGTTTGCACTTCACCAGGATAATGCAGCCCCAGGATAATGCAGCACCAGGATAATGCAGCCCCACGATAATGCAGCCCCAGGATAATGCAGCCCCAGGATAATGCAGCCCCAGGATAATGCAGCCCCAGGATAATGCAGCACCAGGATGCAGCAGCCCCAGGATAATGCAGCCCCAGGATAATGTGCTTTTTCCCCAGTGCCCCGTTGTGCTTTCAGCCATTTCCATTTCTGAGGCCTTAATGCACACCCTCTGCTGCTGAAATGAATGTTTCATTAAAAGAATTCAATAGAATCCTAATTTGTTTTTATCTAATTATGTGTCCTCTCAGCTGGCCCTCAGAAGAATTTAGCTCCTTGTCTCACTGCTGGGATGCTCCAGCCATAAGGAATTTTGGTGGGGTTTTTTAACCTCTGGCTGCAATAAAAGAGCTCTGGAGGATCCCAGTTCTGGCTCCAGCTGGGCCAGGGTTTGTAGAGCATCACGGAATCTCTGGAGCTGCAGAACAAATGGGAAGATGTTTGGTTTGAGCACATCCACATCTCCAGGTGTTGGTTTTTTGGGAGGCAGGGAATGCACGTGGGAAAAGCAGGACACTGCTCCCATCCTCTCCCTCCAGTGCCCAGCACCTTGGTTGCTGGTTTGGACATTTTTTCATTGAAATTCCCTCCAGAAATTCAAATTTTGTTCAGAATCTCACCTGGGCCATGTTGCAGTGGAAAGCAAAATGTTTTTGCTGTAGCTTAATTAGAGGAAAGCAAGGAGGTTCATAAAGCACTGCTGTATTAATTACTGCTGAAATATTACAGGTAGCATGGGGAGCACAAATCTCATGGAAGGATTTCACCAAAATCTGTGACTTTCTCTGTTTTCCAGCTCCTGTTCCTAGTCTAACTGAACCCAAACCAGAATATCATTTTCTGATCACAATATTGTTTTTTCTCCAATTGTTTGTAAGGCAGTGAACTGTACAGCATGTTCTGAATATCAGAAAGCATCTCCTTGCTTGGTCAGGAGCCAGTAATAAAAGAAATTATAATGAGCTAATTTCAATTCCAAATGAACTCATTCCTCTGCTGGCTGCTGAAAATGCATGAGCCACTGGCACAAGGAACTTGGATTCTCCCTTTTTCTTCCTGCATGCCCACAGCAAACATCCAGGCTGGAAGAGCTCAAAATGAACAGGTTGGAGAAGAAAATTCCCACCTGTTACAGCATGGGCATTGTCTGGCCTGGTGTTTGAGCTCCTGATCCACCCAGAGAGCTCCAGGGAAGGTTTATGGGCACAAGAGCAGGAGTGTGCTGCCTTGGGCTCTGCAAAATCTGAGCAGGGTGTGGAAAATATATATTGTATAAAATATTATTGTATGAAATCCCAGCAGGTTGTATAAAACATATATTGTGTAAAATATGTATTGTATAAAATATATATTGTATAAAATACTGTTGTATGTAATAAGAACAGGTTGTATAAAATATATATTGTATAAAACATATATTGTATAAAATATATATTGTATAAAATACTGTTGTATGTAATAAGAGGAGGTTGTATAAAATATGTATTGTATAAAACATATATAGTGTAAAATATTGCTGCATGTAATACGAGCAGGATATATAAAATATATATTTTATAAAATATATATTGTATAAAATATTGTTGTATGTAATAAGATCAGATTGTGTAAAATATATATTGTATAAAATATTATTGTATGAAATCCCAGCAGGTTGTATAAAATATATATTGTATAAAATACTGTTGTATGTAATAAGAACAGGTT
>JAYDZK010000070.1:12492082-12503395 GCA_034509185.1 Euphonia xanthogaster | reverse complement strand
CAGTGGGATCCCGGGATGCCAGCCTTGTGCTGGCAGTGGGATCCCGGGATGCCAGCCTTGTCCTGGCAGTGGGATCCCGGGATGCCAGCCTTGTGCTGGCAGTGGGATCCCGGGATGCCAGCCTTGTCCTGGCAGTGGGATCCACACCCAGCACTGTCCCGGACCTGGCTGGGGCAGGAAAACTCAGAGCAGCAGAAATTGTGGGGAGCAGGACACAGCAAAGCTGTGACAGGGATGTGCAATTCCTGCCATGCGTCTTTCAGCTGGACATGTGAGAAGAAAAAACCAACTTCTGTCATCCTGCAGAAAGGAGCTGGAATAAAGATTTGTAAATACCACCCAGGAAACCGATTATATGTGAATTAAACACCCCTGGTCTCTGCTGTGCCCACAGCGTGTGCTTTGGTTTTGCCTGTGGTCAAGCATGGAATGAGGCCATTTAGCCAAGGATGAAAAGCAATGTAAGCCATGAAATCAGCAGAGTGCCAATAATTTAATATCACCTGTGCCTGCCACCTCAGCTGTCCCTGCCTCCCTGCTCTGCAGTGAAACCATGAGGTGCCAGCAGAAGGTGTGCTGGGATGCTGCTCTGGAGCCTGCAAACTGCTGAGTGCCTGAAACCAGCTGCTGCTGCAGTTATTCCTGGCAGGGGCATGGAGCTGTGCTTAAAATAGACATTAAGTTGTGGCTGTGAACAGGAAAGGAAAAATTTTAAAAGAAACATGCTGGGACAGAAAAATGAAAGCAGGTGATTCTGATTCTCTGATTAACCAAGGTGGGACCACAGTTTAAGGCTGTGAACCCGGGGTTTAGCATGAGGGATGATTTCTGGGTTTGGTAACTGGATGCTCTCAGGTGAGGCTGGCACCTGCCTGGTCTGTTTAGGGATTATGTTGGCACAGTTCTCACCATCCACTCTCCGCTTGTTTTCCTTCATGGAACCATTCAAATGCTTCTGGGAAGTAAAACCTGGAGGGCAATACCGTCCTCAATCAGGAGAATAAAGCCCAGGCTGTCCTGCCAATGCACACACCTTTATTTTTCTGATGTGCAAGGTGCAGAATTGCTTGCCCAGGTATTTTCCTGCTGCTGCTCCCTTTCCTGTGAGCTCCAAAGGATCCTAGCAGATGGTGGAATTCCCTGTGTCCTCCAGAGCAAGGCAGGAGGTGCTGACTCTTCCACTCTGCTCCAGAGTTCTGGGACCCTGAGGAGTGCAGAAAGGAAGGAGCTGAGCCAGGGCCCTGCTCATTCCAGAGATCTTTCTCACTCCAAGCAGGATTTCCCCCTTTCCCCCCCTCAGTTTGTTTGGTTTTGGGGTCACCTGGATGCTCTGGGCAGGGCAGAGCCTTGTCCCCCAGGTTTGGTGAAGAGTCCTGAGAGCTCAGGGTTTATTTATCACTCCTCCCACTCAGCTGCTGCTCTCCCCATTAACTTCCATCACTTCAGCTGTCACCTCTGAATTTATTCACTCCCAGGAAAAATATTTATTTCCCTCTGCTGTGGAGTGGGGAGGCAGTGATTAGCCATGCAATCAGGAGATGCTGATCTCCATAGAAATCCTCTCCTTTCTGACATGAATGGGAATTATGCACCCTTAAACTGTATTAGTTCCACTCCTTAGGCAGCCACAGTGCAGGGAGACAGGCGAGTTCAGCAGCCAGAGGAAAAGGCTGCACCAATTTCAGGGGGCTTTGAATCAGGGCAGGAGTCTGAAGTAATTCTATCTGCAGGATTGGAGCAGGGAAGGAGTGAGGAAAGGCCCCTTGGAGCTCTCTCTCTGGAGGTGCTGGAGCATCACTGCTCAAGGCAGGCAATCCAACAAGCTGCTCCAACTTTTGGGAAGTAGATTAAAATACTAGATCTGACTGATTCCTCTTTCAGTGCTGAATCCTCCACTGCTGGAGGCAGCTTTGCTCCTTGAGCTCCCAGGGAGTGCCACTTTAGTTGGTGGTTATTTCTGTGCCTCTGACTTTGTTGTTGTTCTTGCACTGGAAAAAACAAAATCCACTCAGAGGTGTTTGGCTGAGCAATCATCCCAACAAAATATAAATTATTCCAGAGGGTCCATCTGCATAAGCACTCATCAATCTACTCCTTAAATGTGCAGCATTCACATGCACTCCTTTCCCCTGAGGAGGCTCTGGAGCTGTGGAAATGTGACATCAGTTTGTCAGTAATTAATGGCAAGGCAGGAAGAGACTCATATTGCATCTGAAGGCCAATAAAACAGAATGTGTGCAGCCAAGAGGTGTCTGTGGGGTAATGGGAGCTGGGCAGGGATCTCAGGCAGGGCCAGTGTCATGTTTAATATCCTATCAAAAGGAAAGTGCAAGGTTTTATTTGAATGGCATTTTCTGGATGGAACAGCTATTTATTTTCACAGCTCATATTTTAGACAAACAAAAACATTTTATTTCCTCTTTCCCAAGAGATCTGCCTTTATTGTTGCTGCAGAAAAAGCCATTTCTTCTTTTAGGAATTGCTGCTGAACGTATTATTGAGGTTGGAGGTATTTAAATATCACTGCCCTGTCTGTGGGTGAGCTGGAGATGAGAAGGAGCTCCTGAAAACTCCTCCTGTGCTCTGTTCTCTGCCTTTTACCACTTCAAGGTTGTGCCCCAGCCCTGCTGCACCTCAGCCTTTCTCTGCTGTTTGTTTTGTGCTTGCTGCAGCAGAGATCTCTAAACGATGTGCAGGTGGAGGTTCAACCCAAATCTAAACCCCAGGAATTTGCCAATCTGGTTTTCCTGAGTCATGCACTAATTAACTCCTAGGAAATCAGGATCTGGGTGCAGGAGCCACTGCCACCCTGGTGATGGGAAGATTTGCTAATATTAAAATATTTGCTAATGCTAAAATCCTAATATGGGTTTTAATTCAGGGTATTAAAAGGGCACTGATGATCTGGGTGTTTAATGTGACAACAGCAGGTGGACAAAGCCATCAGGGACACTGAGTGCGATTTCTCACGGCAGGAGGCAGCACATGAGAAGGTTTTGGTCTGGAATATCCCTCCAGACCTGAACATCTCCTGAATTTCTGCCTCCAAAACTCCTGATGTTCCAAAGCACTGCTGTGGAAAACACAGCAGAGGAGGCCCAGGATGGGCTCTGCTTATCCCTGTTTTTCCAGGCTCCCCCTGGCTGGAGGAAAAAGGGAAATCCAGCACTGATTGCCAGAGACCCCCCCGCCCTCCTGTCCCAGTGCTGCTGTTGCAATTTCCCAGCCAGAATTCTTCCCCAAGTTCACAGCTCCCTAAATATCTTACCTAAATGGCTTCTTTGCTCAAAATATTTGCTTTCTGACTTGTCCACAATTTGAAATTTTCACGAGGTAAAAGCAGGACACTTTCAGGAAAGCAGTTCAGGACTGCAGGACAAATTATTTTCACACAGTTGAAGATTTATTGCAGGTGTTTTCTTTCTCTTTTGAGTATAAAATTCACTGTTTCTAATAAAGAGGGGGAAAAGCACTTTTAAAAATCAGGCACGTGGTGTTTCCACCTGGCTGAGCAAATGGAGGAGGACTGGAAAAATCAAATTTGGATAGTAATGGTGGGTGCAAGAAAAGGCAGAGGAACTTCAGGGGAGATTTGTCAGCTCTGCTTTTAGAGTGCCTGGGTTTGTCCTGTGGATGAAAAGCAGACTTCATTTTCCACAGGGCTAAATTCAACATCTGCTCACCAAGCTCATTTTCAAAAACAGATCCAAGTGGAGTAAAACAGTATCTTCTGCCAGAAGCTTTGAGGAGAAGGTGTTTATATTCCTTGCTGCATGATGTGGGGACGGAGTGTGACGTTTAAAATATCCTGCTTTCTTCATTTCCTGAGCACCTGTGGCACTTTGCCAGCTGGAATGATCTTTAAATCTCCTCCTTTTCAGAAACTGAAGCCTGCTTGGCTGTTTTCTGCCCTTTCTCTCGCTGCAAAGTGTCAGCAAACAGCCAGGAGAGCAGGGGGCTGGGGCTGCTGGGGCTGCCAGCCTTTCTCAGGAAGGTCACTCGGAGAGGAGGGGTCCCAGGGCAGGATTCCCCCTGCTCCCCAAGCTGCTGGCACCTCCCCAGCAGCTGCTCTGGGCTTACCTGCTCTGGGTTATGCTGCAAAAGCAGAGGGGAGATGGAGAAGGGAAGAATATCCTGTGGGTTTTATTGCAAATGTTCACCACAGCAGAGCGTTCATCCTCATCATCCTCATCCTCATCCTCATCTTGAGAGCAGGAGCAGCCTCAGAAGGAAAAGCCCCTCTGGGTGTTTGCCTGTCTGCACCAGTGCAGGGGAGATTATCTGTGCTCCCAGGTGACCCATTGACTGCAGGGACAAGCTCCAGCTGCACCCAGCACTCATTTGCACCAGGGAATGTGGGCTTGTGCCTGCAGAGCTTCCCCGGGCTCTGCAGACATTCCCGCTGGAATGGCTTGGATCGTGCAGCAGGAATTCCTGGAGCAGCTCCAGCAGCTGATGCTGGGAAGTCCCTGGGGGGGATTAGAGGTGGCAGAAGTCAGGATGTTATCTTGCTGATGTACAAAACCCAGTTTTAGCTCTTCTGGCTGGGCTGTGCAGAAGAAATCCTGCGAATCCCTGCTCCCAGGGGAATATTTGCCCACAGCCCCTGATCCCGTGCCCCAGTGGTTCAGGAACTCAGTGGTCACCTGCACGTGGTGCTGCCCAGAGTGGGTTTAAAAATGTAGAATTCTGTGGCTGAAATTCTTCAAAGGAGCTGTGGGATCAGAAGCAAGTGGTGTTTGTTGGAATTTTTGTAAACCTTGTCCTGGTTGTGTCTTTCAAAGCTCTCCTGTGAGATGATTTCAGTCTGCAGCACAGGGATGCTGGATTCCCTTGCTGATGCTCCTGTCAGAAACAGAGGAACATTCACATGATGCAGGTAATTTGGTGTTTCCCCTCAGCAAGGAATGGCAGACACATCAAAGAGTCAGAGGAGGTGACCCAGGTGAGCTCCAAGGATGTGCAGGTGCCATAATGTCATTTTTGTTGTGGTTAACTCAAGACGTGCCTGATGCAACTCTTTCACCATCATTCCTGTGGACTTTTTTGGGCTGAAATATAAATTAGTTGAGCCTGAACTACGGCAGCATTTTCATGGCCTTGTTCCCCTCCAGTGGAAAGTTTCACATACAGTGAAGTAAAGAAAAAAAAAAGATTATCTTGTTTTTTTCCTTAACTTTGTAATTTCCTGCTCCTTCCTCAGCCTTTGCAATAACATCTCACAGTGTCAGGCCTTGATTAATTCAATGAATTACAGCAGAACTGGAGCTGTCAGGAGGTTGCCAGGGTGTTTTGATTGATATTCAATTACTTTTCATGTAAACACCAATGATTTTAATGTCCTTATGCTCTAAAGTTGTTTATGAACCAAATTTCCTGCAGGAAGAGCTGGAGCTGGTGCTGCTGGGCTGTCACACACATGGTGAAATGTGCTCACCACAGGGACAGCGGCACAAAAGTCCTGCAGGATTTTGTCCATCCCTCTGATCCTGCCTGTGCCTCTGTTCCTGTTTTAGTACTAAAATAAATTACATATTACACACAAATAAATAGTACAGACTTCTTATTAAACTACACACATAATTTTAGTGTTATTAGTTAATTTTAGAAGTTCTCTCTACAGTTATAGGTTAAATGGGGTATTCTCTTGCAAGTCCTACAGATGAACTGGAGATTTGTGGGTCCCTGGCTCTCAGCTGGGGTTGGGTCCCACAGGGGCTGAGTTTTCACCTCCCCTGGGAATTCATTTGCTGATCTCTCAGCTGCTGGTGACTTTTCCTGCCAGCTGCTTTGGCTCAGCTCAGAATCTGAGCTTGAAATCTCCAAGCCGGTGAAAACCTGGAAATAAATGCAAATATTTGAGAGGGGCAGCTGGGCAAGAATAGAATTCCTGAGCTGGAGATGCACAGAGCCATCCATGCTCCAGGCTAATCCATCAGCCTGGCTCTGGATCAGCTCCCAGGTTACCCCATGGCAAGGAAATCAATATTGTAAAAGTGAGGGAAATTCTGCTGCTAAGGAGAAATGCCCCCAGAAAAGGAGCTCCCCCCTGCAGCTGCCCAGGACCAGGGGTTTTAGGAAGGCAGTGACAATCCAAATGTCACCAGTTAGCTTTCTGGGGTGGTTTAAACTGAATTTAGGGTTGTTTTTTTTCTCCTGGGTTTGATGAGAAGTTTCCCAGAGCAAGACTTGCCTGAGAGAATTCACTGGCTGGGGTGAGGGGGTGTGTCTGAGGCAGGAAAAAAATGGAAAATGGAAATTGGAAATGGAAAATGGAAAATGGAAATGGAAAATGGAAAATGGAAATGGAAAATGGAAATGGAAAATGGAAATGGAAAATGGAAATGGAAATGGAAAATGGACTTACTTCAGGAGCCAAGTGAGCTCTCTGGTGTGCCATAGCTGGGGGCTGTTAGTAGCCAGCAGAGCTGAAATCTGCTATCTCCCCAAAAGGTTAAAAATGCCCTGTATAGCCCCAAACGTGTTTCTGAACTCCTCAGCCCAAGCGTTGGGGCATTCCAAACAAAACCCAGGGCAGCCACATCCTCTCCGAATTCCAGAATGTTTTGTTTCTAAACCTCCTCCTGTTGCATCTTTGGAGTGCTAAAGAGCTTTTTTTTCTCTTAAAAAACACTTTTAAAGATTTAGGGGCAGAGTTCTGCAGTGGAAATAAAATTGTTTTCAGCTCCCCTGCTCCTTGATGCCCAGGCCATGTGTCCCTGCAGCCAGCAGCTGTAACTGAGCTGCTGCTCCAGAGCAGCACCTGGACAGGGAATGTCACTGGAGCCAAGGATTTTAAGGCTCCTGGATTGCCTTGATTTCCTGAATGGGATCCTTTTATGTGAAAATTAACTTAATCTGCAAGCAAATCCTCTTTAAAAGAGCAGGGCAATCAGGGCTGGGGTGACTCTGTGAGAAAATGAGAGACCAGCTCTGTCTGTGAAGGACAAGTTGGGTTTGAGCAGTGCCAAAACTATAAAATAAAATAAAATAATAAAATAAAATATAAAAAAAATAAATAAAATAAAATAAAAATAAAAATAAAAATAAAATCTGCTTTGCTTAACATCTCATAAATCTACTTTTCCTCCCACTGTAGTGGTGTTTTCAAGGTAAGGTCTAGCTGGTTGGAGAGAAGGAAAACCCCAAAAGAACAAACCTCACACTGCTCTGTGGAGTTATTTTAAATTAATACATCTCCTAAAATATATATTTGAAGTGCTGAGTGTACTCTATCCACCAATATTTAAATGTCAAGTATTATATATATATATACACACACACATAATTTTTTTTTGCCAAATTCCTGGCAGTTTTCAGCTGTGTCCTGTTCAGTAAATCACTGGAATTGTTGCTGCAAAGCTGGAATGTTGCTGCAATGCTGGATTTAAATAATGTTCCATGTTTGTTTTCAAAGCCTTCGGTTTCATTTCCATTTCAAATGAAATTATTATGCAGAGTTAACTGGTAAAGCTTGAGTGGATTAAAGAAAAACTAGTGACAAATTAGAGTTTGAATCACAGGGCATTTCAGCCTCCAATCCCATAATTGCACACGTGTAGTTTATTTTATTCCTGCAGACAAAGGCATTTAACACGCTGACAAGTCCCATTTCCCCACAGCTTTATTACACAAATCACTTTTTACAAGGAAAAAAAAAGCCAAATTCCTCCAGTTTTCAACTCTAAGCCTGATTTTGAGGAAAAAAAAAGGGAATTAGCAAGAAGTGCAGCATTTGGGTTTGGTGTGGCACCAGCAAAGCTCCTTTTGTGTCCCCCCCCAGTTTGTCCCCAGCACTCAGGGCATCACTCTGAATCAGAATTCAGAATTTCTTGTGGTGGCTGTGGCCCAGGATATCTGAGCTGCTTTGGTGGGTTTGTCTTTCCCGGTGACACCTTGCAGAATTTGTGACAAATTCCTCCATTTGTGTCCAAAGTCACAGCCCAGACTGGCTCAGGTGTGCCAGGGAATTTCTCAGAGCAGGGAAGTCGAAAATGATTTTATTTCAACTGCAGAACTCTGCCCCTAAATCTTTTAAAGAGTTTTTTAAGAGAAAAAAACCAACACTTTAGCACTCAAAAGCTGCAACAGGAGGAGGTTTAGGAACAAAACCTTCTGGAATTAGGAGAGGTGTCCCACCCAGCTGAAACACCTGCTGACCCACAGGAAGAGAGGATAAAATGTTTTTTTTGGGGGTGAATTTCCCAATGTGGTGAATCCAGTGGGAATTCTTGCTTCCTTGGGTTGCTGTAAATCGATTTTCAGCTTTAGGAAGAATTCCCAGGGATTGTTTTGCTGTTGTTCCAGTGCCACCTGTGATCCCTGGGGTGAGAATCAGCTCTCAGGTGCTTTTAGGGCTGAAAAGGTGTTCCAGGTGCTTTCCACTAAAGAAGGTTTTGGATTTATGGAGTTCTCTATGGATAAATAAAATTCTTTTGGATGTATGGATTTCTTATGGATTAATGCAATTCTTTTGGATTTGTGGATTTCTTATGGATAAATCCCATTCCTTTGGATTTATGGATTTCTTTATGGATCTTGTTGTTCTGCTCTTCTCACACGAGAAAAGCAACACATTCCAATGAGTGTAGAGACAAAAATATTCACTGGGAGCTCTAAATTTCACCAAATAAACCCCCTGATTCATAAAATCATTGAATTTTGGGGTTTTTTTTGAGTTTTTTTGGGGTTGCCATCCTGTCCCACCCTGCCATGGCACCTTCCACTGCCCCAGGTTGCTCCAGCCTGGCCTTGGACACTTCCAAGGATGGGGAAAAATTTCCTTGTGTGGAAATTTGATACCTAAACCCCTCATTTATAATAACAAATTACCTGATCCCTTCAGAAATAAAACAGCAAAACCACGAGAAGTTGATTAAAGCCAGCAAATTGAGAGGAGAGCTTTTGGTAATATTCAGCTTTTGTACTCAGTCATCACTGGGGGGAAAATCTTGAATAATTCAGGGAATATTTCAGTATTTGATCTATCAAGGCTTGTGAGTGAGCAAGGTTCAGACAGTTAACAAGGAGAATTAATTGAAATCTGACCTTGCTGCTGAAATCTCTTGGCCTTTCATTAGCAGAGCCAGATGTGTCCTGCAGTCTTGGAAATGCAAGGAAAATTGAATTTATTTAAATCTGGGCTGCTCAGTCGTTCAGTTGTGTGGAACTGGGTGCTCACTGAAATATCCAAATTCACTCTTTTTTATTTCAATTTAGGAAGAAAGACAGAGCCCAGAGGAAATCCCCACTCCCAGCAGTTTCCTGGAACATTCAAAATCAGAATTTAACATCAGAATTCTGATTTAAAATCAGAATCAGGCATTTCAAATCAGAATTCTCCGCAGAGTGTGGAGATAAAAGAAAAACCACGAGAAAGGATTGAAAAATGCTGCAGGACCTCAGTGTTTGCTCTGGCTGGGGGCTGTGTCACAGGAAAACTCTGTGTCTTGGGAGGAATTTATTTGAAAATATCCAAAGCAGTGGATATTCCATGGGATGCCTGCAAAAAAAAAAAAAGTGATTAGTTGGCTAAATTAAGGTCTGAGGTTGGACCTGACACTTGTCCCATCTAAAGTAACTCAGAGAAATTCAATAATACAGTTTTTAATGTTGATTTGCAGTTGTCAAGACTGACTTGCACAAAAAGCTGAATTTTAAGGGGGTTAAGATGGTTTTAAGTTGTTTTTTTCTCTATGTAGATTATTAGATTAGATTAGATTAGAGCTGTAGATTATTATTGTAAATATTCATTAATAATTCTTTTTGGGCATCTTGAAATGTGCTGATGATAGAAAAGATGTGATAAAAATATCTTTGATTTAAAAGTCCTTGAGTTCAGCAGAATAGAGTGGAAGATGCTTTTAGCTCATTTGCCATAACATGTTTAACATTTGCATTAGAATTAAGGCTAAAAAAACAATTAAAATGTATAAATTTCTGTTATTAATATATATCTCTATGATTAATATATACAATATACAGGGAATTTAGAAAATATTTTAGCTGAACTTTTTGGGTTGTTCTTTCCCCCTGGATGTTCCACAATTGGATATAAAAGAATTCTAATACAAAATATAGATAAATCCTGAAATTGCTTCCATAGCAAGCATAAAATGAATCTAAATAGGTGTGACAGTCAATTTCCTGACTTATTTCTGTATGGAAAAGGATGATAAGAGGTATAAAATGGATAAATATTTTCTAAATGGTGAAATTATCAATTTTAGAGAGTGAGCAGTCAGGAGGGTTTGGGCATTGATAAGGAACTGCTTCCACGAGTGGGAATTTCTAAAAAACTGATGAAGTGGTTCTGTCTGTTATGTAAAAGATACCAAACAGAAGAAAGAGAAATAAATATGAAAACCTGGCAATTTACAGTGAGCAGGGATAGGAGTGGGGCTTTATCCACTGTGATATTGTGGAAATGCAAATTTAATGCCTTAAAAATCACTGCATGGTTTATTGCTTTATTGCTTTATTTCTTTATATCTTTATTTGTTGTCTTTATTTCTTTATTTCATTTCTTTATTTATTTTTATTTAATTTATTTTTTCTATTTCAGTGCCAGTCCCTAAAAGCCAGGGTCATTTTCAGTTCGTTTTCAGTGGCATTTTTGCTGGAATTCTTTTGCATTCAGGAAGTGATGAAATGTTCAAGGCTAAATTGGACAAGTAAAACCTTTTCAATATTGAAATTAAAAATTACAAAAAACAAAAAAAAAAGGAAGAGAGTTGCTGGAGTTGGATGGAAAATATACAAAATAAATCTTTTATTTTAACACCCCTCCTTTGCCTGGAGTAGCTATCCCCACCCATCCTGGCTGGAATTGGTTTTGCTCCTGCCATGGGATCATTTCCTTGTGCAGCTTTTAAAAACTCAGTGCTTTTCCTAAATTAAAACCCCTTTGGAGCTCCTACAATCCCAAATTATCTGTAAGGTAATGTAGATACTGAAAGTCTGGGCGAAAAAAGAGTCAGATAAACTTTCCCAAGCCTTACTCTAGGAAGTTTTTGAGAAAACTCAGAAAAAAAAAATTAAAATTAAAACCATCCTTAATCTTTACAACTAGTGTTTTAAACATGTTATTTACTTATGAAATGTGTTGTTATTTTTAAATAAAACAAAGTGTTATTCCTAATAAACCAATAGTATAAAAAGTGTTAATTAAAAACCAATCAAATCCAACTTTATTATAACTATTAAAAAATGTGTAATATTTTGTGTCCAATAAAAGAAAAAATGTATAATATATATACTATATTATATATAGTATATATATAATATATACTATATATAATATATAGTATATTT
>JAYDZK010000070.1:12428040-12451163 GCA_034509185.1 Euphonia xanthogaster | reverse complement strand
CTGAGGTTTGGATCATTTGTCCTTGGTCCCAGCTGGAGCAGGAATTGTTTTGTCTCCCTGCTCTGTGCACAGAGCTCAGCATGCCCTGATGTGAAGCTCAGACCCACCCACTAAAGCAGCACAGAATCTGAAACATAGAAAAGTTAAACCTGCCAAACAAACCTGAGCCTCCCTCACCACCTCCTCACAGGGGTGCTGCCTGCACCATCAGTAGGATAAAACACTGAATAATTGAAGGGGATTGAGCTGGAGTCTCCAGAACAAGAGCATTTCCTGTGTGCTTGCAGGATAAATCACTGCTCCTGTCTGCAATCACTGACAGGCTCAACAGGCTCAGCCTGGCAGGTTGGAAAAGTCAGTGCAGACAGTCAGGGGTGAATTTTCCAACATCAAATACACTTCACAATTGTTGTTAGTTACAGCTGCAAATCCCTTTGAACCTTAGAGCAAACCCGCTGCAGCAAGGCAGGCAGCTGTTACCTAAATCAAGTTTTAAGCTTGTATTAACAATGAGAACTGCAGGATTTCTGATTTAAAACACCATTTCCCCCACGCTGGGTTATGTTGCCATAGAAAACAAAGGCAGGTTTTTGCTTTTATCTCCCAAAATGAGCAGTGCAGCTTTCAAAGGTGAATATTTGCAGCGTTCTGCTTGGTGTATGGGCTGCTAAGGATAGGCCAGATAATAGGATTATAAACTTGGGGGGTTAAAATGATCATTTTACAATAACAGATGGAAATTGATTATATTTTTCAGCTATGTAGCAGCAGCTACTGCTGGAAATGTGGGACCTTGCCTGCATTTTCCAAGGTCTGGGTGCCAGGGATGTGTGTGAAGCTCCCTCTGCTCCCCCAGCTCTGTCTGTGCAAATCTCCAGGTAATTAAAAAAAAAGCCTTGGAGCTGGTCCAAACAATTCTTTATTTTATTTTCATTTGCAGTGCTGAAGGGTTCTGTTGAGAGGTGGTTTCAGCACAGTCAAGATCTCCTGTCAGGAGCAGAAAACGGGGTGGGTGTTGCTGGGTTGGGGTTTTAATGGGATTTGTGGTCATTTATAGATTGGCTCAAGCAGTGCCACACTTTGTTGTACAGATTTTTATGTATTAAGAGCAATTTTGTCAGGTCAGACGTGTGTATGAATGGATCTGTGTTTTGTCTCATTGTAGGATTTTCCCTGGGCTCCTAAACATTAATTATGTGTTTAATTATCCCCCTTGGAGCTCTGTAGGCTTAATATAGGAAACAAAACTCGTGCATTCCAGTGTGGGAGTAATTCTGGATTCTTCAAGGTTATGGACAAAGTGAAATTACTGCGCTGTGAATGTGTCACCAGGGCCCAGCCCTTCCCAAAAATCTGCTCCTAAACTTGGACTGACAGGCTCAGGGCCAGCCTGGGAGAAGTCCCCACAAGTTTATTGCCAGGTAAACCTTGTAAGAAGCATCTCCAGGTTCATTGTGATACAGAAACGTTCCCCAGATTAAAACCTGTTAAATGTGGAAATAAAATTTGCTGCATCAATCACCAGCAAGTGAGAAGAGCTCAGACCTGGGGAAATAAGTGGTAATGAAATCAGTCTCTCATAGACTCTGAGAGTGGCTTTCTGGGCCAATTTTACCTTTTCTACTGCCCTAATTTCCTATTTGACTCTTGCTGCCAATTGCTTTAACCTTTGATTGGGAAGGGAGGGATGGGAGCACAGCTCTGAACGATGGTTACACATTTAACAGTGCTCTTAAATATGAATTGCAAACACCAGCAGGCAGGATTCCTCTGGCTGAGGCAGGAGAAACCCTGGAAAAGTCAGAGGAATGGGAGGGCAAATGGGAAATTCTGGGAACTGGGAAGTGCTGGGAGGGCACTGCAAGGAAGGCAGATCCCTGAGCACTGCTTCAGCAAAGGGCTCCAGTCTGTAAAGTAAATGAGCTTGTTAAACCTGAATATTCCTGCACAATTAATTGAAATGGCCATTAATTATTAAAGAAAGTGGATTGTACTAATGGGCTGCATAAACTGAAGAATTAACATCTCCAGCTGTAACAATCTTCCTGGTCTGAGGTCTCATATAGAGAAAAGGAGATGAAAAAAAGGAAGAAAAAAGGTAAAAAGGGCTGTAAAACGAGGAGTCTGCTTGTGCTTGTTCCACTCAGCTTTCCTTCCCTCCTGTGTTCACCACAAACAAAATTTCCTCAGTTTTTGGACCATACAGAGATTTTTTAGGTGATTTTCGGGGTGACAGCAGTTTTCCTACCTCCCTTACTGAGGAGTATTTCAATCCATTCCTCAGTCACTGAGGCAGTTCAAAGATGAAGAGAGAAGAAGTTCAATTGCCACAAAGAATTCAAAATTGTGTATTATAAGGATTAGGACAGTGGAGGGAAAGGGAATAAAACCTGTGAAGTTTCAAGTCTGTTTCCAAGCAAAATTTCTCGAGGGAGAAGGGGGAAAAATAACACTGCAGCTAAAAAAGAAAATGGCAAAATAAAATATACACAAAAGGTGAGAGTCAGGTATTAACGCCCAAATTCGATTTTGTGCTTTCCCAGCTGGAGAATTCGAGGGATTTGGAAGCAGATCACAAAAACCAGAACACAGAGGGGGAGGAGAGAGGAAAGTGGAGGGGAAGGTGGTGGATGCAGAGGGTTCCATGTACAGCAAGTTTAGGGTGATTTTGCCCTTTGTGCTGCAAGAGTTGGGAGCTCGGTACCATTTTAGTGCTCTCTTGATTAATTCCTTCCACCCCAAACACCTTTTCTGATGTGCCTCTGGCTGAGTCTTTGCATAAAACACTCAAAGAGGGGACACGGCACCAGCCAGACTCTGGTTTTGCTATGAGGAACATTTGCTAGAGGTGCTTCATTTGCATTTTCATTGCATATGCAAATGTTTGTTTTATTTATCTCGTTAGATGACAAGGCAGGCGAGGCTGTGCTAATGAGCACTTCAATAAAGCCACAGAAAATGCCACCAAAACAGAAATAAATCAGAAACCATCACATCCTTTTCCCTTCTCTGCTCTGCTGCACTCTGCACGAACCCAAGCCCCAAATTATCAATATTTTTAGGACAGCTACTCCTGTGAGGGACTGGCAGAGAATTAATCAGAAAAATCCCAGCACTCAGGTTCTGCCTGCTCCCAAAAGCTTTGCTGGTCTGGGCTGTGAGCAAAACCGTGGGGCAAAGACTTCTTCACAGAAGAAAAGAAGAAACATCCTCCCAGCCCTGCATTTGCTGCCCCAGCTGTCACCTGGAAAACTGAAAGAGGCCTCTCTGCTGAGGGTTTCAATGAGCTGCTGAATGTGCTGGGATATTTTAGGTCTGAGGTGCTCGTTCCTCTTTGAGCTGAGCTCCTTTCATGAGGAACACCAAAGAGCCCTCGGGTGACAGCAATGCTCCCTTACATCTGGGCTCTTTTATAACAGCTGCTCCAAAATCTGAGCCAAACCACTCCAAACTCACCGTGCAGAGCTGAGAGGCTGAAACTGCTCTGGGCAGGAGGAACAAAACTGTTCTAGCCCTGAAAAATACTGTTTTAACCCAAAACCAAAAGGCCTGCCCAGTTTGTGGCTCAGACTGGGAGCCTGGAAATCCACACAAAAATGGGGCAGATTGCAGCTCCCCAGCTGTCAGGGATGCTGAATTAAGCAGTGGTAAGGGAGCACTTTGTGCTGTTTTTGAAATTTTGGGGGCATTTTGGGGTCTTTTTTGGGGCAGTTTGGGGTTGTGGTCACTCAGTGGTCACTTGGGTCACTCAAAGATATTTTGGGCCATTTTTGGCCTGGTTTTTGCCATTTTTTTTGCAATGTTTGGTAATTTATGGATAATTTGGGGTCATTTGGGCTATTTTTGGGGCATTTTGAGCATTCCTGATCATTTTGGTGACCTCTTGATGGAGGGAATCCCTGGTGCTCTTTGTGTTTATGACAGCTCCAGGTGGAGGAGGGCTCTGTGGGGCACAGGGGAGGGCTCTGGGGACACCTGTGGGTGTCTGGGGACAAACAGGGGTCTGGGGACACCTGTGGGGCTCAGCCCTTCCAGGGGCTCCTGCCAGGGCAGCAGGGGAGCTGCCACTGAGACCTTGGAGTCCTGGAGACAGCCTGCCTTTCCCACCGCTTTATTCTTTTCATTCCAGGGCTGAAATTCACTGCCATTCCATCCCAACCCAGGTTCCCAGACCAGGAAAATGAAAGTGTGGTTGAAATGGGCATTGGGGGAACGGCAGGGCTGGGAAATCACTCATGGATGAGCTGTCAGCTGGGACACAAAGCACGTTTTGGTAAAGGAGCCTTCAGCTGGAGCAAGGTGCCAGCCTGAGCCTTTTTCCTCTCTGGTCTTTTCCCTCATAAATCTCCACGCTGGTTTGTGTTGATGGGCTGCGGGAGGAGTGGGTGGGGAGGCATTTCCCTCCTGCTCGGCCGAGCTGGGAGCATTCCAGCAGAGATGCTGCTGTTCAGCACTCGGACAGCTCCGCCAGTGTGAGGAATTCCGCAGGAACGGAGAGAAATTGTTATTGCTGTGTAGTGGGCTTGATTTACCCCAAAATTTTGATTTTAAATAACAAGGCTGTGAGGCCAGGATTTTCTTTAAAGTGAGACTTCACAACATTTGTAAAACACTGAAGACAAGACAGAGTGTGCTTGCAATGTAAGCCTTGCTTTAGGAGCAGTGTGGAGCAGAAGATTTACTTTAAGCCCTTAATGAAGCACAGAATCTGCAATAAAAATATTTTTTAAATACTCCAGCAATAAACAAAGTAACAGAGGAAAAAAAGAAAATAAAATCCAAGGCAGTGTATTGGTTTTTTGTCAGCAAGGCAAATACACTGCCAGAAACACTCCTAAGGAATCCAACAGTCCAAACTATTCCTGGTTCCTTCTGTATTAACACTGGGACAAGAAAAGCAAAACCTTGATGTTTCTATAAACATCCTTTTTGTTTCACTGCAGGAAAAAATACTTTTAGCATTCTATTTAATATAATGTTAATATTTATGTAATTCATATTATAAATACTTTTATCTGAATACTCAGGATGAGTTTTTTCCTGTAAACCAAAGACACAAGAGAAGGAGAAATGTTGCTTGCAGATATTTCCCACTGGAATCCCACAGCCAGGAACATGCAGAAGAGATTTTCACCAAATTTCTCTGCAGATCTGTGGAAATTGGAGATATCACTGGTCCCTCAGTGCCAATAATGTCTCAGAGTATTTCCTCCCCTACATTTATTTATTTGCTATTATCAATAAATCAATGGGAACTTTCATATGTTATCAGGGTCGTTTGAGTTTAAATCTCCCAAGAGAAGCACAGAGAGAGAGTTTAAGGGGTTTTATCAATAAAATGCTGTGATTTTTATCACTTTTAAAGCATGGCACAAATCTTCTGCTACAGGTGTGTGTTTGCACTGTGGATTCTCATTTACTGATGAATCTTTACTGATGCATTCATAACAAGCAGTGATTTGTAGGCATTTTGTTCCCAAATACCAGGATTTTGAAGCAGGATTAATTCTCATTGAAATCAGCACAGAAGTGTTGGGATTGAAATTCCTCCTTGGCTGTAATTAGTTATAAATCACATTCTCACTTGATTGCTGCATATATTAAGCAGTGGTGCTTGACTGGGAGGAGTAAATCAAATCTGTTACTTATTGGGCCAAGAACTGGGAGAGAATGACCATTTTAAGCATTTTAAATTTCCAGTTTCTGCCCAGCAAACACCAGGCAGGAATCTGGAATTAAACCCTCCCAGGGCCCAGATTTTCTCTCAGTTTTGGCCTCTGGGGACCAAGGATTTGCCTTTGGGCTGAATCAGTCAGGAAGTTGTAACAGATAAATAGCTTCAGTGTCATACAGATTTTCTGCAGGGTTTTACAGACCAGAGATCCTGGGGAAGATTCTGGACCCTGATGTTTTAAATTCTGTGAGCAGAGGTGGCCCTGAGGAAAGGTTCATTTCTCACCCAGCAATTAATTGGTGTGGTTGTGCCCACACAGTTTTAACCCTGGTTTCAACAGTTCTCATTGAGTACAACTTGGAGTGAACGAGGTCTCCAAGGTTTTGGGGCAGTTTCAGCACATTTTAGAGAAGATTTAATTTCCCTCCTTGTCAGTTGCACAGTGAAATCTGAAACGAGCCTGTTTCAGTGGATGAATGGCTGGAAATTAAAAGACAGAAGGAGAAAAGATTAAATGACTTTGACTCTTTCTTTCTCCCTCTTGCTCTCTGTCACAAGTCCTACATTAAAAGCTCAGATCTCAAAGTTTTGGATATATTTAGCACTTAATTACTTTCGATTTAATTACTTGGCACCAACTAAATGCAACCTCATTAAATTTTAATATTGTTCTAATAACAATTATTAATTTGCCCTCTAAGAGACATCTCAATAATAAAACTGTGCCCAGTGTTGACAATGCAGTAGAACATGGACAAATCATGGGGAAGGGAATTTATAATCTCTGCCTGTAGGTTCTAAGATCCTTTACATCTCAGTAATAGCACAGAGAAAAAAAAAATCTAATTGCATTCCTAACATTTTGTGACAGCAAAGTCTTCTATCATAAAATCATTTGGGATTGACAGAACTGTAGCTGAACTGAGAATTCATCAAGAAAAAGGAGTTTTGCCTGTATAAAGTCTGATTTTTTTAATCAGTGTGTCGATTTCAAAAGAAGCAGTGTCCCTAAATCACCCATTGTATCTGCAAGGGCTTCAATAAAGAAAATGGAAAAAAAAATCCCCTAAATAGGAATGTTTGCTAATGAAAAATGTGAGATGTAACAAGTCTTCAAGTTTAATCAGCCCTTTAATTTAATGAATCATTTACTTTCCTTTTATTACTTTACCTTCACACTCTAACCTCCTGCTTTTTCTTCATGCTCCGAACCATAGAATCAGAAAAACTTTGCAATTTAATTATCTTACCTCCAGACTTCCTGTGTAATGTGTTGATAATTTGTCTGTAACAGAGAGGAACATTGGAGCCATTCAACTTGATGGGGTTTTTTTTTAATCCTTGTCCTTCAGCAGCTCTTGCAAAGTGTGTGAGGTGCTCCTGAATTCAATGGATTGATTGCTGGGCATTGATTAATCATCAGCCTGCACTGGGGAATAGTTAAACACCTCAGCCAGCAGATAAAAATGGGCATTTTGCAGAGTTTAAGGAGTGTAAGGGAGTTGTTTCATTGACCCTGGGCTTTTCCTGGAGGTTTGATGTGGGGATTTTGGTGTTCTTCAAGCAGCCTGAGAGCTGGGATCAGCACCAGGGCTTTGCTGCCCAGGTGTGCCACTCCCTGCTCCTGATTTCAGGGACATTTCTGCCTCTGGCACTGTCCCAGCTCATCCCTCTCAGCTCACCTCTGTCTCTCTGAAGCAGAACTGATGAATACCCACAAAAATCTGCTTTTCTGGGCAGATGTGCTCGGTGACCAGAGTGGCTTTTGTTCCCCATTCATGGGGCAGGGTCTGAAGCCCAGACCTCCTGCCCCAGCCAATATCCAGTACTGGATATTTGATATCCAATATCCTGTGCTGTAGCTCTGATTTTTGCACTAAGGATCTTGTTTCAGTGAGGAGAAATTGGCATTTACCCCAGGCAGCACCAGCCAGGTCCCCAGGTGTGTCCAGCAGGGAGGGAGCAGCCCCAGCCTTGCTGCTGGGGGACTTTCCTGCTGCCAGGGTGAATTTTCATCTCAGAGTTCGTTGCACACCTCCAGCAGAGGATGGTTTTGGTGGTGGATAAATCTGGGATTCCCTCTCATCAACTCTCCAGCCGCTTTGTGGACTGAGGTGCTGCTTTATCACTGCCCCCAGCAAGGCACTCAGGGCATGTCCAGGAGCAGGGCTGCTGAAACCCAGGCCCTGGGGGATTGGAAACAACAATCTGTGCTTAGAGCACCTCAATTTAACACCAAAGGTTTCCAGGGCTTCAAGATCTGCTGTGCTTTTGTTATTCCAGTCCAGAGCCATCCAATGTTACAAATATTTGACTACAGAGAGGTTTGTAGCTGAGCACCAACCTGGGGAGGGAACTCCTGCCCTCGTACCCTGCAGGTTTCCTGCTGCCCAGACAGCAAAATTACCTGTGAGTCACGGGCACATTGCCAAGCAAGCACAATTCATCCCTTCACTATCACAAATCTTCCCTGTCCCCTCCTAATCCACCCTCCATTCATAATTCCACTGCTTCTGTCTGTTTATGTTTCTGGGTGATTGATGGAGACACACTTCCATGCTCAGCAGCTGCCCTGCACAAAGATTGAAACTGAAGCAAGCACTTGGTGAGATATGGAGTCTTGGCAAAAAAGGGGCTCAGAAAACAAAATTCCCAGGACTGGTATCTCAAAAGTAAACACCTTTTATCCAAATTGTCTCTTTTCCCATCCAATTCCTTGGGAATAAATTTAAGCCAGATTTTCCTGATTTTTAAGGGTAGCATTATATTATTATTGTATTTTAAAATATATATTATATACATTAAATATGTCTTATATATGTAATATATTTATATGTGTGATCTATATTAAATATATATTATATATTTGATATTGTATTTATAGATATATACATTTAAAAAATCTGCTTTCTACAAACAGAGGAAAATTTGCCCTTCCTAGTCTGTGAAAGGAAAACTGAAGGAGGCTCTGCATGAGCAAGGCAATGGCAGGAAAGTTAACTGCCAGCACTTTAGAAAATTCACATTCCACATTCACAGGGATCTACAGCGGCCAAAAATCCTTCCCTGACTCCTGCTGGACTCGAGTGTGAGTTCAGCACTGCCAAAATTCAACCTGCTCTGTGCAGGGAAACCCTTTGGAGCAGCAGCTCTCCAGGAATTGCTGTTCCAGCCTCATTCCCCAGTGAAAAATCTCCAATTTTACCCTGCAGATCCACAGAAAGATAGCAGTGTTAACTTATGCAAATGCTGAAGTGTTTTCTTGAGGATTGTGGAAAAATCATTCATTACTCTTTGTCAAATATGGTTAAGATCCATATGTGCCACCTTAATTAAAGCTTGTGTGGAGTGGAGAGGGATAAAGGGGGATGAGCAAAGAGACTTTTATTGGCTGGATGAAGAAACAGAGCTGTGTTCTGCTGCCATCACCTTTAATAAACTCTGAAACTCTGATAGGGCCTAATCTGGTCACAGAAATTGTAAAAAGGCATGATAGCAAAAATGAAAAAGGAAGGAGAGCACCAGGAGGCAGAAGCATAATTAGAAAAGCTCCCTTTATCTAAAAATTTCATTAAAAACAAAGCAACACTCAAACACACAGAGATGTACAGGACAGAAGCTTTAATTAAAAGTGCAGCTGCTGCTTTGCAGGCTCAGCACAGAGCACAGGTTTCCCTCTCCCAAACGACAATTCCCTGCCTCTGAAACTCCACAATCTGGAGCAGCTCTGGGGCTCAGGTTCACAACAGTTCACAAGGAAATACAAAACTGATCACAGCTCTGAGTTCCTGAATCCTGAGCTCCCAGGAAAATCAGAGTCTGCTCATTTTACATCCCAAATCGTGCCTGGGAGTTTAGGCATTGCTGCTTTGCTTCTCCATTCCCAACTCTCTGAGTTGGGGGTTTGAGTTCCATCTCTGCAAATTATAAATAAAATTCCCACCAAAGTGTGAATCATTTTTATTGGCACAGTTCTCCTGTCTGAGGTGTTTTTCTTTAGAAGTGAGTGCTGGATAATTAAATAATCTGCAGCTGAGTTATGATACCTGAAAGTGTTTGCAATATCTGGATGAATAAAATAATGATTCCCATGCAAAATGAAAGATCATCCATCAGATATTGCACAAGTCAGAGTCTTTACAATTAATGATAATCAATAAGAAATAAATAGAGACAGACAGGTAAGTGGTTTTTCAACAAGTTTGCAGTGTTGATCTGGGGAGTTTGCTGACCCATCATTAACTGCAGCTGCCTCACAATCTCATTTTAGACCTTCCTGCCTTGCTGTGAGAATATCAGCCTCCAAAAGTTTGGAGAAGATTCTCTGCTGGTGTCCCTCCAAACTCTATTTTTAATCCACAGCCACCCTTAATAAAAAAGACCAAAAAACCCCAAGGGCTGGGTGTTTTTATTGAGCTGTGGAAGCAGCTGGGGAGGGGGATTTGGAGTGGGGTGGATAACTCAGCCCAATGGGAGCTGCAGGAGGGGAAGAGGCAGCAGCCCCAGCACATCCCTGCCCTGTCCCTGCTGAGCCCAAGGACTGAGCTCAGCCCTGCCCATCCCCTGGCACCAGCTGGAACCAGCAATCCAGGGAAGATCAGTTCCCAGCTCCTTCCTCAGCTGAACATCAACATTTTCATTTTTCTCACTCCAGTCTGGGTTGTTCCAGTTCTTTTTCTGCACTGAGAGGAGCAAGGTCCCAGCGTGATCCCTTGGAGGCTGAGTCTTTCCCCAGTTTTTGGGGAAGAGCTGCTGCTCTCTCAATTTCCAAGAGGGAAATCAGGGGCAGGTGGCACTTCCAGAGAATTGCCTGCTGGTTATGAGTGAATTTCTGTTTCCTTTAATGAGCACAGGGAAATTGCCTGACAACTTTTTTTTTTTTAATTTTTCCTGAGACAGAAATTTCCACTTAGTGTAATACCTAATTTCCTTCCCAAGGAAAGTCTCCTACAGAATTCCCAGTTAGTTTGTAATTGTTTTCTTTTATCTCTGTGACTAATGAAATGCCCAAGATAAAGGGCTGTGCTGAGAGGCAAATGGGGATATTAGGACTTTTTCCATGTCCCAAGCTTTATATATTCAATGTGGAAATTAAATTAAGCTTCAGTCCCCTGGAAATTTATATCTTGGCCCTTGTTGTACTTCATATATTTAATTAAAATGATAATATATTGGGCTGTGGTTGTAAAATCATTTGAAAGGAAAGTGCTCTCTTCTGGGGCCTTATTTGGGTGGTGAATTAAAAGATGTGGAGATGCAGGAAGAATAACAAAGTCTGCTGGGAGAATGCTGGGAGACAATTGGTGAGAGTTTATTTAGACCTCTAGGAAAGTCAGATTAAAATGTCCCCCAAATGAAGCTTTGCTGGAGTTGTGGCTGCTGCACTAACATGGAAGCAGAAGCCTTTTCCTGCTGTTTCCCCTGTTCAGCTGCTACAGTTGGAGCCACAGGACTCTGCTTGGGGTTCCATAAATCCCAGAGCACCACACTAATGTGTCCATGTCCTTTATTTTTGGTGGAGCCAAAGGAAAAGTGTCCTTTCCAAGGCACTGGGGCTGCAGTGACCTATGCTGACCACCTCCAATTTTCTCTCCTTGTAAACTCTGTTTAGTGTTACAAAAACAATTCCAAGGCAGATTGCAGGTGCCACATGTCTCCTCTGACCTTTAAATCAAATTTAGCACTTCACTCTCCAGCAGGCCACCAAGGAAAACCTGACAGCTTAATGAAGTGGAGATTTTAGGCAATAAATCCAAGCAATCATGAGAAAAGGGATCAAAGCTCTGCCTCATTGTGGAAATTCCCAAACAAGAGCTTCTGATACTTGGCCAGAATAAAATCTTGGGTTATCCGTCAGGAGTGAATTCTCCTGCCCTAAATAATAAATCAGAGTTCTGCCTGCATGGCATGGCCCAGTCACATGCTTGAAAAGGGGGAGACTTGCAGCAAAGAGCAGGGAAATCTGCAAACAGGAAGGGAAGGGGATTCAGCAAGAGTAAGGACGAGGACCTACACCCTTTATTTTAGTGGGAGCTGGGAAAGAGAAAAAGAAATTAAAGCAGAAAATAAATTATAAAATAAACCAGCCAAAAGCACCTTATTTCATACAGAAAATAGAAGTTTTCTGTCAACCTTGCAAATAAGAGGAAAAGGGCTTAGGTTCTTTCTTTTGGACATAATTCATGGAGTAATAACAGATGAATATGCTCCCAAAGTCAAGATCTATTATTTCAAATTGCTCCTATATTTAAATATGAAACAAGCTGGCATTTTGGCACGTCAGCTAATGGAACTGCTGGGGAAAATCTGAGGATGAAAAATAGACAATTAAATGGTTCCTTGGAAAACAAAAGAGGGATTTGCATATCTCTTTATAATGATGAGTTTGCAGTTCTTCCCTTCCAGGGCTGCAGCAAAGTGTAAATCTGAGATGTGGGGATCCAGAGCTGCTCAGGTTCCTGGGAAAGAGCTCTTTGTGCTCCTGCTACTACAAATTCCTGCACTGTTATAGCTTTAACTCTCCAGGGAATTCTCTGCTTTCCAGGCAGAACCTCACTCTGTATTCCAGGCAGCATTCCCTGCAAAGATGCACAAACACTGGGAGTATCTGAGGGATATTTCCTCTCTTTCCCAGCCTGGTTCCCTAAGGAAACCCCCATGTTTTGAGGGTGGGTGGGAGGTTTATGCAAACACATCTGTCCTTCTGTGCTGCCTTCTCCAAATTTCCATTGTTTGCTTCCAATTCTGCCCAACAAGTGAGAAAAAGCTGGAGTGGGAGAATCTGCACCAGCCAGCAGAGCCACAAACACTTCCAGATTCACAATGCTGAGAAAGCTTCACCAGGGGTGTGAAACCTCCCAGGCTCTGAAAATCCCACCTGGGGGAACTTGTGACCTGGGAGAAAGCAGCTTAGAAAGTCCAACCACAGCAGGCATCCATCAGGAGAGGGCAGGAATGGCCCTTGGCCCTTCTGCCCCGAGGGAATTGCTCAGAGCTTGGGAGCAGCAGGACTGGAGGGCAGGAAGGGTGGTGGATTTTAGTCCTGAGCATTGAGGAATTGCTGTTCACGGGGAGCACCAGGCTGCAGGGGTTTGTCTGGGCTAGGAAATCTTGCAGGGAATCAATATCCATCAGCAGAGCTAACCCAGGAGCTGGAGAATGCCTGCAGAAGCTGGCAGAGGCAGGTGACAGGAAACCTCGGCAGAATTCAGGCACAATGAGACAATCAGGCTGCACAAAGCCATAGAATCAGAATTCATTCACTCTCCTGCTCAGCAGCCTGACTGGTTTTCCTTGTTTTCTCTCCTCAGGCTGGATTTAAGGAGCTTCTTCTCATGACAGAAGAAAACACAACCCTCTACTCCACATTTAGAGCACACCACAAATCCTTTGGAGGCAGAGTGAAGTAGAAGTGTAGGTTTAAGTTTAAAGTAAATAGAAGTGCAAAATTTATTGTGCAAAACTTAAGTGTAAAACTTAAACTTATAGTTTTAAGTAAGTTTAAGTTTTAGGTTTTAAGTAAGTAGAAATATATTTTAAGTGCCTTAAAAAATTGTATTAACCAGCAAAGGCCCCAAGGCCTAGTTAAAAGTTCATGTCAGCTTGTGCCTAATTCCAATAGAAATTCTCTTTTCTCTGCCTCTGGATGTCCAGTCTCAGCTGGGCTGCAAGGACTCCTTAGGCTGGGATGGTTTCATCCTGGATCAGAAAAGCCCTCAGTGCCTCACATCCTCTGGGATCTGCTGTGCCCATCCCAGCCATTAGTCCCAAAAGGAGAATAATTCCATTAAAAGGATGCTCTGTGTTTGGGCTCAGCTGCTAAAGGCAGACTTGGCCCTGAGAAAGGCCCCTGGAAAAGGAGATGCTGGAAACTCATTCCCTTCCCTCAGCAACTGTATGAACCAGCCCAAATTCCTCCTAATTACAGCCTAGATTACAGGTAAGAAAGATGCATTTTAATGGAAGGAAGGAAGAGTGGGTGACATTTTTACAGAGATGACAGATGATCTGTCTCTGTGCTCTGCACATCTTTGGTGGAGGAGGAAGGCAAAAGCTCTGATTTGAGGCACTAAATCAGTTATGAGGAAGCAATAAACTCCTGGCTGTGGCTTTAAAAATGCTTTTCCTTTTAAAGCACCTCCTGGAAATGCTCCAGAGAGCCATGGGTGGGATCAGGCAGGAAATGCTGGTCCAAGCCCAGAGGGTTTGTGCTCTGTCACTTCAGTGTCACTGTAGGACACAAAACAACACGACACGGACTTGCTGCTCCTTCCAAGGTAAAAAAGGGGCTTTTCACTTTCTGACTCCAACATCTACAGATTCCCAAAAGTGACAGTGGATTGGAGGGGGACAGTGCCACTTCTCCAATGACACTGGGCAAACCAACAGCCCATCAAACTTCTCTTTCCCCATGAAAGAATGCAAAGCAATGAGTGATTTACATAAGGTGTGTGAGAAAGTTTGTTACAAGAACATAACCATCAGAAGGCTTAGAAAATCTTAAAATATCAGAAAGCTTAGAAAATCTTAAAATATCTTAAAATACTTCAGCAGCCCAGTGGGACAGAAGCAGCCTGGAGCTCTGGTGGTTCACAAAATGCTCAGTCTGGTGCTGAGGGGTGTGAGAGCAGCAATAAACACAAATTCCAAGCAGGGAGGGATCCAAGGAGCTCCTTCCCATCTTCCTGGAGACAGGGAACCACAGCAGCAGCTCTGGAAGGGCTCTGCTTCTCCATAAAAATGATTTCCTGTCTCCACATAAAAAATCCTGCCCCAGCTTGTCTTTTGGGTGAAAAACAAACCCTTGGAGCTTCTGCAGGCTGTATTTTTTCCTCAAAGCCCACGGATGATTTTTAAAGCCCTTTCAGGTGCCCAGCTCTGGGCTGACCCTGAGGAGGAGCAGCTCTGAGATGAGAATTTGCCTGGCAGTGACAAGTCCAAAAGCTGAGTTTGAAACCCCATTTATTTCTGACAAAGTCTCTGTGTGGTGTGAGCTTCATTCAGGGAGCTGGTGCTTGATAACTTGTCAGAGAAAAGAGAAATAATCCTGCTGGAAGGAGCTGGCTCAGCTTGGCAGGCTGGGGGAGAGCTGGAGCCAATGTTTGGTCTGGGAATGAATTTCCTTCCGTGGCAATTGATGCTTCCAGATGGCTCCAATGGTTCATGGGATCAACATTTGTATTCTCCTCTGCCAGGGTCCGAATTGGTTCATATTGACCACGGTAATGATTTTGAGTTTGCAGAACTTTGAACAGAAATGCAGCTGAGAGCTCTGTGTAATTTGGGCTTTCATGGTTTGGGATGGATAAATTGATTGCTGTACCACCTTTTCAGCCAAAAGAGTATCAGTAAAATAGGAAAGCAGTTTCATTCCTTTGGTTTGAAAGCATCCAGAGAACACTCCAAATGGCAGCTACTTTCAAAGATCAAAAACTTCTTTAAAGCAGTTTTAATTCCCTTTGATTATGATCAACTTAAAAAAAAAACCAAAACAACCCTGAAAATACTTTTACTGCAAAAGGTTACTTACTCATTGAAATGGTGAGAAAATGGGAGTATTTTTAACAAATGCTGAAAAAAAAGTTCTCCTCTGATATTAACTATATTTAATCTTACCTCTCGTTCCCAAACAGAGCCAGATTGTCTGAAGGGATGGGCTGGCACTGCTCCATGGAGCTCATTGCAGTTCCTGTCAGTTCCAAGGGTTCCATCCATAAAAATGCAGCAGCATTCCAGAAATCATGAAAAACTGAGAGACATTTCTGGCCCTGCCTCCCAAAGCTTTGCAGTCAGGGCAGCTCCAGCTCTAATTCCAGGAGGTTTCTGTGTTTAGGTGATGATTTCCAGCTCTTGATGTGTTTATTTTCTGCATTAGCACTGCTGTGGCTCAGGAATTCTCTGCCTTGGAGAAATAATAATTTAAATCCCTTTAAAAAGGATTCCATCGGTTTTTCCCAGCCATAAAGCTCTGAAATTGGTAAAATTAGAAATGCAGAAAGATCTTCTGCAGCTTTGATTGGTGTTGGCTCAGGCTGGTGATGGAAGGGGTGGAACCTCTCCAGACATCCTGGAGATGGGTGATGCTGGAACCCGAGGAAACCCCAATATTGATTCCAGACTGTTCCCCACCAGGACACCTCCTGCTCCAGGAAGTTTCCCACTAAAGGATAAACTTCTGATTTGTTAAATAGATTTTATTTTAAGGTGGATGATTATGAAGCTGGGCAGGGTTATTATAATATCTAAAACTCTCTATTTGTCAATTTGCCTGCAAGAGGAAACAATAAAAGGAGTTTCTCTGTCAATATTTATCACATCAAATGTTTAACAGTGGTTTCTTGGGATATGGAATGTAAAACAGGACTGTTGGTCTTGGATCCAAGGCTTTGTTTTATCAGGCTACAACTGAAATCTGCAAATATCAAAAATGGTTCTTAAACAACAGGAAAATTTGTGTAGCAATTGCTGCATAATGAGGCAGCTCAATAGCAGATAATTTTATAAAAATAAACCAGTTTTGGTTGTGAAAGAAAAGAAGCCTAATCCCTCATGGAATGCAGTAAACATCATAAAATGGGTTGGTTTGCCAGTAAAGCACCCTTTGGTTGGGTGCTGCTTTGTTTTCATCTTTGTGGTACCAATCCCTGTCTTCCAGCTCTGCAGAAAGAGGATTTAATTCTCCCTCTCCCTCTTCCTCCTGCACACTCTCCATCAGCAGCAGCCCAATCCCTCACATCCCATTAGAGGCTCATTTTATCCAGTTTATTTATAATTAACCAGAGGTGCAGTCATGTGCTGCTGCTTTTGAAGGGTACTCTCAGCTATTTTGGAGGCTTTAAGCAGGGTGCATTGAGGTTAATTACCAAATAATTTACAGTATCAAACACCCTTGCAGGCACTTTGATCTCCACTAATTGTGGCACTGAAGAGAGTAAATTAGAGTTTGCTTACATTCCAGCAATGTGCCCATGGAAAAAGCCCTTTATGGGATTGATGGTGTCCCTTCTTTCCCCTTGGCTTCAGTGGGCAGGGAAGGATCCAGAGGAGTGCAGTCCCTCCATGTTCATTTCACAATGATTTTCCTCTCTCAACACGATTCAGGGGTCAGATGGAGAGCAGCTGGCTTTGATTGCATTATAGGATATCAAACATTGTGCTCTGGTTTGATGAAAGGTGGCTCTGAGGGGCTCAGGACCAAGAGGAGGGACAGGAAACCAAAAGTAGGAACTGAAATTCAGAGGAACTCCTGAGTAGTGAGATCTTCCTCTTTCCTGGGGCTTTTCCTGCTCCAAAAACATCTGCTCCCAGGTCACCAGGTGGCAAAAATCTGTGTGGCTTCACTGAATTCCTAAAAATGGGCAGAACACTCCAAATGAGAAGCCCTGAGTTGTTCTGAGTTGTTCAATGGTATTTTACTGAAATCAGCATCAACCAGCAAAAATAACCCAGAATCTTTATAGGCTGGCTGAACACTGGTCAAACCTTTGGTGTAATGTATAGCAAAGCTTTCACTGCTAAGGATCAGAGCCTCCTCATTCCTGAGGATCCATTTTAGCCAAAATTGTGGAACAAAGGGTGATTTATTGAGAAGAGGCCTTAACAAAGCAGCAGCCACCTCATCTTTGAAATGCTGCTGTAGCATCCAGTGTGGAACTGGGCAATCTTTATATTTAAAGGGAAATCAATATCACTGATTCCACACAGTGAAAGCTGCTCCATATGAAACTGTTACAAAATCTGGCTCCTGGGAAAAAATACAGAGTTTGTCAATCAAGCTGCGCGAAATCAGGGTGAGGTGCTTACAGGCAGACACGATGATGAAAATGCACAATGAGCAGCAGGAATTACACATTTGATCAGAATAAACCTGCCAGGAGTTTGGGAAAGCTTCTTTTATCCTTGTTTCTTTCTGATGCAAACACCCCCTGCAGCACAGCAATTTGCTGGGGGCTTTTATTTAAGTGTAACATTTCCATGGATCTTTTTTTCCCCCCTCTTCCACGAGATGCTCACAGCAGTCAATCAAATCAGTGTCAAAATCCTAATCCCAGCCCAAGATCCAGTTTGGGACCATTCTGGAAGGCACAGCCCTCAGATTTAGCTCTGTCTTCCAGCACCCCTCCCACCCCACACCTTTCCCAGGGGAAGGGAATTCAGCTGTGCCAGGATTGCTGCCAGAGCTAAAGGGATATTTTTCAGTTCTAGCAGCACCGTTCTGCCCTAGCACTGAATTTCTGGTTTAAGAGTTTGATCAGTCTTATATAAAGCCACGTTGGGTAATTAAACTGGCATCCAGATCACCCATGGAAATGTACAGTGCTATGTTTAAAGGCCCAGGATAAAGTAAATTATGACTTAGGCTGCCACAACCCAAAATTTTCTATGCAAAGCAGCTGCTCCTAAATTTCTTTAAGGAGGTTCTTTGCTAAAGCCACGCAGTTCCTCAGAAGTAAAAACAACCTGTCTGTCAGAGATACTCCAAGCATCTTTATTTTACACTGTTTTTCTTCTGGAAAGAATAGTAAAGGAGGTGCTCAGGATGCTTTTATCTGAAGCAATAAACCTCCAGGATGTTCAGGTGTAATTAATGGCATTGCTTCAAAGGAAGGGCTTCCAGCAGAATATACAAGCCTTGACATTTTTGTTATGCATAAACTCGATTAGGCTTATGCCAGAATTAAGCAGCAGGATTATATTTTCATTCCATTCTTAAATTCTCATTAAAACTAAAATAAGGGAAGCCTCCAACAAAAGCTACACTTGAGTAAGAAGTGATGACACATTCCAAGACTGAGGGATGTGAGGACTGAGATCATCGTGTCATAAACGCATTTCTTCCACGTTTGTCAGTTGTTAATTGACATTTAATAAAAGGCATTTTAAATGCTCCAAAAGCAAGCCTGGGTTTGCAAAGAAATAAGAGCACAGCCTTCTTTTACAGCACAGTTAAATCAGCTCCTCTTGCTGGGGTTATAAAGCATTAAATGTCCTTAGGGGTGGGTCCCAGCCCAGCAGGATCCCAGCCGGGTTTCAGGGAGTTTCACCCCAAAAACTCCTCTGGGGCTCAGGGAGGATGGGACAGCCCCACAGGAGGGACCTGCAGCTAACCCATGCCAGGGGCTGCTCTGCCAGATGTTGCTGCTTCATCAAACACAAGAAATTGGGTGATTTTAACCCAAATTGGGTGATTTTAACCCAAATGGAAACAGGGAGCAGAGTCCTGAAGACCTGATCTGTGGTGAGGGTGGGAAACAGGGAGAGGACAGGAGGGAATTCAGCATTTAACTGAACAAATGGCTCAGATTTCCAGACTCTCTGGCTGGTATTTTTCAGTAGAATTTTTTATTTGAAGATTTTTATATTTTTCAGTGGCTGAAGATCCTGAGCAATCTGGATTCCACCAGAGACTCTTAGAGAAACAACCCCGAGCTGCTCCTGATACAGGCTTTTAGTGGCTTACCCTGAAATGTTCTTTTTCTACCTTGATTCTTCTATTTTGACTCCTGTGATCCAGGCTGCAGGCAGAGGATGATCCAATGCTGGGATTCCTGTCATTCCTCCTGATACTGCTCCTCACATCACCCCAGCACTGACTGTTCCTGTCACAGTGCTCTCCCTGTGCTCACAGCGCTGCCAGCCCCTCTGAAATCAGAGGAATCTCTTCCCATGGGTCACTGGAGCCATTCCTGAGCTGCCTTCACTCACTTCTCACCCCAGACACCTGGGAGTAGCTCTGAACTCAAACCCTCTTTTCCCCCCTGCTCTTTGTCCCCACTCCTGACCCAGGGAGGGGATCTGGAGGAGAGGAGCTTTAGCAAATAGGGCAAATTTTTTACTATGGAGAAGTAAATGTTTATCACATTTATTTATTTATTTATTTGGCTTATCTATTTGCTATCTACGATCCATATGTTTATTTATTCTGTTTATCTATTCAGGCTGAATTATCTGTGCCTGCACTTGGCATCCAGAAAGCCCTGGCAGGAGGCAGTGAGAGGAGCTTTAGGACAGCTCAGTGGTGATTTGGGATAACTTTGTTCATCTGGACTAATTTTGCCCCTTGCTTTGGTTGGAGACAATTAACATTCAATTTCCTTTCATCAAGGCAATTGACTGGAATTGAAAAGGAAATGGAAAGGAAATTTCCTTTCCTTTTCCAAGTTGTGGCCCCATTGGAAGACATTTCTCCGTGGCCAGGTTTTCAGGCTGCTAATTTGATTTCTGTTGTCTGTAGCTTTGCAAAGCTGCAAATGGAAAATCCCAGAGTGGTTTGGGTTGGCAGGGAGCTTAAAGTTCATCTCATTCCAGCATCCCAGGTTGTTCCAAACCCCTTCCAGCCCAGCCCTGGACTCTTCCAGTGTGTGTTAAATATGCAGGACCTGGAACAGGAACGAGCCAAGCTGAAGTCCCAGCATGAAATATGCATGATTATCTCCCAGGATTTCTGCAGAAGCAATTCCATTTTGCATTTGGATGTGACTTTTACTGAAGTCTCAGGGGTGAATTAGGACTCTGTGTGTCGAGTTCAGTTCCTCCACCCCTGGAAATCTGAAATTCAAGGCTGCAGCTCAGAACTCTCTTCACACACCACTCTGCAATTTGTGTCATTTTCTGGAGGCAGTGCCCTATATCAGGTAAGAACTTTTCATTTTAAGGATTTGTTGGATGCATAGATCATCTGCTGAGTAGATCAGTTCTGGCCAGACCAATGCAATAAAGCAGAATTGTTCTTCCTTTTGCTTGCTTGAGGTCATATTCAACAAAAAAACCAAACCAGCAGCAGATGTTCTTGTCACCTCACACACTCACTTTAACCTGCTGCATTTGCAATCCCAGACTCTCAGTTCTGCTCCAAAAAGCCCCCAAGGCTGGCAATGCTATATTTAAAGGCACAGAATAAAGTAAATTATGGCAGATTTCCTGCCCTAGGTGAGTGTGGGTGGGTCCCTCTGCTCTTGGCTTGGACCTTGCCCAGCTCTGTGTTTGCAGCACTTGGAGCCCTCTCTCAGTGCAGGAATGGATTTCTGTGCCCCCAGCACCTCTGGAGCCTCCAGAAACCCAGGAATGAGCACAGAGCTCAGGGAACTGAGCTGAGCTGGGGAATTCTCTAATATTTGTGTCACATCCCTTCCCTTGCTAAAAGCCAGCAGGTTTTTGTTTCTTGTTGATGAATATGAAGGTGATTCACCCTGGTTTTGTCTTGGGAGCCAGACCCACCCCAGTGCTCCAGTTCAGGGGCTCCTGCAGGAGGGAGAAGATCTCACCTGAGAGCAAAGCCCCTGGTGCAGCCCAGCAAGAGGAGTCTGCTTGGCTGCTTGCACACCAAGCTGCTTCTGAAAGCATTTCCTATCCCTGGAAAATCCCTGCTGCTGCTGCTGCAACAGGGAATTGAGCAGAGGCACAGCTCAGACTCGGAAGGGAGTGACCCCAGATCCATGAAATCATTTCAGGTTTTAGCTCTGGACGTGAGCCCTGCTGCCTGCTGGGTCCTGCCCTGCTTTGCTGGGTGCTGATGATGGGAAGCATCACATATAATGCTACTATAATGCTGATTTACCCTTCTAAACAGCTTCTGGGACCTGGTTAGAGTCTGCTTGCCAGTGGCAGAAATCCTGTGATCCTCAGGCAGCTCTCCTGGTCTGTCTCTCACCATTCAGAAGGCACCAATAATGGCCACATTTCCAAGTTTATTCCAGCAGGATTTGGGTTGTCATCAGTTTCTATCTCACACCAAAATTCAATCAATCTTTATTCAGCTTCAGAACGTGCTAAATTGTTCAGATATTTTAAAGCTCTTCTTCCTTAAGGCTTCTGAGTGAAATTCTACATTTATTTAATAAAGCAGCCAGGATTTACTACACCACTGCTGGTAAGCACTTTTTACTCTCCTCAAGATAGATTAGAGTTGACTGTAGACTCTTTTTTTTTTGCTGCAGCTGCACAAGTTTACAAGTCACAATTGAATTACCAAACTGAGGAAAAGAAAGATTATTCCTGTGGGTGCAATACAGGTTGCAGTCTTGTTTTCTTTTAAAGAAGGGTTTAAAGAATTAGCAGTAAGTGGTATCAGCTGCAGCTAGAAAATGATGCTGACTTATTACTTTGTGGGGACCCTCCCAGGCATCATGAAAAGCAAATTCCTTAGCTGAGCTTTCCAGAAAAAACCCAACAATGCCCTTTTAGGCACCTTAAAGTCAGATCTACTACAGAGGAAAAAACTCAGCTTGTAGGCACCCCTGGCTTGCCCCTGAAGCTGCACAGCCTGCACTGCTAAAAGAGTTATTGATTGGTTTATTTATTGTTTAAACAGTGTGTTCCTGTTGTGATTTCTGGAATGACATTTCAGCAAGTTTTGCACATCAGCCTTTGGTCTTTTTTCCTGCACCTAAAAAAATAGTTAAATATTGTGAGCCATCACTTTTTCTCTCCCCAGGATGTGTGAGGTGCATTTTGTCCTGCTCTGCTGAGCAGCCTTTCACTGTGAAGCCTCAGATCAGTGACATTTCTCCTCTCAGGGTGAGCTCCTGACAAATCATCAGAGTTTAGAGGTGCTCACAGTTGTTCTCCTGGCTGCTGTCATTACTGGAAACCTCATTTAAGCCACCCCCTGTCTGAGCCAGGGCTGACACCTACAAGCACAAAAAAGCCTTTTCCAGCAGAGGGATGTGCAGGATATTCAATCCAGCTCCTAAACACCCAGAGCCAGGTGGTGAGCTCAGCACTGCTCTTGTTCTGACACTGATCAGAGCTGCAAAGCCTCAGCTGTCCCTCAGAGCTGAGAAAAGCATCTTCTGCTGCTTCAGGGAAATCATTGCTGCCCAAAGAGGAGCTGACAGCTGAACCCTGCCCACTGAATCAGTGTTTGCAGCAAAACAAACCCAACCACCTCACTTAACCACTACTGAATTCAAGGCAGCAGAGATAGATGGGCTTGGAGTTATCTCCTCCAGAAGCCTTGATTATTTTGTGGAAATCCATTTAAGCCCTGCACAAGAAGTAAAACACTCAGTGCTGCTGGAGAATTCATTTCTTACACAGCCCTGATGTTCCTCGGCATTGCTGTGCTTTATGTTTTCATTCTTCAAATGTTTCCATTATTTGGCTTTCTAGAAATGAGCCAGAGTTTATTTCTCTCCAAGAAATGAGGGATGAGGTGTCCTCAAAGAGATCTGTAGCTCGTGTTATCTCCTGTTCTGCCTCTAAATCTGGGCTGCACTGAGCAGTTCCACTCTGACTCTGATTCCTGCAGCTGCTCCCTGGAATTATTTCCATTTTCCTGGTATTGAAGTTCTCTTCAGTGTCTTCCTTCAGTGCCCAGGGAGATTTATTAATGAAAATAAAGAAAAAAGTCAAAAATTGCCCACATTTCATAGTGTTGGGTAACTGAGCTGAGTTGGTTAATTGGTACCAAGAAGTCCTGAATGTTTATCAATATTTCAATATTGATTTT
>JAYDZK010000070.1:12389017-12406251 GCA_034509185.1 Euphonia xanthogaster | reverse complement strand
GCTGGCAGAGATTGCTCAAAGAAACCAAACCTCATCCCTCTGGGTGAACAATCTCCATGTTGCATTCTACTTTTGCACAAACCCGGGCACAGCAAATGAGACAGAAATTGTATTTCCTTTCTCTGAAGTTCCTCGCTGCGATTCCCAGCAAGTATCCCTGGGAAGCTGTGCCTTGCTTTTCCCTGGGAAGAGAAATGCAGCCTCACCTCTGCTTTACCAGACTTGACCAGCAGCTGTACTTACAGATAGTGGTGGTCCCTGGTGTGCAGGGAGAAGGTGCTGCAGGCGCTGTCCCTGCTGACCCCCAGGCTCCCAGCTGCCAGGGGAATTGTGGCTGCAGGGCTCCTGCCCCCCAGCCCCAGGCAGTACAAGGCCAGCTCTCCTTCCCTCAGCTCTGCCAGGCACCTGAGGGACAAGGGATGGAGACACAGCTCATTGCTCTTTGATGTCTTCTTTACACAGCCTGGCCCTTGTTAAAGCACCTTCCAATGTCAATAAATCTCCACATTTTTATAGCATCCTCCATGGAACAGTCAAAAATATCAATAGCAGGGCATAAAATCTTTGAGATGTTCTTATCTGAGAGTTCCTTGTTTTCATCTGACACCTAAATGAAGTGTGGCATAAAATCTGAACAGCCTGCCATGCCCAGTGAGAGCTAAAATTAAATCTGACCATCAATTCAAAATGACCCAAGGCCTGTTAGTTTTTCAGCCATGCTCTGTCTGTCCCTCTCCATCTGCTCCTCTCGTTTATTTGGGGTAGTGGATCTTTGGGACTCTGAGCTTTTAAAGGAATCCAGAGTGCATAAGGCTCCAGAGTTTCTGTGTCTTCCAGGTTTCACTCCACCAAGCTGTAAACAAATCACCAAATTTATCTCCCCATCATCCAGCCCAATATCCCTGTCACTCCATGGCAACTCCTCCTGGACCCCTCATTCCCAGAAGTCACAAGGCAGGAATGGGTTAAAGTATTCTCCTCTTGAGGGCTTCCAGCAAAGCCACTCTGCCAGAATTTGGGGAAAAGCTCTTTAAATTATAATTAATCCTGGAATAATGGCCTGAGCATACAGAGCTTCCATTCCAGAGTCCTGTGCTCCAGCCTCTCCTCTGCCCTGCTCTCTATAACAGAGGTTGGGCTTTCCTGTGGGTTTATTCTTATTTAACATTTTGCCTTCCCATTTTTCTGGAGAGTTTCTGCCTTTCTTTATCATTCTGGCCATTCTACAAAACTCTCCCTCCACTCTCTCTTCAAGGTGTGGCTGGTTGATTAAGGTGTTCTCTGAAGAATTTAAGTAAGTTTAGCTGCTGCAGAGCAAATTAAACATAAAATAAAAAGTGCATCAATTCCCATACAAGCAGTCAAAGTGATAAGAATTGTTTAATGGAGCTGGCAGTGCTATTGATCTCTCCTTTCTTCCAGCAGGGACTTATGGTTTAATCAGATCTCCAGGTGCTTCCACCATCACTTTGCCAGAAAAAAAAAAAGAAAAAAAAAAAAAGGAGGAAGAGAGAGGGTTAAAATCAAGAAGAAAACAACAAGGGGTTTGAAGATAAATAGAAATCAATTTTTGTTTGTTAACAAACCTGTTCAGTGTAGCAAGGTAACAAATCCTGGACACACTCGAGGATAGTGTTTACAACACATACAGTGGCAGCCTTTTAAAAGCAATTAAAATCATTTTCTGTGAAGTGGGAACTCTTTTGAGATAATTACCCTGTGCAGATAATTACAATGTGATTATATTTTTTTCATTAGCTAGGCAGAATTTTTTTTCTTCTCTCTCCTTTGATGGTTTAAGAAAATTCCAGGTGTTTAGGATCTGTCTCAGGCTTGTTGGCAGAATGGGGAGCAAACTATGGAAAACCACTGGGTTACTGAGAATGGAGGGAAAAGTCAAGAGAGAAACAAAGTCCCAGCATCAAATTTGTTCTGAGCACCACCACCATTAGAGATTTGTGTTGCCAATGCTCCCAGCAGGCTCCAGATCACAGCTTTGGTTTTTTGGGTACCACTACTGCCCTGACAGCTCATGGGAGTGCTTCCATCTCATGCAGACTGGGCATCTACCTTCAGACTTTAAAATCCAACTAAATAATAAAGTTATTATCAGCACATTCAAATCTAAATGCATCTATCAGAAGTTTTAAGGAAATCCAGAGCTCATACTTCACCCATTCAGTGGAGGTTAAGGTGTTCTCCTGCAAATCCAGCAGCCCTTCGTGGATCACATCACATTCTGCAGCTCTCCCAGGCCAGGACTCCACTGGTCTCTTGTAAGAATTGCTCTGAAGAACTCTGCTCAGCAGGTAGATTATCTAGATAATGAGTGGCAGCAGAGAGAAAACGATTTTCCACGTTAATTCCCTTCAATAAGACATCAATAGTTGGATTTTACAAGTACAGAGCCACAGTCAAATGGGTAAAATAAATCAACATAAAATAACCCAGGTCTTTCTATGATGCAAAACTCCTTAACTGCAATTTGGTTTTATGCCCACAATTCTAAACCTGGCAGTCTAAGGACAATATAATTTTACTCTGAAGGGGTTACTGTAATCCAGAACTTTTTAATTCATGTACAAAGCAGTCCAGAGCAAAGTTTCTGTTCAGCTCAGTTCAAGCCCAAGCAGCACTCGATTGATTCAGCTGGAAATCTCAGACAATGCTCAAAGATGAACCACTGGGTGTTTTCTCTTTTCTCAATGAGGACAATTCTCATTCATCCTTAAAATCAGGCATTTTATGAAATATCTTACACAGAGAACAAAAAGCGCGTGGAAAGCTCCAGTTAGGATTGAGCTGAGCACATCACCAGCTTTGTTTGCCTGTTTTAGCACTCAGAGCAGTTCCACCCGTGCTGTGGCTGCAGAGCTGCCCCCACTCTCCCATCTCACCTGGAGCTGGCTCAGCCAGATCCCGAGGCCAGGCTGCCCCCTGAGCTCACCCTGCCTTTGTTCCACGTCCCAGCAGAACAAATCCATCCCTCCTGCCCTGCCTGAAGGGTTCAAAGCGACCCCCTCAGCAGGGAGGATGATGAGGAGGACTCCCTTGATATCAGAAGGCCAATTAATGACTTTATTATACCACATTATTCTATGTTATATCACATCTGAACTGAATCTGAACAAGCACTCGACTCAACTGCACAGAATGCTGTGACTGTCTGCTAACAACAGCCTGGACACGTGCTTGGCCCTGACAGGCCAAGGGAACAAAACCCCATCACTTTGGTAAGCAATCTCCATATTGCACAAACACAGGCACAGCAATAGATACCAAATATTGTATTATATAGATATATAATAATATATATCTATCAGCAAATATGAGACAAGAATTGTTTTTTTCTTTCCAGAAAAGAAATATAATATACATTATATATATATTATTATTCTGTATGTAATATATTATATAGATTATTATCATATCTATATTACATCTATTATATTACTATATGTGTCATATATTATTCATATATTAATATATATAGTATATATATTATATAATATATTATATATAATAATATATATAACCAAATATGAGATAAGAATTGTTTTTCTTTCTAGAAAACAAATATAATGTATATCATATATATAACTACAATATATATTATATATATTATTATGATATATATTGTAATATTGATTCTATGTATTATTTTTATATATTATAATTTATAGTATATATGATCTATTATATATAATATCATATGATATATATATATAACCAAATGTGAGATAAGAATTGTTTTTTCTTTCTCTGAGGTGCCTCGCTGCGATTCCCAGCAAATATCCTCGGGAAGCTGTGCCTTGCTTTTCCCTGTGAAGCGAAATGCAGCCACGCCTGCCTGCACAGTGCTGGCTCCTGCTGGCTGCCTCCATCCCAGCTGCTGTTCCCAGCAGTGTTCCCAAACCCACCTTCCTCTTGTCCTGCAGGGACACAGCCTCCAGCTCGTAGTGCTGCCTGCCGTGGAACAGGATGCTGAAACGCCTCCTCTCCGAGTCCTCGCAGCCTCTGACTTGGGAGAAAGGGAACTGCTTCTTGATAGTGCCTTTCTCAATGTTAAAAATGGTCCTGGTGCTGAAATCAAGCTGCAAGAGGAAATTCTGCATCACTCGAGGCCATCTTGGTGGAAAGGCAAAGGCAGAATCCCAGTTTTGTTTAGATAAAAGAGCAGAATGAGTATAATTGAAAAATTACATTCCGCCATCAAGAATGTAATGTTTGTTTTAGTGACAAAATGCCCAATATTTGTTTTAGTGACAAAAACCACCCCAGATATTCCTTGTAGGCTGTGTTTCCACACGTCTCTTTTGATGAATATGCATCAATTTATCACTCTGGAATGTTATTTCTGAAATTCTCCTTGTCTCGAGACCCAGTGCAAAACTTCCCCTTCAGCACAAACTAACAGCAGAGCCACCCGCCCAGTTCCTCACTCCTTCAGCCTCTGAAATGCAGGGGCTGAGAAAAGCAGCTCTGAGTTGGGAGTTAAAACTTGTCCAGACCACACCACCAAATGCCCACACTGTGGCCTTTCCTCTGTCCTGTTTACAGCAGGAAACCTCCAAAGCAGAACCTTCTCAAGATTATCTCTGACTTTTGAAGGCTGCTGGTAATTAGAGAACTGAAATTAAACTAATCCAGATTCCCAGACTGATAACTTCCACATCTACTACATGTCTCTCCATTTTCCACTTTATGCCTAAAGAAATAATCTCTTCATTCCAAAAAATGGTGGAATAGGCTGGAAAAATTACATTTTGTACAGTTCAGATGTAGTAAATAAAATCCACCCTGTAGCATGCACGATTTGGACTTGTTCATTACCAAATTTTGTCCAAAGTACAAAAGTTTTAGCAAAATCCAGGAAAAAAAAACCATGAAACCTTAGTCCCTGACTTCATGAAAGCAGGAAATCACCAGCAGGTGTTGCTGCCAGAAGCTGGCTTTGTTATATTTTTATCCACTGCACCAGAGGGGAGAATTTTTAAGGTTACCTGCAGAATCCGCTTCTGCCACCGGTAGTGTTTGTATTTGTAGATCATGAAGTTAAACAGGGAGCCAGTTAACAAATCCTGGGGATCCTGGAAAACAGAACAGGAATCAGCAACACGTCCCACGCTGGGATAACATTTGGACACCCAAATCCTGCTGAGTGCAGGTGAAATCTCTCTCTGAGAGCAGAAACAACCCTGGAGCCCTGCAGGAGAATTCCACGTGGAGACAGATGGAAAAACCCTCCTGACTTTTGTTAATCACCTCAATGAAGGTGGGGAGGGACATCATCCCAAGGGCAGGGACAGGACAAGGGGGAATGGCTTCACGCTGACAGGGAGTGAGTTTGGATTGAATATGGGGGAGAAATCCTTTACTCTGAGCGTGGTGAGGCCCTGGAGAAGAGAAGCCTTGCAGTGCCTGGAGGAGCTGCAGGAAAGATGGAGAGGGAGCATTTACAGGGGATGGAGGGGCAGGACACAGGGAATGGCTTCACCCTGAAATTGAGGAGGGTTAGATGGGATACCGGGGAGGAATTCCTCCCTGGCACAGGTTATCCAGAGCAGCTGGGGCTGCCCCTGGATCCCTGGAAATGTTCCAGGCCAGACTGGCCAGGGCTTGGAGCACCTGGGACAGTGGGAGGTGCAGGGAAGTGGAACAGGAGGAGCTTTAAGGTCCCTTCCAACCCAAACCAGTCTGGGATTCTGCAATTCTGGGATTCTGCAATTCTGGGATTCTGCCCTGCATTTTTTGATGCAGGACTCGTTGCTACCCTTGGAAAAACAACCCTTGTATGGGTTTGAGCTCCCCAGTCCAGGCAATGCCACCAGTGCAGCATTTCCATGGAGCAGCCATCACACAGGGCACAGGCAGCACCTGCCCTGTTTGGTTGGGAGCTGGGCTCTTTGTGATTCCCAAACCAGGATTGTGTCCTTGAGAGCAATCCAGACACCCTCCTCACCTCAGCAGGGCTCTCCAGAACATCTGAATATATCACCAAATACATCAAAGGAGCAGCCTTACCTTTTCAGCACACACCTCCTTCTGTGCCAAATGCAGAGCCCCTTCAATGCTCACTTCTTTATTTTTCACCATGTTCATGATTTTGAGGATTTTTTCCTGGCTTAACTAGAGAAAAAAAAAAATCAAATGTTTTTAATGTTTTTAGAGACTGGTTTTTCATCAGGCTGTGGAGGATACAGAGTGCTCGTGACACAGCCACAGTAGCTGCCATAAAATTACAATTTCACTCATATTTTATATTCTACTGACAACCTGCCCAGCAAATATAATCTCCCTTTGAAACCTGGTCAAAGTCCACAAGATATCAAATATACAGGGGCTTTTATAACTTTAGGAGATGTGGTGGTAATAGCTGGAGATAGAACTGCCAGGGGGAACCCTTTTGAGTTAGAAACCCTGGCAAGAAGTGAAAACATCAATTTTGCATGGCAGTCTGTCTCATCCTGAGTGCAAAGCCCTGCACACAGGACAACATGAAAGAAAAATCAGGAGCATTTGAAATGCTCAGGGTGAAGAGGGGGCAAACTGCTGCTGGTACAGGGAGGTGCAGCTGCCACAGGGACTCAGTGAAGCACATGGGAAGCCAGAGCTCCACTTCCCCTTTTTTCCCCCACCAAAACAGGAGCCTGAGCTGCCAGTGAACTCACACAGGAATTTGTGTCACTCCTGAGTGCTGCAGGCGTGGCTGGGATGGCAAACAGGAGCCGAGCAAAGAAGAGAGGAGAGGGGAGGCACGGGGACCCAGGAGTGCAGCTGTGACACTGCTGGCAAGGCACTGCCAGGGCTCTGGGGGGGAAGAACAACCTGCTTGGAGCCAGACCCTGTGTGACAGCCACTCCTCAGAGTGATGGGAGCTTGGAAGAGCCTGGAGGTTTTACCAGCACAGCTCGGGAAATTGGGAATTTTTTATGCAGACTCCAAGATCCGAGTGGTTCCCTGTGCCCTGAGAATGACTTCACCACCAGGAGAGATTCCAGGGCTTTCCAAAGGTTCTTCTCAAACTCTCCAGGTGGACACCCAGGTGCAGAGCCCAGCACAGGCTGTGCAGGAGCAAGGGAAGGGGTCAGGAGGACTGGGAAGGGACAGGGAAGGGGTCAGGAGGGCTGGGAAGGGGTCAGGAAGGTTGGGAGGGAGGCAAAATTCTTCCATTACAAAGCAGGCACATTAAGGAAATACAGGAGATTGTGTTAATAATGCCCTCACTTACCTGCCAGGCTACAGCAGCTTGCTTAAAACAGATTAAATTGTCACCACCCTGCCCAAATTCAGCAGAGCCACACAAGTGCTTTGAAAGAATTCACAATTGAAGGAAGAGCACGGGGCTCCAGACATTCTCTGGAAGGAGAGGTGAGGTTGTTATCTTTTTGGCCTGGTATGAAGTGTGTTCAGTGGGGAGAGAGGAGATTTCTGCCCTGTTCTGGGGCAGCTGCCAGCGCTGCCCTGCACATGGCCCCTCCCAGGCCTTCCTGCCTCTCCCATCTACACAAAAGGAGCCACCAGAGGGTTTGCATGTAGAAATACCACTGGGATCACCCCAGATCTGCCAAGAGCCTGCGAAGGGAGATGATGGGGTTAAAACCACACCATCCAAGTCATCCTTGATCAGGGCAGAGGGAAGCACCCAGCACGTGGGGCACACCAGGTGTGCTCCTCTGCTGCTCTCTCTGACCCTCACCCTGCAATTCACTCCCCAGAGGGTCACAGGATGGCTCTGGCTCCTGTGCACCCCCTGAGCTCTCTGGGCTTCTCCAGGGGACAATCCCCCCCTGCAGACCTGCCCTGCCACCCGAGAGCCCTTCCCTGCACTGCCTGCAGAGCAATTGGAGCCAGTTGTGCCTTTTGCTCAGCCTCTTCTCATTCCTCTTATTCCACCCACCTGGATCCCACAGCAGGAAGCAATCCAGTGCAGAAATGCTCCTGGGATGTGTGCACAGGAAATGTGGCTCCCCACCCCGCAGAGGTGTCACACACACACACTGCTGTGGCAGGGTCAGACACCACCCCAGGCACACCTGGGGGAGCCCAGAGCTCACCCACCCCAGCTCTGTCATCTCCTGGGACAGCAAAGCCCAGCCATGCAGAAATCCTGCTCCCTGCACCAAAGAGGAGAGGATTTCATTCAGCTCTAGTCAAGTTTTTCACTGTTGAGCATTCCTTACACTTGTCCTGATTAAACATTGAACATGCTCCCTGCAGGAGCGAGAGCCAGCAGCTCCTGGCTGTGCAGGATGCAGAGGGAAGGGGCTGGCAGGGCTTGCTCCAAACCCTCTGCCCTCCAGCAGCAGCTTTGGGTGCTTTCCCCTCCAAGGAAAAGGATCAGGTCAGGGCTAATTGCTGCTTTACAGAGAAGTCATTAATTCTGAGGCATAAATCTGAGTGAAGTTCACTCCGCCTGCATGCTGAATGTGCAATGTAAGTGATTTTCAAGACAACAGACACAATCTGGATTGCCTCAAAGCTCCAGCCTGGTGTTATCAACTTCCCTCTCCTAATTTATTCACTTTCAGCAGGTTTGAACTCGGCCCAAAACGTTCTGAGTGCTCCCAAACATTCCCAGGGCAGTGGTTCTCCCCTGGGACTGGGGTATCTTCAGTTTCAATTTCCATGAAATCTCAAACCCGGTGACTGATGTGGCATTTTTCTGTGGCAATACCACCTTCTGTAGCCTAGAGACAGACTGATATTATTTGTCAAACAGAGCTGCTATTCATCAAATAAATTATCCATCTGTAATAATGTTTTGCATTATTTTTGCAGATCCATATCTGGCCAAATAGCATCTGTCAACATTTATTCAAAGAAGAAAGGATTCATCACACAGGACCTTGATTTCCTTGAAAACATTGGAAATTCTGCCACTTCCAGGAGGAGCTGAAGGAGCCCAAAGATAATTTATTGTAATTTATTTCTCACTGGTATAAAGGTATGGAGTGATTGATTGCAACAATATCAAAATCCCCAAGAACAGTTCTCAAAAATATGAAGATATAAACTGGTGCCCAGCGCTGTGTCCATAGGACAGTTACAATACCAACAATTTTAACTATTTTCAATACTGAAAATATCCCCATACTGAGGAATCTCAAAGCCTTGGCATTTCTTAAAATTCCCTCTGAAAGAATGACACTTTATGGGTCTCACACGAGGCAAACACTTTGGATTTTCCCTCAATCACCACCATGGAGCCCCTTGCTCCATCAGCTCTGAGAACTCATCTGGAAATGGCACTTGGAAAGTAATTTCACTGTGAAAATTCAGGATAAATTGAGTAGAGCTGCTTGCACAGGAGAGTGATGTCGTTTTGTGCTGTTTGATCACTGTTTCATCAGTGATCTGCTGAAGGACTGGAGATGATTTTTATTAAATTTGCAGATTTTGATGGGCAGCTGGAGAGAGCTGCGAGGGGGATTCAAATTCCAAACAACCTTGACAAATGAGAGCAGCAATAATCTATAATTCAGCAAGCAGAGGGGGAAAAAAAATCTGGATGTTCAGCAGGAGCTGCCAGCTTCACAAGCACTGGCTGAAGAACACATTTTTTGCAGAAAAAGCCCAGAAGTTTGAGCAGCTTGCAAAGTGACAGCAGTTCCCACCATGGTGCTGCTGCAATAAAAGGGAATTTCCCTTGGGGAGATTCCAGACAGCGGCAAAACACTGAAATAAGAGTGCTCAGCACTGACAGAGGATCCTGCTGGAATAGGGGGGAAGATTTCCATGCCTCCAGAAAAGAGCTGGATGAGTCCAGCTCAGCATAATGAGAGTAAGCAGAGCTTTGGAAAAATGGGATTTCCAAGGGAAAAACTGGGATTCCACAGCCTGGGGCAGGCACAGGTTCATAAAGAGCTGCTGCCAAAAGGGAAGAGCAGGAGGCTCCCTCTGTGGTGGGGTAAGGAGAAATAGGAGAGAAAATTACAGCAAAAGATGGAAATTACAGCAAAAGAGAGAAATTACAGCAAAAGAGAGAAACTACAGCAAGAGAGAGAAATTGCATTACAGCAAAGAAGAGAAATTACAGCAAAAGAGGTTCTGCTGAGATGTTTGGAAAATATAAGGATAACAGAGCCATCCAAGGAAAATTATGGAGTCTCCCACCACTAAACATCCTTAAGAAGAATTAAAGAAATGCTTTGGCCCATATCTAACCTGGTTTTGCACTTTAATTCAGTGCAAGCCTGCAAGGAACTGAAGGTTCCACTGCTTTTCCAAGGGGAAGGGGCAGGCAGAGATTTAAAAATGTTGGAAAACTCCATCCAGCCTGTGAGCTTTTATTTCCAAGGCAGAGATATTTCCTGGAAATCTCCTTCAGGCACCATTGCTGCTTTATCAGAACCAGCCTCAGCATCACCACAGCCTGTGGCCTGAATATTCTAAATTAGACTTGATTTCAAAACAACCCTTCAGTGTTAACTAGCCCAGCAGTTTCTTGGTGTACTGAGGGGCAGCTGAAATGCTCTGCTACAAAATGGACTGAAATAGAATAAAAGAGGCAGCTCATACAGGAGGATTTCAGTTTGCTACTAAAATAGTAGCAGTCTGTGCCCTTAGTGATGGTAATTAAAATAACCCACAGTGATAAGAAGTATCAAGAATTATCATATTTGCTTATTAACGTGAGAGTCAAATTAATTTTGTAAAGAAACAAAGATTGCTGGGCTACTTACCAGCCACATCTAATTTTTTTGGGGAAAAACATGCATCCTTCTGCTCAGTCTCACCTTGTGCCCCTCACGTCTTGTAAAAGAAAGATTCATTCTGGGCTGCTAAAATTGCTAAATGCTGAACAAGAGATTTCATCCTGCTGGAGGTTTATGAAGTCACATTAACAGCTGCTAAGCAAGGGGTATGAGGTGTGACAGTGAGAAAGCAGCACTGATTTCATGCACCTTTAACTGGGGATCCAGGGGCTCCACCAGTTTCCTGTTAATTAGCTGGAACATTTAATGAACAAACCCTTCATTATGTTCTAATCAAAACATGGACTAAGAGCTTGCAAAAAACAAAAAAAAAAAACAACAAACCCAAATCCAACGGGCATCCATCTGCTGATGTATCATTTCTGACCTGGCTTTTCCTTTCCCCAGGATTCTGGGTGGCTGAAAAATCATCCTAGCAAAAAATATTGAGGTAAATTTCTTCTTGTCCATCTCCTCCTAAACTCTGACAGATTCAGCAGGATGTGATCCCTGGCTCTATGAATGGTTTTGTTCTGTTCTCAATACATGCCTATAAAAATTCACTGTTTTTCCCAAATGGGGAGATTCCTCAGGATCAGCTACCTGGACATCTATTTAAGCTGGGTCTTAAAGTCAGAAAATAATTTCTGTTCAAAAAAAAGGCTTGGGGATATTCATTGTGCTCCCAGGAGAATGAATATTGGGAATATTCATTCTGCCACTTCCAGAAGGAGCTGAAGGAGCCCAAGGATGTTTTATTGTAATTTTTTTTCTTACTGGTATATAAAAATATATTTTATTGTAATTTATTTCTTACTGGTAAAGAAATAAATTAGATAAAATATATTTTATTGTAAATAAAAGTGGTAAAGGTATGGAGAGATTGATTGTAACAACATCAAAATCCCAAAGGAATTTGGGCAATATTGAGAATGGAACAAGGAACTCCAAGTGGCTCAGGAGCAGGAAATTTAACTTTGTTTGGGTGCTGAGGAGGACACACCTGAGGATGTGCTTCAGCCCTGTCCCTCAGGCCACCAGAGCTGCTGCTGGGTGCACCTTCATGAATACACATCAGAAAATATGGAAAATATTTAAATAGAATTGATCCCTTGGTAAGTATACAGTGAAAATCCACTTTAAGCTACCTTAGAAAAGACCAGGGAAATAAAAAAAAAAAAATAGGGAAAAAATCAATCATCTAAGAGAGGTGGCCTTTAAGAAAAAGTCTAATGAAAATTGTAGGGGAAATCCATAGGGATAAAGTACTTTAAAGCAGTTGATTAAAGTAAAGCAGGGTGGAAAAGCAAAAGGGTCTGACCGTGCACCATGATCTTAGCAGCTCTCAGATGAAAAGCCTCAGGAAGACATAAAGTCTGCTTTCCAAAGGAGTTCACAAGAAGTTTAAATCTCGTTTTCCACAGGCACAGTTTGTCTTTGTGGGTATTTTGGTGCTCCTACAAGCTGAGCCCTGTGCATGTGATTTCCTGGGGGGTGACAGTCAGGGACCAGTGGCACCACCTGGCCGTGGTTTCCTGTTTGCCCTCGCTCAGTAAAGCCCTCTCTGGCAGCCAACATTTGATTATTCCCCACCTGTGCTGCCCCCGACCCCCCCAGCGGTGCAAGAGGGACGATGAGAGATTCCTGAGCTGCCTGTGTGTCTGTGCCGAGGCAGAAACCCCCGGGCCAGGGGAAGCCCTGCCAGGGCTGGGCTTGTGCCCTCCCGAGCCCTCTGGCATCAACAGCTGCCCCAAAGAGATGGCAGCACCTCAGCATCTCCCCAGCAGTGCCAGGTGGGAGCTGCAGTTTCATGGCACTCCAGGTGGAGCAGCTGATGTGTGGCAAGCTCAAGAGTTCAGTGTTTGGATCGCCCATCCCTGCCCCTGCCCTTCTGATTTTCCCCTCTGCCTCTGCTCGGGGGAGAGCTTCCAAAACGTGCAAGAGCAGCCCCTGCCCTTCTCCCCTGTGACAAACCAAGAAGCCATACAGAGGTTTTGTTTTCCTCCCCCTCATCCGTGGGATTGCTCTGGGCTTTGCCACAGCCTGGCCTAGCAAACCCCACACTTGGGGAACAAGGGGAGCCAAGCAAGCAGGGCTGGATCCTCCCCAGCCCTCTCCCTTGGCCAGCCAGGGGAGCTGGGAGCCTGCACATAACACAGCCCTCCTTTCCCCTGACTCCTCTTTTCCCTGACTCCTCTTTTCCCTGACTCCTCTTTTCCCTGATTCCTCTTTTCCCTGATTCCTCTTTTCCCTGACTCCTCTTTTCCCTGACAGTTCTTTCCCCCAATTCCTCTTTCCCCTGATTGCTCTTTTCCCTGACTGTTCTTTTCCCTCTGCCAATCCCATCAGCTCTCCCAGGCACAGAGGAGCTTCCCACGACTCACTTCTCCAGGTACTCCCAAATTTTGAAACAAGCAGAACGCTCCACATCTCTGTGTGTGGCAGGCACTCAGACAAATCCCCAGTGCTGCAGGCTGATGTATATTCAATCCTGGCATATCAATCACCTCAGGTTCCAGTGGGATTAGCAAAAGACTGCTCTTGCCTATAATCTAAAGCACTTTTTCTCCCCTCCAATTACCTTATGGAAATTTTTGGCACAGATAATATAAAGTGTTAATAAATCCTCTCTAGCATGGCAGGAGAAAGACTGATTTCCTCTCCTTGTATCAGGAAAACTCTGCACAACTTTCTCAAGAATAAAGCACAGAAAAATGTTGTCTCCCGCACACCTTCTGCAAACACTGTGATGTACTAGAGCAGGCTGAGCTGGTATCACATTACAGCCCATTACACCAAAACCTGCTGCAAATCCCTTGCCAAAAAAGCACCAAGGCATCCCCAGTTTCTGATAATCCATCTCAGCCATGCACAACAAGCAGCACTTCCACACCAGCCACAACACTTTGCGCTTTACCTGTGAAAAAGTGTCTGCTGCTCTTGTGTTATCCATGGCTGGGGAAATTCTATTTGTCTCATCAGTATCCTACAGGGTGCCAAAGAGCAGTTTATTCATGAATCACACCTGCTTCTCCACAGCACACTGCTCCTCTCTCTCTCTGCCTCTCTCTCTTATGAAATCTTGCAGCCAATGGCTTTTATTAAGTGTTACTTCCTTTTAGGCTGAGAACTGAAAGAAACAATAATGAGGCTTGGCTTCCTTATGGCAGCTCTGTGGAAAGACCAAAAAACTCTAAAAGTTGTTTGTTTGCTTTTCCTGAACTGATATTTAAGTTCCAGTGCCTTCCTGAAATCACTGAGCCCTGAATACTGAAATGATGATTTATTACTATTTATTATGATTGATTACACTGCATCTGTCTGAATACACAACATATGTCAGTTCCCACACAAATCCCATGCTAAATTTAAGGAAGTTTGCCTGAGGAGCTCCAAACACAGTGCTGAACATTCCCAGCAGTGTTTTTATGCACAGCAGCAATTTTAACACATCTCCAGACTCCAGCATGGGGAGCTGCATACTGGGGGGGAGCAGCTTAATGCACAAGATTCCTCTCAAGATAAACAGCATTTTACACTTTCTCTTTGCCGTCTGTCCTGGTGGAGAGAATTGTGATTAGGAGAGGGAATTACCAGCAAAGCATTCCTGAAATCAAACCCCAGCCCTGCCGAGAACTGCTCAGCAGCTGCAGGGAAAGCACACCTTGCTTTGCCCTCCTTTCTGTGGTGGCTCCTGCAACACCACAACCCCGTGTCAGAACCACTGTGGAGACTGAAACTTCTGAGGAGACCCAGCTGGAAGGCGAAACTCTTCACATTTTGAAAGTTCTTCTACCCCGAGCAGAGGCAGAGGAGAAAGTCAAGAGCTCTGAAGCGTCAATGCAAAGCAGAGTTTTTAAGAAGCAACAGGAATTGAAAACGTTTGGGGTTGGTGACGGGTCTCCTTCCTCTGCTGCTCTAAAAACAGCTTTTTAACAGAAACAAGGCAGGAAACTGAGGGGTCAGGGCAGAGCAGGGGGCACTGGAGCACTCTGAGCCCAGGGTGGGCTCTGGCTCAGCCCCCGTGGTACAAATCCCATCCCTCAGTGCCTGAGCTCTGCGGCAAGTGGGAGAGAAAGGATTGGGAAGGAACTCTCCCAGATCACTCGAGGCACTGGAAATGAAATGGAAGGTGAATACATGCTGATATAACCAGGTTTTAATTGTTTGAACTGATTTAAAATGAGTCTTTGATGGAGTGATAGCTTAACACAGCCAATAACGTAACAGGGCCTGACTAAATCTGGGTCTTCTAAAGAAATATTTAATAAAAGATTCTCTTTCAATGCTCTCAATTCTGAGTGCTCCATGTCCAGCGTGGCAGATGGAAATTTTTCACTAAACTAGAAAAAGGATTAATGGGAAATACATTTCTTTGACAGCTATCTGAAGCCATTTGGTTAAAATAAAATAGCAGCTAACTCACTCAGAATCACATTTCTAGTACTGGCCTGGTCCCCCTTAGAATGCTCAGCCTTTGGGGAACAATGATTTTCTTTTTAAATTAAAGAATCCCAGAGAACTTCTCTTTCTAACATGATTGCAGCAGCACAGAACATTCCAGGAAAATGACAGGATTCTCTCACAGAGGTCCTGCAGAGATGTGAGAGGGTCCTGCCCCTCTGCTGCCTGCACGTCCTGCAAGGCCACAGAGGCTGGCAGCAGGCACTTAATCAGAACAGCTCAATTGCTACTCTTGGAGCAAACATTTCCAATTAATCTGAAGCCCTTAATTACACCTTCCTTCAATCAAGGCTCTGGTGTAATTTCCCTCTCTTTGCTCCCAGCGAATGGATTCCAACAAATGCCAGAATCAGGAGCTGCAGCAAACACAGGAAAATTCCCTGCAGGAACAAACCACCCTGCAGAGGGGATGGAAATTATGGGGGAGAGGGCTTGGAACCAGCCTGGGAGAACAAGAACTCTTTGTGCACTGTCAGAGCAATGTGCCAGGTGAATGTTTCAGACCAGCAGCACAAGTCTTGCTGTAGAAAAACATCAACTCTGCTCAGCCCAGCCTGGGATGCTCCCCCAGCTGCTCTGGCACCTGTGCCAGGGCCTCCCCACCCTCACAGGGAGGGGTTTCTTCCTGATACCCAACCTGAACCTATTCTCTGGCAGTCTGAAGCCATTCCCTGTGTGCTATCCCTCCATCCCTTGGAAATCCTCTCTTCCCACCTTCCCTGCAGCTCCTTCAGACCCTGCAAGGCCACACTGAGCTCATCCCAGAGCTTCTCCGGGCTGAGGAATCCCAATTCTCTCCTTAAACCTCATGGGGTTTTAGGCTAAAAGGACTGGATTCTCTCAGATTTGTTCCCAGAGGTTCTGAACACCCTTTCCCAAACTTCCTTCCAGCCACAAGCCGTGAGCATCCACTCCAACCTCCTGGTCTCTGTAATCTCACAGTGACTTCACAGGGCAGAAACCAAATTCCCTGCCTGCTCCCTGAAATTCTAAACCCCAAAGGGTTTTCCACTATCAGATAACCCCACGTGGACTCATTGTTTTGTGCTTTTTGTGGAAGTTAAAGAAAAAAACCCTCAATCTGTGACCAGCACGTTTTCAGTCAACCTAAATATGTGTTTAATAGGCAAAACTCTCTTTTTCATTTCATTAAAGAATTTTCCCAAACCTTTGCATACCTAAGAAAAGATCATCATGAATTAAGTTATTTCAGGTTGAAAAAAATGAGAGCTGAATGAAATGATTCTTTAAATAAATACATAAATACAGCTTGAACTTCATAAACACATTTTTGCCTCTCATTCAAGCATGAATGTTCCAGCAGGGCTGGAATGCTCTCACAAGGAATCTCAGAGTTGAAAAACAAAGCCTTTCCCTGAAAACTTGCTTCACCTGAAAATTACTGCCTAAATCTGTTTTATAGAGGCCCCTTCCTTTTTTTTTTTTTTTTTTCCCTGTGGAAATGGTGCTGGAACAAAGAAGTCCAAGCTCCTCGTGACTTCATGGGGGTTTGACCTCAGCATTCCTTTTCATTTCCCACGACAGAGATTCCAAAAGGATCTGAACAAAATCCAACCAGACAGAAAGAAGGAAACCCTGTCCCAGGAGGTTTTGCTTTTTCTGTTTCCTCAGTGCTGATCTAGCACAGAAATTGATGGTACTGCAGGTTCCAGCAGTTTCCATTTGGCCTAATTTTGATTCTGGTTTTAAGCAAGGAAAAGAAAATATTGATGCACAACAGTTGGTGCTGCACTGAACTGGAAGATGCATTAAATGCAAGGGGGGGAAAGAGGGGAGGAGTACGAGAGCAGAAGATGAGTAACTTAAAATTAAAACTTCTGTGAAACTAAATTCGGGTCGAGGGTGACATCTAGTGATGCTCAGCACAAATTCTGCCCATTTCTGCAGCACCCTCGCTCGTGAAGAAAATTTAAACTTTGATATCTTTCACCAGATGTGCCTTAAAAGAAATATTTTCCCATAAAATGTGAGCTTTAATTTTTTTTCAGGTAATATGAGTTAATTTTTTTAATTAATTCAGTATTCTGAATGCATAATGGGAGAATCCATAAA
>JAYDZK010000070.1:12349219-12366586 GCA_034509185.1 Euphonia xanthogaster | reverse complement strand
CACGTGTAGCATGGTCACAATCACTTCCCAGAACCCATCACCTGTGTCAGACAGTGAGCTTCTGCTCTAAACCAATCCACAAGTGCCACCATCACCACTGAAGATGGAGGTGGAGAAGAAGAAGAAGAAAGGCTGGACACGCCCAAGTCCCTCCATCTTGTCCCCAAAAACTCCTATACTAAAAATCCCAAACCTCCATTTACACCCAGGGCTAATTTTATTATCACACCATTTAAACTGCTGTGGCTTTCAGGTCTCCATGTAGAGCTGGCACTTTGCTCTCAGGTCTCCATGTAGAGCTGGCAATTTGCTCTCAGGTCTCCATGTAGAGCTGGCAGTTTGCTCCATGGTCTCCATGTAGAGCTGGCAATTTGCTCCATGGTCTCCATGTAGAGCTGGCAATTTGCTCCATGGCTCACAATTGAACCCCCTGGTGCTCTGGGCTGTGTGCCAGGGCCCCTGAGCCCCCGGCAGGGCTCCCAGAAACTCCAGACTCCCAAAGGGATGGCCTGGGTTCTGACAGTGTTTCCCTATTGCATTTGTGGGGTTCACAGATGAAGGGGGAATGATGAATCTGACTCCATGTTCTCAGAAGGAGAATTTATTATTTTATGATACTATATTATATTAAAGAATGCTCTACTAAACTATACTAAAGAACACAGGATACAGACAGAAGGCTAAAGGAGAACAATGAAAACTCCTGACTCCTTCCAGAGCCTTGACACAGCCTGACCATGATTGGTCATTAAGTAAAAACAACTCACATAAAACCAATCAAACAATCACCTGTGGGTAAACAATCTCCAGACACATTCCAGAGCAGCAAAACACAGCAGAAGCAAATGAGATAAGAATTGTTTTCCTTTTTCTCTGAGGCTTCTTGCCTTCCCAGGAGAAGAATCCTGGAGAAGGGGATTTTTCCAGAAAATACAACTGCCACATTGCACTGCTCCCCTAACGTGAGGTTCAGGCACTGAACAAAGGAGATTATGGGGGAAAACATTAAAAAGGGTTGTGGACATCCTTGAGGGTGGGAACTCTAGGGAATTCATTCCTGGAATTCCTGGAATTCATTCCAGGGAATACATTGGGAATGGAAGTGGAGGAAGGAATGAAATGGGCAGCCTGGAAATAGTTTGAACATTTTTTAACACCATAAAATAAATCTGTTATGACAGTGTGTGTATTTAACAAACCTCCCACATTCTAACGAAGGGAATAAGGCTAAGAAAGTGTCATTACAAATGCCTTTTAAAAATGCTGTTTTAGTTATTCAGTTTAAATGTGAAGAGAAGAATTTTTGGTGTGGGAAATGATACTTTCATCATGACCTCCCTGTGTGCATCCGTGCTTGAATCCCCTTGGCATGGTTTGGGGCTGGCTGTGAGCCAGGGAACACTGTCAGCCCACGGATTATGATGGTCATGGGTGTGGGGCTGAGTCACAGAACAAGCCAGTGTGGGAAGGACGGACAAAATTCCACTGTCATTCGTTTATTTGGGGTCTTCCAACTCAGTCTGAGCTTTTCCACATAGGAATAGAAAGGGCAGAGAGTGAATCTCTGGTGAAAACAAATAATTCTCCTTCCAGACCCTCCAACTTTCCCGTTGTGAAGAGAACATAATCCAAATCCTAAAAGGTCACATCTGTGATGAATGACAAATCAAGACACCAGATTCAATTTTCTAATGCAATCAAAGCCAGCATTTCCAAGTGAAAATGCTTCCATTTCTGCATGCATGGATGTTGGTGTGCAGAGTTTGCTCTAAAGGAGATGAGGTTACTTCTTTCTCAGGCTGCGACGAGAGACAAGAAAGATCAGTTTCCAAAACATGGGAGCATGGAGGAAGCTCCTGAAGGAAGAACTGAAAGAACCTTGATTTATTTCAGCTCTCTGACTATGCCATGTTTTTGTTTTTATAGTTTTCGTAAAGAATGGAAACACCTTGTGGGGGAATTTTTTTGGGGATTTCTTTGGTTTGTTTGTGCTTTCTAGTGTTCAGCCACCACTTAAATAGATTATCGTTATTAATGCTTCTGCTAAGGACTGCTCCAGCATCTCTGCTTTTGAGCTTCTAAGAGTTGCCTTTGCTGGAGATTTCCAGAAATTCTGGACTTTGATTGCTGTTTTCCATTGTCTTTTTTATTCTGATTCTGTCAGGTGAGTGTTGGCTTTACCTTGCCATAATTTCCAACCTAAATGTTATTTATATTCCTGCCTCCACACTGGAGCTGATAAGGTGGGTAATGGCCCATGAATTTTAGACAGTGCTGGCTGATTGTCTCTGGGGATGAACAGAAACTGGCCAGGAGGAGGATTCTGTTCCTTTCTAATTCCTTTGTCTGCAGGGGATGATCTGTTTTTAGCTGGAGCTGAGAGGTGAGCCTCGTTCCACACCAGGCACTCATACAGAAATGCCTTTGTGCATTTTTCACTCTTCTGAGCCCTGTAAGAAGCTGTACAACACCCCCTGGCTCTGCTCAGGTGAGACCCCACCTGCAGAGCTGCCCCAGCCCTGGGCCAGCACAGGAGCAGCCCAGAGGAGGCTCCAGGATGGGCAGGGGATGGAGCAGCTCTGCTGGGAGGAAAGGCTGGCACGGCTGGCATTGCTCACCTGCACAGGAGAAGCTTTGGGCTCAGCTCAGGGGGCCTGAAGGAGCCACCAAGAAGGATGGAGAGAGATGATTTACAAGTGACAGGACACGGGGAATGGCTCCCACTGCCTGAGGGCAGGGATGGATGGGATATTGGGAATTAGGAATTAGGAACTGGGAGGGTGGGCAGGCCCTGGCACAGGTGCCCAGAGCAGCTGGGGCTGCCCCTGGATCCCTGGCAGTGCCCAAGGCCAGGCTGGACAGGGCTGGGAGCAGCCTGGGACAGTGGGAGGTGTCCCTGCCATGGCAGGGGTGGAGATTCCTTTAAGCTTCCTCTCAAAGCAAATCATTCTATGAATGGAAATGTTCCAGACAAGAACATTTTCTGTTTCCTGTGCTGGTGACGTGGATGTTATGGCACACTGCACTCCAAGCACTTGCAGCAACCATTTAATGCTTTCATTTTTTTCATTATATGTAATTTGGGACTCCTGGACAAGGAAGTGAGGAGTGCATGCACAACCAAACCAGCTAAAAGCTTTCAATTAGCTCTGTACATCGTTCAGTGCAATTAACATCAACAGGAGTTTGGATTTATAGTTTTTAAAGCCAGCTTCTGAAACAGCTGCAGTGCTTAACTTTTAAAATCATTTCAGCATCACAACAACCTCAAAACTCCTGCTGCACTCAGGGAACTGAAGTAGGCTCCTTTCCACTAAAATTAGTGCAATTATAGCTGCCTTAATGATGCCCCAAGCAGAGTGGAGAGCATTTTATTTTCTGTCCAAGACCAAGTTAGAGGCCATTTCTCTCTCTAAAAGCCTCAGGGAATCAGTAAGTTTTATGAGAGAAGTAAAGTAACAGAATGGAGACTTGTTCAATCTCTGACCCACCATCCTGTGCCACACACAGAGATAAAAGTCTTAAAAAGAAAAGCAGCTGATCCATGCCAAGGTGGAAGATGTGTGCACATCTCTGGGCACTGCCAGCCGAGCTGTCCTTGAGGATGGCTCCACACTCAGGGTGCTGGACACTACTGGCAGGGTAGCAGAGCTATTTGTACAACCTGGGGGAAATAAGGTCCTCAGAACAGACCTGGAGATTCTCCTGCAGGAGCCCTGCAGCTTCTGAACTGCATGATGTGACCACTCCAAGCCTTTCCTCTCACTGAGAGCCACCAGTGCTGCTTCGAGCAACACAAATCACCAGCAAAGCCTCTAAAAGCACTGCTAATGCTGTTTAAATATTTTGCATTACTAATGAGGAAAAAAAAAATCACAGTTTTATTAAATGTCACTGCCCAATTAGAAGGACCAAGCAACACAAAGGCACAACACTTTTACTGCTTTTTTACAATGAGCTGGGTCCTGATTCTGAGCATAAAGTGGGATCCCTGAGCTTATGCAAAGTGCCTTTTTTCCAGCTGGATCTGTTATTCCTTTTGCAATATAACTGATCATTTAGCTGCAGAGGATGCTCTGCTTTTCTGTGCTCTCATCTGGCTGCTGCAAACTCTGCTTTTCCCCCCAGAGCAACTTAATTAAGTTACTCTGCATTGTATCCAGCCTGCCAAGGGACACAGGGATAGTGCACAGCTTGCATTCGAGCTCAGTTCGAGAGAGAGGCAGAAACAAAGGCAGGAATGGGAACAGGAATGGGAACAGGAATGGGAATAGGAATGGGAATAGGAGCTGGTGTTCCTGTGGGAGGACACAGCCTGCAACCACAGGATGCCTGGCAACAACTACTCAGGCAGCAGGACTGGGCTCCAGATATCCAACCCCCAAAAAGCTCTTTGGTAATCTGAAGCATTTCTTTTTTTCCTATAAAGAAGTGCAGTGTTTAATCCATTTATTGGTTTAATTAACAAGTCATTGTGGCTGGTGGTTTGTCCTTCTGGTTCACTGAGAATGGAGAAGTCAGTGGCACAAATGCCAAGGGCACACACAGGGCGTGGGGGGACAGCTGTGGTGGCTGTGTCACTTTGCTGTAGCTCAAGGCCACTCTGGATGTCACAGCCAGGAAGAAGAGAGCTCTGGCAAAGCTCAGGAATAGCTGAAGAATTTTGTTGTTGTTACAGAATCTCGGAGTCACTGAGGATGGAAAAGACCTCCAAGAGTCCAAGCTGTGCCTGATCCCACCTGGTCACCCAGCCCAGAGCACGGAGTGCCACGTCCAGGTGCTCCTTGGACACCTGCAGGGCTGGGAAAGCAGAGTGGCACCAACCCCAAACAGGTAAAGCCACGGCCCTCAAGTGACCAAAGGAGCTCCAGTGCTCTGACACAATTCTGCAATTCCCAATTTGCTCCTTAACTGCTCTGCTTCCATTTTCTTTTATTTTTACATGGTAAACCAAGTGCTAATGAGCCTTATGGGTGGATGAGGAAAGGCGAAGCTGTGTCACTTCTTTAGTGTGTGCTGGATTGGAGACTCTCCTGGCACTCAGCTTCCTTCTCTGCTCCCTCCTGATTCCCTGGAGCTCCATTGACACGGCAGGGAGAGAACTGGGACAGGCAGGAGTGCCTTGTCAGCCTCACCACTGAGAGCTCTTGTTGCTCACCAAAGGACTTGTACAATCTCTGCCATTATTTAGGAAATGGCCCTGTGAATGTGTCAGGTGCCTCCTTCAGGAGAGACAGCATCTTACACATTGGCAGAGCTTCAGGCTCGGGAAATGACACAGGAATGGAAAACAAAGATCCCTGGAAAAGGATTCTTCACATGGAATGGGAAACAAAGATCCCTGGAAAAGGATTCTTCACATGGAATGGGAAACAAAGATCCCTGGAAAAGGATTTTTCCAGACCTGGTAAGGGCCTGCTGGAAAAAGGAGCAGATCAGGGTGGCTGTTAGCACAAGCAAGTTCAAATCTGCTGCTTCGATCCATTTATTGGGCTGCTTGGATGCAAAGCTGAACTAATTTGCATTGATTTGTAATAACTTGCCCAAACTCACTCAGAAAATCCATATGATGACCTAATATATCCTTATGGATGAAGAATGTCCCCTTCTCTTCCTCCTCCCAGTTTGCAATAACTCTGTCCTGGGAAGAACAGAACTGTATTGCTTGAATTTCAGTGGGAGGCTTCTCAGACTGCAGCATCTGTGCAGATTTCAAAGGTTTCTGAATGAAAAGAATCAGGAGACAAATGAGAATGATCTAACTCATCAGCATAATCAAAATAATAATTTAGTCACATTACAACTCAGACAGAAACAACATCCCAAATGGGAAGCAGGATATAATTAGCCTCACTCTCAAGCAGTATTAATGAACCTAACAATCTGGTTAACATAACTGCTTAGTAATTGGTGTATGCAAATTTAATGTTTCTATTGCCATTAGTGGCAAAGAGAAGTTTGAGAGGAAATGACAGAATATGTTGGAATTAATGCTCTGCAAGGTGAAAGGCAGAGCACTGACTGCTGTTTTAGCAGCCTGAATCCCAGACACTGATTCAACTCCCACATCTCAGGAACAGCTGCAGGACCTGGCCTGACCTGGGGATTGGATGGGGTTTGGCTCTCATCTCCACGGGGGTGAAGTTACCTGGGAATGGCTAAAGATTCTGCTGAGTCCTCAGCTGGGTCAGGATTTCACATCCAACACCCATTGCTGGTTTTTGGGAGAGATGGAATTAGATGTACAGAATCTGATGTTTACAAAGGGTGCTCTGAAAAAGCAATAAAAGCAATCCTGTGTATTTTTGAAGAGCAGGGTTGAACAGGGGACAAATAAATTCATCAGACCACAAATGAATTTGCCACACAGGTAAAATAAACTTCATTATTTGATCATCACATAAGATTCATCACAATGAAAAAAAAAAAAAAAAAGCCAAAACCAAGAATAATTAAGCCAATGTGCATATCAGATTCTGAATCGAGCAATTTTGCTGCACTGAGCCTAGAATTTAAATGATCTTGTCTGTGGATGACAAAGGTTACTGCCCTCACAGTTCAAATGGAAAAATGTGTTCATCAAAAACATCTCTGTTAGCTTCACAATAGTAAGCACTCTGTGAATACAAAGAAGTTTCTTAGGAATAGGTAATGCTGAAGGCTTACCCAGAAACGAGGGAGCTGCCAATTTTCAGAAACAATTACTCAATTTGCCATCAAACATATTTTTCTTCTGAGCTCTCGGAGGAGAGGCCTGGTTGTACTCGCACACTAATGCCCATGTTTGCAGCTCTATATACTTCAGTATTTTTAATTTTCTGGTAACTTGGCTTGATATAATTTTAGAGATTCTATTAAATATTTTATAGAGCAGCCCATTGTAAATCAATCTCCGACATAATGTACCATTATTTCCCATAGATCTTTTTCTGCAGCTCAAAAGCATTTCAATAAAGCTCTAAAAGCCCTGGCAATGACAACACTCTGTGTTTGAGCATCACCATGGCAATGCTTCAGAAAATAGCTTTGATTTGGGGTCGGAAAGATCAAACATTAGATCAGATTGAAAGTACAGAGTTCATCTCGATACAACCTGGAACTATCATGGCCCAACTGTGTGTTCTCAGCTGCAGAGACTGGAGGCAAGCCTGAGGCAGGAGGAATCCTGCTGGATGCTCAGGGGATTCAGACCTTCAACAGGACACAGCCAGAAAGACTCAGAGCAGGGCTGAGGTCCCTGTTTCCCAGAGCCTGAAATTCAAAGTTTGACCAACTTATGTCAAAGGGCAAGATTTCAAAAGAATTGATAAGAATTCAAAAGAGGAAATTGTTCTGGATCATCTGTGGCTTTGTGTATCACTTAACCTTTCACTCAGTCCTTCAGTTATGCAGCTGGGCTGCTCTAAGGTGTGAAACGGGGCTTTTGCCTCGGGTGTGAAAGAGAAAATACCGTGGTACATTTAAAGTTTTGTTGCTCAATTGTCACCCCCCAGATCCCTCTCTGGATAAGCCCTGGCTGTGACGAACAGCCCTGCTGTGGCCTGGGCACAGCCTGGATGTGGTTTGGGTCCCCTGAGGGGAGATTCCAGAACCTTCTGCGATTCATCCCTCCACACTCCCAAACCCACATGGAGCTGCCCCAAGCTGGCAGCTCCATGCTTAATCTCAGCCCTAGAAAAGCATAACAGCAAGAAAGGAACATTTTTTTACTACAGGGGGTTGGTTGAGAGGTTTTTCATGTTGTTTTATTCTGGGCTGTTTGTTTGGTTGTGTGGTTTTTTTTAACCACAGATAATTTTTCAAAGCACAAAAAACCCCATCCCTGTTTGTGGGGTCAAGGTGGGTGGAAGAAACCCACAGATTGTTCCTTCCTTCTTTCCTCCTCCCCTCTGAGGATAACTTCTCAACTTGATTCAAAGAAACAGCCATTGTTTCAAGCCAAGTGAAGTTCCTTCCTGCCCTCTGCCATGGGATATTCTCTCTCCATGGGAAGGATCCCTCTTCAAAACCTCCTCTCACTCTGCCTGCACAGCCAGGGCACTCAACCTCAGGGTGTCCCAGCACTCAGAGGCTGCTGCTCTGTGCAGACAAAAAAGTAATCAAGGGCTCCGTGGCAGGAATTTCTCTTCAGTCACACAAAGGATTTTTAAGGACTCTTCCAGAACTGGCAACTTGCAGAGGTCAGGGTACAAAACCACAGGAGCACGGAAAAGGGAAGAAAGGAACAAAGAACGGATGTGGAGGAGGCAGGGAGCTATCACTGGGCAGTTCAACCCCAGCTCTGTGTGTGATACGGCTGCTTAAATTCAAAAATGGCAAATATATGTGAAGGGAGAAACATCCTGTGTTAGTTTGGAGGCTGGGGTAGCCACCCTGGAGAGCTCGTGCGAGGTTTCATCACTGCCAGATGAAAATCAAACACAAGAGACAAAAACAAATGACCTATGAGTGATACAGGGGAGAATTCATCAGCAATACTTAACTGCAGACTCAGGGTGACTCAGAGCCAGGATATACAAAAGAGAGATGACAAGGCATGGAAAAACAAAACAGAATTTAAAATATTCACTGGCTCTTCCAAAAGCTTGTGTCATCCATGTACTCTTATAAATACAGAAGTAACTAAAATTGTAAGAATTCCACTGGACAGTAAAGCTGTGTTTAAGAGCATTTTTCCAGGCTCCATTCTCACCCAGGGACATAAAATAAGACATGGAACTGCTCCTGCAGTAGTGTCAGCTTTGTAAAACCAAGAGATGACTCATTTACTGGTTAATACTCTGCCAGACCATGACTTCTTCATGGGAAAGCCAGGATTTAATTTGAGCTTTGCTGTCAGCAGAGCTGCAGGATGGGGCACTCAGCCTGTTCCCTCCCGGGGGATATTTCAGATGCACAGAATATCCGTGTGTGAGCCTCTTCTCTGCCTTCCTCAGAACCCCAGAATGCCCATCTAAAGCCACGGGAAATCAGATTTCCTTCAGCTTTGCTTTCACTGGGCAGTCCAAAGCAGCCAGAGTTTTCAATTTTGACAGCGTTGTGTTAACTTCAAATTCTCTGCTCATTTCTGTGGGCAGCTCTCTGTTAAAGGAGATGAGATTTTTGTCTTCAGCTCCATGAATTTAAATCACTTCAGCTAAATTCAGATTACCTGATAATGGATGAATCACCTCTAGGTCATTAGCAACTGCCCCTTCTGAAGCTGGCACTGAGCTCCGAGGGGAATTTAAAGGAATTGGATGTTTTTCTCCTTCACCTTCTGGGCCAAGAGAGTGCCTGAGCTGAGCCAGGAGCTCAGGAGATAGCCCAGTGTGACAGTGGCAGCCTGAAGGTGCACCAGGCTGCTGAGCTCTGCCAGGTCATTAATTAGTCCTTCATTAAGGCTCAGGATCTGCATATTGGATTAATGCTGCAGAGCAGCTGGCCAGCAAGGAGCTGTCCCACACCCCCATGTGCAGCCAGCAGGTGACACAAGTCAGCACCACAGCAGCCTGCAGTGCAGTGCTCGTTAAAAAGCACATTACAAAAGGATTTATTCTTCAATAAAAATAAAACTTCATGTGGATGTGGAAGCAGCTACATTCAAACTTTTCTGCAACAGAGGACAAGAGTTGTTTGGGTTTTTTACAGCGCCCCAAATACAGCTTTGGAGTACTTGCTCAGCACCAGAATTCTTTTTATCTTATGTGCTTCAAGAAATGTTCAAAAAGCCACCAAATTCTTCTGAGGTACAATTAAAGCTGAGCCTGGGAGCTCACAGCACTCTTACACCGTGGTCTAAGAAAGAAAGTGAAGAAGAAATTGGAATTGTTTGCAAATCAGAGACAAATCTGTTAATCAGGTTTTTTTCCTGTGCTCACACACCCCAAGAAACCCCCAAAACCCCAAAGTAGAATCAGTGTTCATTACAGGTTATTCATCTGGGTTTGTTTTCCAGTTGCCAACCCCTGAGCATTCAAATGTGCAACCTTCAGGTCCTTTCATCTTAACAAGGATATGAGAATGGGAATGCCACAAACTCTGTAACCTTTATGAAATGTACAACCTGCATGTTTAGAAGAAAATTTTATATTTAGAAGAGAAAAACAGCTGGTGATGTTCCATGATCTTCAAAAAATGTCCAGAAAGTTGAATATTGGACATTCTTGACCTGTCTAATACACAAATGCTCCAGCTACAGAAGAAAAATGTAAAGTTGGCCCCTGGTATACTACAGCAGGAAATAAAAAGCTGGATGAGGTGAGGTTTTTAAGTTAACATTTGGATTTTTTTTTTCCTAAAAACAAAGGTCCCTCCATTCATTTGGAGCATTTGTAACAACTAAAATAAAAGCATGTAATATAGACCCTAATTTGTGAGCACCTCTGGCTGCTGCCTTAGAAATTCAATTCAGATGTTGATACCAACCAGTTAAATATAATGTAGGTACCCATGGAAATGATTCCAAATTTTATCTTCAGTCCTCTCCATTTAAAGTTTGCAGGAAATTATTTTTAAGCATTTTTTGAAAGCTCCAGTGGCTTATGCAAGAACCCCTATTGCTGACCTAGATGGAAAACACTTTTCTAGCTGGCATTTTACATCATTAAAAAAAAAAAAAATCTACTGCCGAGCATGAATATACAGCTTAAAATTTCAATTGGATTGGCATTGTCCACTGAAGGGTTTCCTGTGAACTAATTATCTCCTCATTCCTTCAACTAAAAAGCTGAACAGTCCCAAGGTTTTTTAAGCATTTTGTGCTTACACCATGGTTTGCTACAAGGTCAGGCTGTGTTTGGCAACGTGGGCAGAGGCAAATGTTGCCATGTGCTTCCAGGGTCACATTTTCTATCTGTTCCAGCCTAAAAGGGAAACTTCCTGAAAGGAGGGAAATTCCAATTCCTGGCTGCTGGAGCTGCTCAGTGCAGAACAGTTCAGAGGAGCAGGCAGGAGTGGCACAGGGGAGCCAGGGCTGCCCCTCTGCATCTGGGGACAACATCTGGTTTCAAGAGAAACAGCTGTGGAGACACCTGGGTACAATATCTGGTACCAGGAGAAACAGCTGTGGAGACATCTGAGGAGAAATCCTATTCCAAGGGAAACTGTGGGAGACACCTGGGAACATCTGGTTCCAAGAGGAACTGTGGGAGACTGGAGGAAAGAGCTGCACCAGAGGAGCCACTGTGGGCCCTCTGAACCTCCCCCACTCTGTGATACCAGAGCAGCACAAGCTCCAGAGTGTTTCTTCCCAATTTCACTTGTGTACACTTGCTGGAGGTGACTCAGGAGCTGCTTTATGTAAGTCATTGATCTGGGGTCTATCAGCTGCTAAAAATTCCTGTCTGCCACTGGTGGGTGAGAAAATCTACTCAGCTATCACAGCTGGATGACACTGTCACCAAGAGTAGAGGACAGCTGACCTGGCTCTTAATTAACATGCCCAGTTTCTATTAATTTCATCATCTCCAGCCCTGGTGGTGACGTCACACTGGAGCAACAGTGACCCAGCTGAAAACGACACTGCCCAGGCAGTTCCAGCCTTGTTGCATTAATAATGGACATTTTCTGTGGTCACTATCCCCTGGCAGCTGCTTCTCAAATCACATCTGCCCCCACTCCCACCCTCTGCTGCTTCTCAAATCACGTCTGCCCCCACTCCCAGCCTGTTCTTTCCCTTCCCTGCCCCTGCAGTTACCAGGAAAGGCAGAGGTGCTCAGCAGAGGCTTTTTCCAGGCTGATTTCCTCCTTTTTTCACTGCCTGTTTACATGCCAGGTTATTTTTCTGGGGTCTCAGTGGGTGCTGAATGCTCTGTTTTGTCACTTCAGTGCCATCTCCTCAACTTCAAAATGGACCAAAGAGTTCAACATTTCCTTCTAAATTCTTGAGTTTATTCTGAAAACGAAAAGGAAATAATCTGAACTAAGACCAAGCCCATTCTGCTTGCTGAGAATTAAATGCTGATATTAAATACTGGCTTACAAAAGACTGCCATGTTCATCAGGTGTGTTCCTCTGCAAGTAAAGCGAAGATAAAACAGAATTATAATGCTCATGTAACTTCTGTCTGTGCAGTGTTTTCCTGTCACAAGCATTTAGAAACACTTCACCCCTCACAGAACCAGAATTAAACAGCTCTGGGCCCCATTGCATCAGAGTGTGAACTGCTTCACCCCAGCTTTTAAAATCAATTATTTTGGCGTAAAAATCCATAAAAGATGTGTACATTATTCTTCCATTCTTTAAATAGCTTTTAATGTTATTTCCATGGAAACCACTTAGAAGCACATGCCTGGTGTTTGTGGGTTCAAGCATCATCCAGGAACTCCAAACCCCAAAGGCTGCATCAATAAGCTGAACTCCTAAGGTCCATTCCAGCAATTGAGACACACTGATGTTTATTTACTTCACAAGCCAGCAGAAAACAGAGCTGCTTAGCCCAGAGAAGTTTAAAGAAGACAATGTGTATTTTAGGCCTTTTTCTCCAGTACAATTACTTTTCCTGCACTACTGTCAGAGGCAGCTGAAAGCTTTTAAATAACAGGCAAAATTGGGTTTTGTAACACCAAAAATGAGGAATTCTTTCTTCTCAGGCCAGAAAAATTTGTTCCCACATTGGCAGCAGCAGAACGTCTCCTGAACCAAAGCTTCTTGGTTAGCTGTGGTGAATGTCACATCCATTAAAACCTGATTATTCCACAAACAACTCAGAACAAAGCAGGCAGCACCAGAGAAAGCTGAGGGTTTCTGGTTATTAGCAAACCCTTCAGTTTCTCAAGGGTTTAATACATCTGACACCCAATTAGAAGCAAAATATTCTCCCAATTTATTATTTTTCTTAATTATCTTGAAAGCATTTCTAGAAGGCAAGTGACCAATTAGTCTGTGGGGTGAGGCACCACAGAAACCACTTGGGGTTTCCACAGGACTGGATCTGCTCTTCTGTCAGACTGGTAATTAAGGCACAGATCACTCTGATTCACATCCATTTTATAATTGCAACACTACTCATGTCACTGAGATGCACCCAGCTAAACCAAGAGTGTTTTCAGGTTGTTTCTTTAGGATCCTTTGGAATTGGGTTATTTTTTAGGGCTTATCCAGGCTTCTAGAAAAAGAAGCTCTGTTCACAGAGAGCTTTTCTTATAACCTTCCCTTCCACTTCTGTTTCTTCTTTGCCTTGAATGCTTAATAACTTTTGTACAACATTCAAGGTCCTTATAGCTTTCAATTTTTCAGCTCTCCTTTCTGATTTCCCTTTCAAACTCACCTTACTCTATGTCCCTGCTCTTCTTCCCCATTTTACCAACTCTGGGATCACAATGGTGTAATTAAGAATTTGCCTCAGCAAGCTCAAGCGAGCAGTCTGTGACAAACCAATAAATTTGCTAAATCCATGAATAATAAGTGAATTCTCATGCCCTATCCCATAGGATAACAAATAATGAGGAATGTGTTAATCATTATTAATAGGAAATAATGAATAATGGGATATTGGGAAGAATTTCCTCCCTGTGAGGGTGGTGAGCCCCTGGCACAGGGTGCCCAGAGCAGCTGGGGCTGCCTCTGGATCCCTGGCAGTGCCCAAGGCCAGGCTGGACAGGGCTTGGAGCACCTGGGACACTGGGAGGTGTCCCTGCCCATGGGACTGGATGGGATTTAAGGTCCCTTCCAACACAAACCATTCCCTGATTTGATGATTTCAGATGCAGTTTATGTGCAACATGAGCTGCTGCCAGGGCTCATCAGTGTTTACCTCCTCAGTACACCTTTATTTGGGGAAACAAGATGGAAATCCAAAGGGCAGAGGAAAATGCCAGCAGTGCCAAAAATGCCAGTCATCTCAAGCACCTCTGTTAAATTACCCATTTCAGAGGAGTTCCTCAGGAGGAGCTTCTCAGGAGGTCAGGCATATAGATGAACTTGCATTGTGCCACCCTCAGCCACAAAGTCAGTGAGGTCTCCACCTTTACACAACAGTACGCTCCAGTCTCGTGTATCCATCAGACAGCTCCAGAAATACACACAGCAAATGAAGACACACATCCAAACATGCTGAACTGCTGTAGGGATGGCCCCTTTTTAGGAAAAAAGTGACCTCAGCAATGAAAACTGTTGCACCTCTTATTCTGAGTTGATTTCATAGAATCACCAAACCTGTATTGGAAAAGACCTCTAAGATCATCAAGGCCAACCATTATTAACTCAGCACTGCCAAGGCCACCACTAAACCATTTGGCCACATTTTTGGTGGCACTGTAAATATGTCTCCCTACATATTATTTACTCCTTTGGAGAAGAAAGCTAGATTGAAGAACTAAGAGGATCCCCTTTACTACTAAATCCCCTTTCCAAAATGCAACACTGCACAAGTCTGCATGTTCCAGAGTCCTTCATTGGTTTCTCTTTCCTGCCCATTTCTGGCACCACAGCCAAGACTTTCTTGAGAAAATACAGAGAGGAATTAACAATTAAAGACTAATAAAAACTTCTCCTAAAATGGTCACCACAGTACCATTGTATTTCAAAGGAACAGCACCATACATCTTTGTATTGTCACAAGGAGGCAGCAAATACCCACAAAAGCTATAAAATCACTAAGGAAATATATTTTCCCCCTTGAACTAACATCCCTTGGAAGCACTCGGGGAGAAATAAAAGGCAGAGCCTGCTGCAGTCCATCACCTGCTGGGAGAGCCCCAGGGGTTGAGCAAAGTCAAGATCTATTGTTGCATTTACTCAGCCTAAACCATCCTGAAATAAGTTAAAAGACCTGATGTGAGCATCAGTAGCTCTGAAGAAGGGTTTTTTCCAACTTCCTCTGGAAAGCAACTTTGTAGATATGGAAGCAGCAGAAAGGAGCAGCTGCCTGCAGAAAGAGGTGTTGGGAAATGATTTGGAGTGAGAGCTGAGGCAGGCAGAGTCCTGGGCAGAGCACAGCTCTCTCAACAGCTTCACACATATCTCTGCCATCAATATCCACCTGCTTACAAATGACTTTCAAAATAAACATTTACTGCAGGATTTGCTTTGCCCTCTCCTTCTCTTTTTTATCTCCAAAAATAACAGCCTACCAAGAGCATCCTTCATCCCAGAAATCCACTCTTCACCCAAGTCTTCTCTCTGTAGCTTCCCCATTCTCAAATGGCTCCAGGCAGAGCTCAGAGCCCCTGGCAGGGCCTGAAGGGGCTCCAGGAGAGCTGCAGAGGGATTGGGGACAAGGGACAGAGGGACAGGAGCCAGGGAATGGCTCCCAGTGCCGGAGGGCAGGGCTGGATGGGATCTTGGGAATTAGGAATTGCCCCCTGGTAGGGTGGGCAGCCCCTGGCACAGGGTACCCAGAGCAGCTGGGGCTGCCCTGGATCCCTGGCAGTGTCCCAGGCCAGGCTGGGCACTGGGGCTGGGAGCACCTGGGACAGGGGGAGGTGTCCCTGCCCATGGCAAGGGGTGCAACAAGGTGATTTTCAAGTTTCCTTCCAACCTAAACGATTCTGTATTTCTGTCAGCTGCTGGATTTCCATTCTCCTACAGCCTGTGACACAACCAGTTTGAGACCAGTTAAATTTTTCCAACAGAAAAAAAGGAAATCAGCAAACCCAAGTGTGGAACCAGACTGGAAGGAAAAAGAACCATCAAGAGCCACCTAATACCCTGGAGAGTTTTTCATCCCAGGGAAATTTGAACATGACTCCATTTCAGCCAGGTTCTACCAAGCAGAGCTTCCACTGGGTCACACAGTTATAAAAATTTCTGCTTACAGAGCATAAATATTGCAATGCAGGGAGGAGATACATTTAAATTTTATGGACAGTGGCCTATTTGGCAAATAGCTTTAATAATTCATTCTTAATTATTCATTAGATTATTTAAGTACAATAAATGAGCAACGTGGTTATAAATAATCTCTCCTCAGCTGGCCTCAACACACACATGAAACCTCAGCTGATCAGCCTTCAGGCTACCACAGGGTATTCCCACAGTGACACAAAAACCTGAACTTAAACACATTGTCTCATTTTATTCTGGACTTTAATCTCCTTTTCCACAGAGAGAATATTCTCTCCACTCCTGGTATCCTTAAAGCTTTTCAAACAAGTACACTTTCATTTTTAGATGTCTGGAAAACTCCATCAGCACTTTACTGTGATGCATTCTCAGGAGGGGAGAAGAAAATCCATCTGGTGTATTAGGGCCCAATTATTAAACCCTCATGAAATGTTTATCCACATCAGAATTGCTTGTAAAAAATGGCAGCTTTAAACACCAAAATGTACAGCAGCCTCACTGCTAATGTGCTTTAACATATACAGGTCACTTAATAATTTCAGAAAGCACTGCCACGATTACTAGAAACACAGCCCAAGTTATTTTGATGAATTAGAAGCTATTTAAGTGCTATTTACAAGTAAATTTTAATATGCTAGAGAGCTACAGGACACATTTTAAAGTACTGGATGCATGAATCCTTGAAATAATTGGAACAAGAGTATAACATGCACGTGGTTGGTGCCAAACAGCTGCCTGCAGCCCATCAAGCCAGATTCCTGACCTCATCCTCTGCTGAAGATGGCACAAGCTCAAGAAGCCACAGCCCACCCTGGTTATGGCAGAGGAGGGCAGAGGAGGCAGGGAAGTGGCTGCAGTACAGGGGCAGGGTTAAACCCAGCTGGAAGGGAAGCACTGCAAAGCTACTCAGCCCCCTTCTCTTCTCCCCCACCCTGGTGGTGTGGGGGGGAGAATTAGATGTAAAATTTGTAGGCTGAGAGAAGAACAGTTTAATAATGGGAAACAAAATAAACTACAATAAATAGCTAATAATAACAATGATATTAAAAAGAAAAATGAAAGAAACCAACCAAACAGCTGATGCACAATAAAACTGCCCAGCACCTGCTGACCAGTGCCAGCCCCCCTTCCCAGATCAGACCCCTGCAGGTAACCCCCCCTGGGCATGGTGCTCTGAGCTGTGGAATACCCATTTGGCCAGCTGGGCTCACCTGTCCCAGCTATGATCCCTCCCAGTTTGAGTAACTCTTCACCAGCAGAGCAAGAGAAAAAACAAAACCCACAAACTTCTGAGAAACAACTTAGCAAAACCCAAACAGCAACACCCATCAGTGTATTATCAACATTATTCTAACTCTGAACCCAAATCACAGCACTAGAACAGCTCCAGAGAAGAAATTAACTCCATCCCAGCCAAAACTAGGAAAGCAAGTCTGATGAGAAGCAGTTGAGGGAGCAGTGAAGCAGCTGGAAAATCCCTGAGGGAGCTGGGCAGGGGCTGGAGAATCCCTGAGGGAGCTGGGCAGGAGCTGGAGAATCCCTGAGGGAGCTGGGCAGGGGCTGGAGAATCCCTGAGGGAGCTGGGCAGGGGCTGGAGAATCC
>JAYDZK010000070.1:12329893-12340840 GCA_034509185.1 Euphonia xanthogaster | reverse complement strand
CCTCAGCCTTTTGGGGGTGTCTTTCAGAGTGTTTCACCTCCATCCCCTCTCCCAGCCCCCACGGGATCCATAAATCGTGCGTGTCGCGCGTTTCTGTGGGAGCTGGCTCGCTCCTGCTGGTGGGCGCGGTGGCAGTGTGAGCTTTCATGTCTGCAGCGTAATTTGCAGCGTGGTTTCTGCTGCCTCGTTGTGAAGGATCACGGGGTGTTTTAGATGTGTTTTCATGCTTCAAATCGCCTGAATGATGCCAATAAAATCGGCTTTTTAGCTGAAATATTGTCGCAGAGTGACATGGAAATAGGCGGCAGCTTTACTTGCTAAAGTGGACATTATTCCCTACGTGACTGCCCTGGGTACTCCAAACAGTATCTCTTGAAATGGTTCTTTTTTATGTTTTGCTTCACTACCATTCCTGGTGTGCGAGCCTGTGAATACGGGTGAATTGGAATGGACTTGAAAGATCAGAACAAGCAATTTTTCAGTCCTTATGATCCATCCCTAAGACCCAGAGCTCACGAGCCACGAAAGAAACATCTAAAGTTTTAGAGCGACAAGAATCAGGATAAGCTGAGCTACACAATTTCCTGTTTCTGTATTTGTATGACTTCCTGTCAAAATGAAATACAAAGTAACACAAATAATTACAAAAGAGAAAAACTGCGAACAACTGTAGGGTTGTAAGACTGTCTTGTATGCTAATTTACAATCTTAGCAAGTCCAAGAATTAATCAAGAATATTTTTCTTCGCATTTGTATGCCTTGAAACCACAGTGGGACAGCGGTGGCAGGCACCTGGTGGCTCTACCTGTCCTGTGGTGGCTGCCACATGTCACAACTGCTGCTGAGCTCAGCTGGAAAGAAAGGACTCCTCCAATGTTTCCTGACAATTGCTGACTAATTAGAGACAAATCCTGAGGTTTTGTGGAAATGTTTGCTTCTGTCAGTTTTACATCTCTGGCGAGCATGGGGAGTTTCCAAGGGCTGCCAACACAGCTGCCCTCCTTTGATTTCTTTTCAGATTGCTTTGGGATATGGTTTAGTATGAAGTTCTGCACTTGAAAGGTACTCAAATAAAATATCAGTGGCTTCTGCTGTGACAAACATTTTCAGTGCAGTTGGGCTCTCGGCACCAGCCCTGGCGTGTCCCTGCGGTTGTTGTTTACACCACCGTAGCAACAGAGTTGCTTCTTGCTGTCAACACTTGCAGTTCTTCCTTTGATCAGCTCATCCATTAGGGGTGATTTATAGGAACTTAAACTTTAGATCTTTTCCATCAGGGAGCTGCTGTGAAGTGGCACCAGGTGGGCTTCCAGTGCCCCTGGCTGCTTAGCCCTGGAACAAAAAGCTGTGCTGCAAGGAGTCGCTGGGTAAAGCTGGGCAGTGGGTGGAAGCAAATAGCTCTCACACCTCAGTCTCTTGGCTCCAGCTGCTGTGTGGGTGTGCCTTGGCACACATTTGGATCAAATAATCTGGTTTTAATTATGAAACCTGAATTGTGTAAGAATTTACACCAAGATCAGTGCATTCCTTTGACAGGAATAGGTGGGAGAAGGAAGCTTGTCTGGGCTCTGCCACAGCATCTGCTGTGCTGATGAGGAGGAGCAGAAGTGAGTTTCTGTCTTCCCAAATCACTTTGTGTGCAAGACACTCCTGTCATAATTTCAGCTGACTGTAATATGATCTTATGCTTAATGCTAACAAATATTTCTAATTGTTTTCTTTTTAGGATGCAGCTGAACCCCTCAAAAATGCAGCCACTGATCCCAGTGCTGAAAACAAGAAACTCAACAAATCCCAGCAGCTGAAACGAATTTTTAAAGAATATGGTGCTGTAGGGGTTTCCTTCCATGTTGGAATTTCCTTAGTATCTCTGGGAATCTTCTACCTGGCTGTGTCAAGGTGAGGTTTGTACAGCTGTCTGTCACCTCTAGGTAGTGGTAAAAGTAAAATACATTTACCATTGTGCTTATCTCTGACAGGAGACAGGCACTTTATGCCTATTGGACCTTACCTCTTGAATTTTGAGTGTGGATGGGTCCATAAATGGACCTGATCTTCCATCAGGCATGAGACAGGAGAGTTGTATGTGGTCATTTTGCACAGGTTCATCAGCAGGGAGAACAGCAGGCACAGCACCACCATAACTGACCAGGCAGAAAATGTGTTTGTTCTGCAGATATCTTTTGTTCTTGCTTGGTCTAGAGAGATAGAGCCATGCAAAATTGCTCTGGGGCTTAGAGATAAAGGTATTTTTCTGGGTGTTGAACACGGTTTGTGCAGTTGAACTGCAGAAAATAACAGCCACTAGAAGAGGATTCGAGTGAAAATACAGGAGTCAGGTGGGGAATTGTGTGTGGGGCTTTGTTGGAATGCATGTTACACAAGATATTCCAGCTGAGGAGACAGGGGAATGTGTTATCACCCCAAACATTCCCTGCCGCTTATTCCTGACTCCAGTGGGAATAGGCGAATGCCTGATTTCTCCTGTTTACTACAGTGTGGCAAAGGGTGACATTTTTTTTCCTTCAGGTATGGTTGAATTCCTGATGAAATCTGCTATGTCTGTATTAATGAATTTGGTAGATAATGCCCATTTGAGCTCCTCAGCAGTTCTTTCACTTGCTAGATTTTAGTTAATTTGTCATTTTGTAACACTAAGCCTAACAGCAGATACTTCATTTCATTTGTGCTTAGGTGATAAATTTCCCCAAGACACAGAATATAGTTTAATATAAATTTGGGAAGATGAAACTCCAACACAAATTCACAGTAACTCTTTAAGAATCGCTTTGCAGAGAAACTTCATCTCTACAGGCTGAGTAGAACCGTGACACATGAACCTTTGTGAGCAAACCCCCAGCAGTTTATATTTTTAATCCTGACCTAAAGCAGCATCTCCTCTTTGCAGCAGCATGGACATGAGCACGGTGCTCATGGGCTCTGCCACAGCATCTGCTGTGCCGATGAGGAGGAGAAGTGAGTTTCTGTCTTCCCAAATCGCTCTGTGTGCAAGACACTTCTCATAATTTCAGCTAAGTGTAATATGATTCACAGTAACTCTTTAAGAATCGCTTTGCAGAGAAACTTCATCTCTAAAGGCTGAGTAGAACCGTGACACGTGAACCTTTGTGAGCAAACCCCCAGCAGTTTATGTTTTTAATCCTGACCTAAAGCAGCGTCTCCTCTCTGCAGCGGGGTGGACATGAGCGCGGTGCTGCTGAAGCTGGGTTTCAGCGAGGCCTCTCTGCAGTCCCGGATGGCAGCTGGCACCAGCACCTTCGTGCTGGCCTATGCTGTGCACAAGCTCTTCGCCCCCGTGCGCATCAGCATCACCGTGGTGTCCGTGCCCCTCCTCGTGCGCTACTGCCGCAAGGCCGGCTTCTTCAAGCCCCCTGCCTCCAGCCCCTGAGCCTGCTTGCCTCTGCTCTCCGGTGCAGCCACAGAGCTCTTCAGGGCAAAAGTTTCTTTCAAAGACTTGTCTGGGTTCAGGTCGATCTCATCTTGCGTTTCTCACTTGTTCTTTCAGGTAAATGTCACTGTGAAAAGTGCTGTCCTTGTCTCCTTTCCCTTTTGCTGCTTTATTCTTAGGACAAACCTGTTCAAATGGGATCTGGTTTGCATTTCAAGTGGGAATATGAATGCTTGACAATGAGCACAGTTCTGGGTCTTTATAAGCCAGTTTTTGAGCCTTTTTTTTTCTTTTAAAAACAAATTCATAGCTTTCATTAATTACTGTGTAGCTGAGAAACTGTGAGAGTCTTTTTCCAGCAGAATAAACAGTATCTCACTACATGGGTAGTTCTCTTGATAAGGGTATGTATTGGAATCTAAAGTGCCAGGTGGGTGTTTCTTTTGTTAGAAGAGGCTTTTATTATAGCCCTTCTTGTAGTACAACACAGGCAGTGAACTGACTTCAGTAGGAGCACCCATATGATTAATTATTGCAGTCATGATTGGTTTAGTCACAATAGGTGAAGCACTGATCTGAAACTATGTTTGTTGCTTCCATAGTCTGAGATTTTATTGTTTGCAAATGTGCTGGCTAGGAGCCAGCCTTACTGAAGTCCCTTTGTTATTAAATGTCTATAGACTCAGAAGAAATCCTGAGCCTGCTGCAATCAGTGTAGCCAGAATTACCTATGTGAACATACTCCAAACAGGATCAAGGCAGAGAGGAGCTGGGGGCTTTTAATAGTTTGAGATCTGGCTTTGTACTGGAAACACTTTTTTTTTTTTAATCTTAAAACTAACCCCAGCTGCTTTCTGCTCCCATGGGTGAAACTCAAATCATCTGCAGCAGAAGTGCAAATATTCCAATTCCCAGCTTCCCAGGAAGAATTCCTGTGCTTGGGGCTGAGGCTGGTGAATGTAGCAATGAGGGGGCTTTGCTGTTCCTAATGGGGACACTGTGCTGTTAGAATGTAGTTACAGGGGTGGATATCCACATTCCACCTTCCACTCAACCTGCAGGCTGACCCTAAAACAGATAAATTAGTGTCACACTGGGGTAGGCCTGGCTTTGGGGCTCAGGCCTCTGCTGCTGTGAGAGCCTGAGCAAGAGCTGGGGCTGTTTGGGACCTGCTGGCTGCTCTTTTCTGAATTCTCTTTGTGCTTGCATTTACCCCAAGGTGCCTCTGACAAATCTGTTCATACAGAGCTCAAATTTAAGTAAAATAACAGGAAAATACCCTGAAATAGCTTTCTAGTTTTGCTAAAATTTAGTGAATAGAGAGGAAGAAAGGGTGGAATTTTGTTTAGAGCTGGCTGAGGGAAGAAAGGAGGAAATAACTTATGAGCAGCCTCTTGCCTGCCCTCAGCTAGAACATAAAATTGCACCTTAACTCCTTCCCCCCCACAGAAAGGCCCAGGTTTCATGTGGACCAAGGATAAGAATTCCAAAATAACTCTGAGGCAGCCTCATTTACTTCAGTTAGAATAATTTCAGAGATGGATGTTTTGTCTTAAATGTGATAAAGAAGGAATATTCAAAGTTTTTTTTCAAAATCATATGAAATAATTTAAAATAATCATTTAAGTCAGTAGAAGGCACCAGCACTAAACTAGTTTTCTTGCTGTAAAGAAACAGCTTCATATATATTGTGGCCAGAATTCTGATTACTTATGTGGTTGTGTAAACTATTGGCAGTTTGTTTAGATGAAGATTTTTTGCAAAGTATATTTTAAATTAATTTGAGAATATATTTTGAATTCTGGAATCCTCACTTGTAGAAGGATCATTTTTTAAAACTGTTTGTAAAATAGCAAAGTCTTATTCTGAAAAGACAATAAATTGCTTTCTCTTAGTTTGCTTTAAGTGTTTTCCTGGAAAAAGAGTTGGCCTTGATTTTGGTGGCAAGGGGCCTGACTCTTGGTCCCAGTTTAAGGAGTGTCTTATAAAGATTTGGTGTTGTTACTTGCTGTTACCCAACATAATCTGAAAGTACTTCTGGGAGAAAGGACTGGAAAATGTTATCAGATGGGAGATTTTTGAATAAACTCACTGGAAAAAGGACAGAGCAGGCCAAGCTCTCAATAAACCAAGCAAGTGAAGTCACAACATTTGGTACTTACCTTGCAATCCTGAACTGGGAATGTGGGATGGTGAATGACTGTGTGGTACCAGCACTTAAAGCTTCCTTTTTGGCAGAGGTGGGAATTATACTTTGGGAATTCACCTCTGGGAGCAGGAGTTCTGTGCTGGTGCTGAGCCAAGCAGTACCACAAGGAACCTCAGCCTGCTGGGTGCAGTATAACAAGTCTTTATTTTACAAATTGAGTGCTCACATTTAAAACTAGAGACAAAACCAATTGCCACATCATTTTTAGAACACTTGAAAAAGGCATTCACCTCGCTCAGTTTCAGGTTACACCACAGGTAAGACACCCTGAGCAGCCCAGGGAGGGAGGAGCAGGCATCTCCAGGATATTGCACTGTTCCATAAGCCAGAACAACAACTTCCTTGTGGTGGAACAATGAACCATTTTCAGCATAAGAGCCTCCAACAGCTTCATACTTACAGCAGCAAACCTGGCCCACACGGAACTGATTTCAAGTACATTAAATATTCCACAAGCTCCAGACAGAAGTCAAATAATTTTATGCTGCAATTCGAGTTTAAGACACCAGCCAACCCAAGGATTTGCATCCCAATTGCCACTAGATTCCAAGACCTGCTTTTACTATTGTAAGCATTACAGTAGTCACAGTACAAGGCTCCTCTTGTCCATCCCACAAGTCACCCTCCTAAAGCTATGTTTTCAATGGGGCAGCACCATCACTCTTCCTGCTGGTGGGAATCTTGGTAGAGTTTGCTGTGATCCAGGGATGGAGCAGTACATCCTTCAGGGGCAGGCGATGGAAGGGGTTGTGCTTCAGGAGCTTGGAAATTAAATCCCTCGCACCTTCTGTTACAAATGGAGGAAACTTGAATTCCACCTAAAGAAGAAAGGACATTAAACATTATGCAAAAGTTCATTAGCCATAACCAAATCTTAGAACCAAAGGGCTCCACTCAAGTTACCCCTTTGAAAGCTGTGCCAGCCTTGCAGGGTGTGCACTTTCTGCCATTGGTAAAATAACTTCATTATAATCTTGAACAAGCTTCTCACTGCTTGTGAAAGTATTTGTATATTCTTGAGTTTGTTTTCATTATGCTTCAAACTTAAGTTTGCTGAAACCCTTCTAGAACTAAAAGCGTGGCCCAGCTAATCCAGATAATCACTGGCACTTACCCTGGAAATAGCTCTATAGGTTTCTTGATAGGTTTTTGTTTCAAAAGGTGGTTTCCCTACAAGGAACTCATAGCACAGAACTCCCAGGCTCCAAATATCCACCTTTTCATCATGTGTTCTTCCCTCAATCATTTCAGGAGGTAGGTAGTCAAGTGTCCCACAGAGAGTTGTTCTCCTGAAGAAAAGTCCAAGTTAATCATTGATTAAGATAATTACAGGATCTCATGAGCCAGATAAGAAGTAATGCTGGCAATCATCTGTACCTCAGCACCATCCAAAACAGCTGGGAAAGAAAAGCCAGCAGGACATTTTCTACTTCTGAAAGTATCTCAGTCCCTGCAACGAGTCTTAGCTCCTTTCTTCACCCCACGTGCTAGAACAAACCTGTTCCTCCCTTCTCAGGCGCAATTTCCAACTCTCTCAGAAATAACCAAATTGCCAGAATAATGTTTGAGTCCAAGTGCAGGTTTGTCATCTCAGGGACCACGGTAACCCTACACCAACCTTCCTCTGAGGGTCAGCAAGGTTTGAACTAAAAACGAGGATAACAACCCTCCTCTGTCAGCATTTTCCCTCCCTTCCACAATTGTGTGACAAAAACTGACACTACAGAAGGATTTCAGTGCACAAGAGACTGAATTCTCACCTAGAAGATGGAGCATGCACAGACCACCCAAAGTCAGCAATTTTTAACTCTCCATTTGATCCCAGCAGCAAGTTCTCTGGCTTGATGTCTCTGTGGATCACACGCTTGGAGTGACAGTACGAGAGGGCATCTGCAAGTTCTGTGATGTACTGGGTGCAGAAAGAAAAACCCTTAAGATACTGTCACCTGAGTTTGTCTGGCTGCAGCACAGCCTTTTTGAGGCATAATTATAATTTTAAGTTAAAGCAATTATTCCTTAACCCTTGAAGCCTAGTAATAGAGGCTGTGCCTTGCAATATGAAGCAATTCTGAACATAAATTCCTGCACAGCCCTCAGTCTTCCCAATCATTCCCTGCCCAGATGCCAACTAGCAGCTAAAGAATCTCAGTTTCCCCCAGAACTTGATCTGAAGGGCTGGCTCTATCCTGCAGATATCCCAGATACAAGAGGAATGGAGAGGAAGCTGGAACAACCTACAGTAGCAGTTCTTTGCTCATCAAACTTGGTGAGCCTCTGAAGCTCCCTGTAGACCTCCCCACGAGGTGCATGCTCCAGGATCAGGTAGACTCTTGTCACATCATGGAAGTAGCCGTACAATCTGAGAATGTTGGGGTGCCTGCAAAGAGATTTCAATGTTCTTCTGAACCAGGTGTTCCTCCAAAATCTTTAATTTCCCTGTCCTGCTCCCCCCACACTTTCAAGGCAAGCATGGGAATTTCAGCTCATCCATGTTCCTTCAGTTCATAACACACAAAGAAATCTTACCGTAAGGAAGAAACCTCATCATAATCAAGGTTACTTGGTTTATTTGCATGCAAACAAAGCAGAGTAAATAGTCACTAAACTTTACCTAAGATGAGACTGTATTTCCACTTCTCTTCGTAGTTGATGTTCTACACCAGCCTCCTCAAGCTGTGTTTTAAAGAGCACTTTCAGTGCAAGAATGAATTTGCTCTGTTTTTCACGTGCCAGGTACACATTCCCAAATTTTCCTTTCCCCAGAGGACGACCGATTTCAAAATCATCAAGAGACCATTGCCTTCTGCAAGAGGAAAGTTAAAAGCTGGAGAGTTGTGTTGGCTTTGACTCAGATTTACAGTTTATAACATTGCTGTTCAATAGATGTTTAGTGCTCCAAACTAGATTTTAGTCTTTATGAAAACACCAAGAGAATAAAGGCATTGAGATTTTTCAAAAGGAGGTTCTGAAAGCTATTTTCTTCCCTCCTGAAGCTTCTGCAGACACTACACCAACCACACTACTACAAAATGAAGACTGTTTACCAAGCTGGGCTCCTTTAGCTACTCCTAACCCAGACACATCACCAGGGCATGGCAAAACAATTTAAAGTTGCCATAAACAAATCCAATTTCATCTCAAATTAGACTCCAGCCTCCTGCCCAGATGAAGGAGGCTTTGTTTTCAGGAGTACATCTCGTGACTGGGGCAGCAGCTATCAGTGCTCTCCCATGGGAAGAGCTACTCTGCATTTAGCCCAAAGTTTTCTTTAGATTACAGCAAGTCCTTGCTCCTGACAATTACCAGGTCAAACGCTGCTTTCCTTGTGTTGTGCCTGCAAAGTGTGGGGGTCACCAGGCTCCACAGCCAAAGGAGCTCCAGCAGGGCTCAGTTATCCAGAGTTAAGGCACAGAACTTACTTTTTAGTCTCTTCACTTTTCTTGGTCTCTTCAGATTTCTGTTTCGAGGTGCTTTCTGCTTCAGGGTTCTGTGCTGTGTACAGAGAAAGAAATCACTCATGGGAACACACATAGGAACAGATCTAACCCCTGTGCATCATCTGAAGCAGCTTTTACCATCAATGACATTTTAAGCAACCTAGCACAGCTGATTGCTGGGAAACAAACAGTGCTGGCAAAATGCAACTTTAAAAGCTTTCTGAGCATAAAAACCCATGAATTCTTTCCCCCTCCCCAAACACGAGTATCCTTGTGCATGAATCTTAGAAAAATCTGTGAGGTCTGAATGCAAATTACATACACTCCCAGCTGGCTGCTGAGCACCTGGAAGTTTTTGAACACCATATTGGCTCTAATTGGTTAATTCAGAGATAAATTCACAAGGATGGTGCAGCAACACCCAAGTTGAACCACATGCTGCTCTTCTGTTTGGGAGCACAACCAGGAACTTCCCTCCAGGACTGTCCCTGGCTCAGCAGCAGCTTTAGGAGTGTCCTGAGTGTCACAGCTGAGATCACACAGAATCAGCCTCACAATTACCAGGTGCTGCAGCCTGGGGAGGTTTTTCACTGCTCTTGCTTGCAGCCTGAGATCTCACAGTGGCCTGCTGGGGTGGTTTGGGCCGGAGCTGCTGTGTTTGGTTGTTGGGCGGTTTTTGGGTTGACAGTACAGGTTTTTGGGGCTGCATGGGGACTCGCTGGGCGAAGTTTGCAGGACACAGGACTCGGGCTGGAGCTCCACTGGTCAGTGAGCGGCTCTGGGCTGAGTGCTGGGACACCGGGACACGCTTGGGGGCATCCCCGATGGGATTGGCGACCTTCAAAGAGAAAGGAGAAGGTGTTAATCGTGCAGCAGCACAGCAGAACCTTCACGGCCCTGTTCAGGCTGGCAAAACCACACAAAAGCACTTTAACAGAAACACTAAAAATCATGTATTAAGTAGTTAATTAAAAGGAAATTTTTCTTATGCTGTTCCAAAAACTTATCAGGCCTATTTGGTGTTATATAAAATAGTGAGACAGTGCCTGTATTTCTAAATGGAAAAAATGCAATAATCAGGGTGATCTTGGGCACTGCTGCACATGTGTATCAATAGTAACATTTGCACGGTGCTTGCTTTTAAAAACTATCTAAAGTAATTCGATTATACACACTTGCTTCCTTTTTAAGGGCTCTTAAATACTTATAATATAAAGAGGATTCCTCCATTTAATGGAGGATTCCTCCATTTAAGATATGCTAATACTAACAGTAATTCAAAAAGTCAGCTCTGGGCTGTTTTCTCTAGGAGAAAGCTACTGAAAGATCAATTACTAGTTTGAAACCTGTAGTTAATACGCGATGGAGAGAAATAAACGCAAAAAGTAAAAACTAAAAACCGCAACTCCCTGAACCGAGCAGAATTTTAATGGCAAATTCCCAGGCATCGAGACCAACGATGCAGCAGAGGAAACTGCTCAGGAAGAAGCACAGAACCGCGAATTTCACACCTTTACCTTGGCAGCGCGGCCTGGGTACGCGGCGTGGTTCTCCTTCACGTTCCTGTCCATAGCGGCAGAGCGGGAGCGGCCCGTGCGGCTCTGCCTGAGGGCGAGAGTGAGCCAGCGGGGCTCGGCGAGCGGAGCACAGGAAATCTGGGGTCCCTTATCGATTATCAATCACTCCTTATCGATATTGGTCCCCTATGGCTGCCCCCTGCCCGGCCCACGCTCCCCGCGGAGCCGCCGCCTCAGGGCCGCCGGAGCTGTTTGAATTCAAACCGCCGCGCCTTAAATACCCCTTTAAACCCCCGCCGCCCGCCATTGGCTGAGCCCCCGATGACGTCACTTCCCCGCTCAGCCAAAAGGACATTTTGTCTTTGACTGTGAATG
>JAYDZK010000070.1:12296537-12308732 GCA_034509185.1 Euphonia xanthogaster | reverse complement strand
TTTCATATAGGGATCACAGAATAGATCCCTGTTTTTCATATAGGGATCACAGAATAGATCCCTATTTTTCATATAGGGATCACGGAATAGATCCCTATTTTTCATATAGGGATCACAGAATCATTGGGGTTGAAAAGGACCTCTGGAGATCACTGAGTCCAACGCCACTGCCAAGGCGGGGTCACCTGGAGCAGGTGGCAGGAATGCATCCAGGTGGGTTTGGGGCATCTCCAGGGAGGGAGATCCACACCCTCCCTGGGCAGCTGTTCCAGGGCTCTCATGGAAAGAGGGTTCTTCCTCATTTTGAGGCAGAACTTCTTGTGTTTTAGCTTATAAGTCCAATATATGTAAGTCTAATATAATAAATCTAAATTATGAAGATGAGCAGTGCTCTTCAAAGGCCTCGAGCGGGAAAAGGTGACGAAGAAATCATCACAGTAATTTTATTATCTGTTTCTTTATTGCACTGAACGTAGCAGACACAAAGTATGGGAATAAATCACACAGACTCCATTTTCTCCATGGTGGAGCAAGCCCATTCTTCAGTCACATAACTCCTTTTTATGCAGTTTTACAGACCTGGTGTGGGGCTTCAGTTGGTCAGGAGCTTTCCTGCCAGTCACTTTACTGGTCAGTAACAAGCTGTTATCCTGAATGGATTGGTCACTCAAACCATGCAGGGAAAGTTGTTTGTGAGGGATAATTTTCATTTCTCCATCTAATGGTGTAAAGACTGGTTGGTTTTTACCCAGGAATAGATTATTATGTTGACCAACTGCTCACACCAGGATTGCTTTGCATGGGAACGTGCAAAGTGCCAGCTTGCCTTGGAGGAAATGAGAGGCCAGGCAGAGCAGCCTGATTTTATGAAGCCTTTCTTGATGATTTTCCTGCCTTACTGCAACAACAAAGTGACACCAGTGCTGGAGAGAGGCTGTTCAATGTGCAAAGGGGTGGGTGAACCAAAGCGAGACCCAGACGGGAAGGGGATCCCAGCAGGGCGGGAACGCCGGGCTGGAAGTGGGGAGCCTGGCACGGGTGTGACAGCGTGCCAATGTGCCAAAGTGCCAATGTGACACTGCGGGTGTGCTCCGTGTCCCCAGCACAGCCTGGCCAAGGCGCTCTACGACAACAAGGCGGAGTGCTCGGACGAGCTGGCGTTCCGCAGAGGGGACATCGTGACGGTGCTGGAGCAGCACGTGGCGGGCAGCCGGGGCTGGTGGCGCTGCTCCCTGCACGGCCACCACGGCCTGGCCCCCGCCAACCGCCTGCAGCTCCTGCCGCCCTGCACGGACAGCATCTACCAGGTGCCCTCCGTGCCCACGGGCACGGGGCCCTCGGCCACCTACGAGAAGATGGAGGGCTGGGTTCAGCCCCCGGCCGTGTACCAGGTGCCGGCCCTGGCGGCGCAGCTGCTCAGCGAGAGGACCAAGCGCTCCATGCAGCAGGTGAGCTCAAAAAAAACAGATGTTGTCATTAAACCAGTGGCTGGGAGGGGGGAAATAAGGAAGCCTGAGATCTTCAGGGGAGTTTGCAGCAGAAGAATGGTGGTGTTTAGGAAATTGCCATCAGTTTGAGAAATGCTGCTCTGGCGACAGACGAGAGTCTCTATATTCCGTGCTCCCTCACCTTTCTGACAGTTTAAAAAAGCTGTAAAACAGGGCAGGAAGTAAAGAACATACCACTCGTTTGGGAGAATCTATAAATTATTTACAAAGTTAAAATAACAAGACACAACTTTCTCCAGCAGCCATCCAGAGCCCTCTGGGCGCATGTGGAGTCTTTGCATCCATCTGCACAGGAACATGATTCATAATTTTTTAAAAATCACCCTTTGGTGTGTGGTTGCTGGCTTTGGTCTGGGTTTTACTGTCTCCAGCAGCTCAGCAAGCTCAGAATGCTGCTGCCTGTCTCTTGGGCTGTCACTAGGCCTGCACCAAGCAGCAGCCCCTGCCAGACACACAGAAGGACACAAAGTTTTGCTCTGTGCCCTCAACCAGTTTCTCTCCCAACCCATTTTTGCTGCTACTGAGATGTTGACCAAGGTGTACAGGAGGAGAGCTGCCACCAGTTCCCCCAGTTATAGAGGAGAACAAACTGGTTTGCCAGGGTTTCATTACAGCTCCCTGGCCTGGCTCTTCTTTCTCCCAGTTCCTCATGTTTGACTTTCAATCATACATGGAACATGCAATTTGATTACATCTCGCTGGTTTTTAACATCAAAACCTTGTGCTTTCTTCAGGAAAAAAATGAGTGGGGAATGTTTCATAATGAAAGAGAAATAGAGCAGGTGGGGACAGAGTTCAAGTGCGAGGTTTTGTTCAGTTCTGTGAGCTCTCCAGCCCTGGGTGGCTCTTTATCCTGTGTATGGAAATCACATTTGAAATTCTAATTGAAAAAGGAAAAGGAAGAAAATTCAGCTATATAGTGTTTTAGGCTGAATTAATGATCATTTGATTTATGGGGCTCATTCAGCCACCTTGCCTCCTGCTGTGTGGAAGGCCAGTCATGGAAACCTCCTTGCTGCTTCCTGCTGGGTGCCAGGTGGGTGCTGGAAAACAACAAACTCAGGGCATCCCTGGTGACCAAAACCTCCTTTTCAGCTCTGCAGCTGCACTGCAAAACCATAACTCTAACCGAGTACAGCTACAAGAGACTCTTCTGCACTTGTTGTCATTGATTCCTCCAAATTCCTGACCCTAAAGGAGCCCTTGGCAAACTGTATCAGAGATTGGCATCCATGTTCCACGTTGTGCCAGCAAATCAGGTGGAAAATGTCATCTATTCATTATGTGGATGAATGGTCTGGCAGAGCAGCTCCTTGGCTCTCCCTGCCTCATTTCATGAATTTATCCACCTAAGCTGTGCCTAGCCTAAGAATGAAAAAGAATGAAGAATGAATAAGAAATGTGCCAGCCTCTGATGATTATCCAGAAGTGGAGAGTGGGGCTGCCTGTGGCACAGTGTCCCAGCTGTCCCCACACCAGCTGCACCCTGGTGGTCACAAGCTGTCCCCAAGGCAGGGGAGCTCAGGGAGCACAGAACAATCCAGACCATCCCACAGAGATCCTGTGGCACAGCTGGCAAAGCTCCTGCCATACTCAGCTGTCCTCTGAGCAGCTGGGAAAAGCCACTGTGAGTCTTTGAGGGAGCTGATTGAAAGCAGTGAAACAAGAATAAACCCCTCAGAGCCTGGGTGTTTCCACCCCACAGAGAAACCTCCTTGCTTCTGCCTCACACCCAGGGCACCTTCTGGTCCTGCTGCCACTGACGGGACTTCCAAAAGTGCCAACATGAGATATCCAGTGAGTTTCCTTTCTGCTGGATTCTCAGATTTGTCCATCTGGAAGCAGACCTGGCCTAAGGATGGCTTCTATCTTTTACCCTTTCCCTCAAGGCAGTTGTGCCTCTGTTTGCAAGGCAGATGCTCATGTTCAGACACAGGCTGCTCAGGAGTCTCCATCCCTGGAGGAGTTCCAGGCCCCACTGGAAGGGATTTGGAGCAGCCTGGGATAGTGGAAGATGTTCCTGCCCTCTGCAGGGGGTGGAAGAGATGGTTTTGAAGATCCCTCCCAACCCAAACCATTTTGTGGCTCTGTGATTCTCTATCACAGCACTCAGGGGATTTGTCTTCACTCCTCATTCCCTGTTTCCAGATGAGAGATGAACCAGGCAGAGTGAAGCTGCACTCTTCTTCCTCTACCACATTTCCCCTACATTTAGCTGCTGCAGGACTTGCACAATGGGAATCACTCCCTCCAGTTTAAAACCAGTTTAAAATTTCCTGTAATATCTCACCCCAGCAGTGTTTCTGGAGGTCAGTGCTTTACAAGGGCCCATTTTTAAATCAGCTAAGGGCAGCCAGCCTAAAGGCAGGCTGGATGAGCAAAATTCCATCTTTTGGTGGTTGATTTCAGAAAAGAAAAGTCCTAACCCAGCATTCATATTTTGTGACATTAATTGTCCCACAGATCTGGTCATGGCTGCTCCAATTATGTTTTAATCAAACAGGAGAATCTGACTGCAAAGATATAATTCCCTGTTTATGGAGCTGGACAAGACATCAAGGTTTAATCCTTCCAAATGAGTCATTTGTTCATAACTACAGAATAATGCTCAGCCTGCACTTTTCTGCTGCTCTGACATTAAATTGGCTTGACCCAATGACTGTGGGCTTGGAGAAGTTGAAATTTCCCCACTTCCTTTTTTAAGTGGTTCTGCTTTTGGGCAGTTTAAAGGTTTAAGTGATAACTGCAGCTGGATTTTCTCCAAATCTTTTCTGCCCTGTGGTTAGTAAGGCAGATTGTCTTGGTGCCAGGTCAGATCTTATCTAAAATGTACCAGAAATGCTGGTAAAGGAGAATTATTTGAGAATAAACATGCTACTGCCTGTAAGGCCAGTTCCTGTCTCTCAGTGAAGAGCTGAAGCTTTTTATCACTTAAGAGTGATTACTCCAGCAGTGGATTTTTCAGCTGAATGACTTTTCAAAGCCTCCTGCTGATGCAGTTTTATTTTTTGGTTTTTTTTCTCCCCTCCAAGCACCTGTTTACCCTGCCCAGAGCCTGCCGGGCTTCAGCCCCCAACATCAGGGGTGAGGTGTATGATGTCCCCTCCTCGCAGCCCCGAGGGTCCCTGCTGCCACAGGTGAGTCCTGCCCCTCCCTCCCTGCAGCTGCCCCCCTGGAGCACCTCAGAGCACATCTGCGGCTCAATTCTACTGTCACCCTGTTTTTTCTATTTCTTTTTCTATTTCTATTTTAATTCCGAGGCAGAGAGGGTGACACTGCTGATGTCTTACTGAATTTTCTATATCAGGGTCCACCTCTCTGCCAGAATCCATGGGGAAATGCCCTACTGACAGAAAAAAATGGAAGCGTTATTAGAAATGCACCAGATTTAAGACACATTGCTCTAAATTTCCAAGAAATTCAAGAGAACTGATGTTTTGAGCTAAAAATACATGATTTTCTTCCCAATTTTACAAAAAGCAAATAGGGTGACAGCAAAATTGACCTGTCACCCTCTCTGCCTCGGAATCCATGAGGAAATGTGGTGGTGTCATTTGGTGGGGGTGATTTGGGGGTGCTTAGAGAAAAGTCACAAGCCCACGTCCAGCAAGAAATTAAATGTCACCCCACCACCCTCCTCCTGGGAAAAACACACCCTGGACATCATCGTGACGTGTCCTGTTACACAATCCTGTCCCTGGTGCTGTCCCACTCCCCTGGGCTCAGTGAATGTCACATGCCACCCTGATATTTTAAGATTTTCTAAGCCTTCTGATGGCTGCATTCTTGTAATGAACTTTCTTGCACACCTTATGTAAATAACTCATTGCTTTGCATTCTTTTATAGAGGAGAAGAATTTGATGGGCTGTTGGTTTGCCCAGTGTCATTGGAGAGGTGGCACTGTCACCCTCCAATCCACTGTCACTTTTGGGAATCTATAAATGTTGGAGTCAGAAAATAAAAAGCCCCTTTTTTACCTTGGAAGGAGCAGCAAGTCGGTGTTGTGTCGTGTTGTTTTGTGTCCTACAGTGACAGTCACATTTCCTCCAGCCCTGAGGATGGGACAGGCACCAGCCCCCAGCCTGTCCTGTCACCTCCCACACCAAGGTGTGAGTGGTGCTGGAGCAGCCCAGGAGCCTCCCCACGCCCCTGGCAGTTCAGGCTTGAGCCCAGCCCATCATTATCCACAGATTCCCTGGGTGATCCCTGCTCAGACCCAAACCTACTCATGTATGACCCAAAGCCTTTGATCCCACTCAAGGCCTCAGTGTTCTCTGAAAAGGATCAAAATAAACCTTTCTTTTTCCCTTTGAGCAGAGTGGTGCCACTCCCCCCAGCACACGGAAGGGTGCCCTGCTGGGCAGATCCACTGAGAGCTTCCAGGCAGAGCAGAAGCAGCCTTACAGCATCCCATCCAAGAAGGAAAAAGGAGGAGCTGGCAGCCAGGACTCACCAGCAGGCAATGTAAGCAAGGCTTGGTGGGCACAGAATAACCTGTCACTCCTGGCTTGGAGCAGGGCCAGGTTTCCCATCTCTTCCCTACTGTTTCTTACACCACAAATGGTCCTGAATGCCCCTTTTCCAGCTTAGACTCCAGCTGTACAGACATATATCTGTATCAAGCAAAAATTAAATTCATTGGAGGTGTTTCAGCAGAGGCAGTGGTGTCTGCTGGTGATTTATTGCTTGAAAGGGGGTGCATGGGAGTGGGGAAAAAATCAAGTGTCTACAGATTTCACAGGCTGGGGACTCTGCTGTAGGATCTAATCACCTGTGCTCCAAATATTTTGCCTTTTATACATGCAGCTTGTGCATGTTAGAAAATAAAAAATACACACCTTATGTAAATAACTCTTCCTGTGGAGCCTTCCTGTGGTGCTGTTCCATCAACATCAGTGGAGTTGCACACATTTGTGCGCTCTGAGAATTCAGTCCTGCTTCTCATTCTCGTTTAAAAAGATGGTTTATGAACCCTCTGTGCTTTGTTGCAGTTATATGATGTCCCTCCCAAAAGAGAGCTTGATGACTCAGAAAATAAATCTCAGAAGAAGTGCTGGGGCCATTTCAACACTTTGCCAAACCCTCGGAAGTCCGAATGGATTTATGATATTCCAGTATCCCCTGAAAATTCCGGATTCAAACCCAACCCTCCTGGGCAGTCTGTGGAGAAGCAGGTGCTGTATGACATTCCCCCAGCCAGGTACAAGGCTCCAGCCTCAGCCACTGAAGCCAAGGCTGGGAATCCACAGCTGTACGACATTCCACCGGCGCAGCGGAAATTAACACTTCCAGAAATCCCCCTGTACGACGTTCCACCCTCACGGGACGTGCTCCTCCTGCCACAGAACAGCAGCTCTGAGCTGCCCCCAAGGCTCCTGGCTGCCAAGGCTGAGAGTCAGACCTCTGAGGAGAACGTTTATGATATTCCCAAAGGTTTGCCCAGTGCTGGGCACTCCAAGAAAGAGATGGAAAACAACAGTGACCAAGCACACGGTGCTTCTCCACATCTCTCCATGGATGCCAAGCCAGAAAATGACAGTTTGTGTGTCTCTAGTGTGGACAGCAGAAGCAGCACTCTCTCCTCCTCCTCCAGCTCTTCTGCTGAGTCGTTTTCTACGCTGTCACCATCACCAGAGCCTGTCCAAGAAATCAAACTGGAGCTGGAAGCAGCCATCGAGACCCTGACTCGGCTGCAGCACGGCGTGTCCAGCTCCATCGCCAGTTTAATGATCTTTGTGAGCAGCAAGTGGAGATTGCAGGAGCACCTGGAGAAAAGCCTGGAGGAGATCCACAGAGCAGTGGACCACATAAAGGTGTCACTGGGAGAGTTCCTGGCCTTTGCTCAAGCCCTGAAGGGCAACGCCTCCAACCTCACAGATAACAACCTGCAGGCCAGAATTAAAAAACAGCTGGAAATCCTCATGAACTCCTACCAAATATTGACAGAAACGAGGGAAGCTCTCAACAGCTGCAGCTGGTCCCTGGAGGCTTTGGTGCTCAAGAAGCCCCAGAACAACCCTGACGACCTGGATCGCTTCGTTATGGTGGCCAGGACAATTCCAGATGATATCAAGAGGTTTGTGTCCATCATCATCGCCAACGGGAAGCTGCTCTTCAGGAAGAACGAGAAGGAGCAAGAAAAGAAGCAACCAAAAGTGAACCCAGAATGCAAAATGGCAAAACAGATCCCAGCGCCAAGAAGAGTAGAAATTGAGTCACTCCAGAGAAATGCTCCTGAGAAATCCAGCCAAAGCCAGGTCCCTGTGCAGAAACCAGAAGAAAATTGCAGTGAGGATTGTGATTATGTCCAGTTACAGGTCAGTGACACCGGCGTGTCCCTCTGAACCCCTCACCCTGCAGATGTTGGCCTGTTAGCTATCAGCACTATTTTACTTTGCAGTGCCACATTCAGTTTGCACTGCATCCCACTTTACAGACTTTACATAGATCCAGGATTTTGTGACAGTGCTGGATGGCACATGTACAATGAGCAGTAATTTTAATCAACAGAGAAAATCAAACATTTTCATCATTCTTGCCTGCTTAAATTCATTTGGGAAGTAAGTTTCATTGGAAGTTAGCAATACCTTACTTCTCTTTTTTTTCATAGTTCTCTTCCTGCCACTACATTGTGTTTGGCACGACAAGAGATGTTCCTTCCTAACTTGAGGTGTCATGGAAGTCCTGTTTGCATAGAAATTAAACTCTGTGAATTATCACATTTATTTGTTGGAATAATTCTGGATGATTGTAAGAATCTCCTTAGAATCACTAAAGTATCTACTATCTCCCTTAGTTTCTCAAAGAAATGCTGATTGTCCTTAATATTTAGGGGATGTTACATTGAAATGTTTTGTTGATGTTGGTTTCAATCTCAGATCTTGCAAGATCAGGTACTACATTTTCAGGAGGAAAAAACATACAGCTCCTTCTAATAAATCCCCCAATTCTATTAGCAAGATGAAGGCTGCAGAACAAGTAGTTGTTTCCCCATGAAATAAGAGAAAACCACATTTATATTTAAATACTTTATGTAGTTGTTTCAACTTTGCTTTCATTTTAATTTGCAACAGGCACAGAAAGTCATTTCAGGTAAAGAAGTAGCAAAGAAGAGTACAGAGTCAAACCCAAAGGTATTTCTGACTTTGAAAATATTATTTATGAGGCTTTTAGTCCCTGATTTCTGTGCTTGCTAAAACTCAGAGTAATTTGCATTCAGACACACATCTCTATACATAGAGACCTATTTGCTTCTCGGAGATCATTTTCCCAGAATTACTGCTGAAAACCTGTGAAGAACACTTATTTTCCTCAATCAAACAACTCCAGTTTAAAGTCATACAGGTTATTTTATTGCCTTTCAGCATCATTTGAGATAAGGCTGTGAGAATCAGTATTTCAAAGTATCTTGTCATGCACTGGCATAAAGCTGACTCTTTCTTTGTGCATTTTAATCATTCATAGCCCTGATTAAGTCCATTAAAGATCAATGTTTTCTATTATTTGAAAGCTTCAAGGCCAGACTGTGTTCAGCTGCAGCACTTTGTGTGCTATCCAATATTAAAACAAAAAAAAAGCAATCAGGAGAATTTCCAACACTTTATGGAAAGAGAAATTACTGTAAAGGCTCCGGGGTGTGGCCATTTGGAGACCACAAAAATTCAGGGTAGAGCAACCAAAGAAACAACCAGCGTGTGACACCAGGCTGAATCCATTTCTGTTTTAACCCTTCCTCCAGGTCTTGCCATGTGCAAAAAAGACTGAAAATGCCAGCAAGCAGGAGCCTGCCAGGAAAATCCCCCTCCCCGAGCACTGCAGGCTGTGCTTCGCTGCCCTGCACAAGGCCCTCGGCGTGTTCACCGCCAGCCTCAGCAGCCAGCAGCCCCCCGAAATCTTCATCTCCCACAGCAAACTCATCATCATGGTGGGCCAGAGGCTGGTGGATTCCCTGTGCCAGGAGACCCAGGAGAGGGAGGCGCGGAGCGACGTCCTGCACGGCAGCAGCCGCTTCTGCAGCCTGCTCAAGAGCCTGGCCCTGGCCACCAAAAGCGCTGCCCTGAAATTCCCCGACGCCCAGGCCAGCAGGGAGCTGCGGGAGCGGGCGGAGGAGCTGGCCCAGTACAGCCAGCAGTTCCGAGCCATGATGGACTGAGGGACCCGCCGCTGCTCCTGGGCACCAGGCCACCCTCTGAACCCCTCCAGGAGCTTCCCGGCTGCTGGTCCAGGTGCAGATCCCCACATTCAGAATTCCCACTGGGAATTCACTGTGTGCCGGTGCAGGTGAAGATCCCCCCACTCAGAATTCCCTCCAGGAATTCCCTGGTAGCAGGTAAAGATCCCCCCACTCAGAATTCCCAGCAGGAACTCCCTGAGTGTGGGTTCTGGTGAAGATCCCCCCACTCAGAATTCCCAGCAGGAATTCCCTGGTAGCAGCTGAAGATCCCTCCACTCAGAATTCCCTCCAGGAATACCCTGGTAGCAGGCGAAGATCCCCCTCCTCAGAATTCCCTCCAGGAATTCCCAAGTAGCAGCTGAAGATCCCCTCACTCAGAATTCCCAGCAGGAATTCCCAAGTAGCAGCTGAAGACCCCCCCCACTCAGAATTCCCAGCAGGAACTCCCTGAGTGTGGGTTCTGGTGAAGATCCCCCCACTCAGAATTCCCTCCAGGAACTCCCTGAGTGTGGGTTCTGGTGAAGATCCCCCCACTCAGAATTCCCAGCAGGAATTCCCTGGTAGCAGGTAAAGATCCCCCCACTCAGAATTCCTTCCAGGAATACCCTGGTCGCAGGCGAAGATCCCCCTCCTCAGAATTCCCTCCAGGAATTCCCTGGGTGCTGATTCAGGCGAAGATCCCCACTCAGAATTCCCACCAGGAATTCCCTGAGTGCCCTGGTAGCAGGGGGAGATCCCCACAGCAGCTGATGCAGAAGAATTAAATCTGCACTTTCTTCTCCACTGTTCACATCCTGCCTGGAAATGTCATTGTCACAGTGGCTGGGTGGGAATGTTTGCTGTGTATTTGAGCAAAATTTGTTGATTATTGGACTGATTTATTGTTTTTTGTTCTCCATGTATGTCCGATAAGTGTATTTTCCTTTTTAATTGTATTTTTTCTATTCCTGTAAAGTTTGTCTTTAAATGTAGCCACACAATGTTCTGTAACTTCTGACATCCCAATATCGATTGTTTCCTGAGGACTTTACTCAAAGGTCATAATTACAGGGTTGTTTGGGTTTTTTTTTAAACAGCTGCAAAGCTATTTTTTGGGTTTAACAAATGCAACACGGCACAAAATCTGGTGAATGGGAAATGCACCAGGCAGGTACCTGAGCACGGGGTCAGAGCAGTCCTGACTCTTGATAAATCCCCAGGGAGCACACCATCCTCTGTCACAGCCCGGAGCTCCAAAGCACTTACCCACCTGAGAAAAACCCCTTTCTTTCTAGAACAGTCACTAAAGGCGCAGAGGCTTTGGGCAGCTGGCGGGAGATGGTGTTCCCTGCTGGAATCCCAGCGCTGGGGAAGCTCCCCGGCCTCCAGCCCAGCCCTCAGAGCCTCGGCCTGCGCAGCTTCTTAACTTCACCCCCCCATTTTCTGGACGTGAACGTTTTTGGGTGTGACAAAGACACTGCGGCCTCGAGGGGCTACACCCGCGCTAATTGTCGTTCTAATTAATTTATTTTACAAGGCCTGGCCTTTGCCGGGTGTCCGCCCTCACAAGGGACAATCACAGCCCGAGCAGCCCCGGGCCCCCGCTGCCCCCTCAGCATCGTTCTCCTTGTCACGCCCGTGTTTTCGGGGTGATTTATCGCCGACACGGGTCACGATCATCGCGACAGCACACTCGGGGCAGCGCTCGCATCCCGCAGGGAATTCCTGTGGATCCAACTGGCTCCTGTACCGCGGTGACAGTGCTGAGGGCGGGACGCGCCTCCTCAGCGCCCCCGCCAGCCCGCACCGCCTCGGGAACGCCTTGTTTGGCCGGAAATCCTCCCGAAATGGCTGTCCCGGGGGATTTCCTCATGAAAATAAAGGATAAACCTGCGGGAAAGGGACGGGACGGGCGCTGGGAACACCCCCCCGTTCCCCCCCCGCGCTGAGTTGGTACGTTCCTCGCGCCCCCGGCGCGATGGGCTCGCCCGCCCCGCCCCAGCGCCAGGACCACGCCCCCAGCCGCCCGTTGCTAAGCAACACTGAGCGCCGCTAAGTGGTCGTTGCTATGCAATAGCGTCATCGGAATGCGCCGGAAATGAGTCGGCGTACCCGGAAGTGCGGGCGGAAGGAGAACCCGGAAGCGCCATGGGATGCGATGGCGGCACCATTCCCAAGCGGCACGAGCTGGTCAAGGGGCCTCGCAAAGTCGAGAAGGTCGGGGGGAGGATCCGCGAGGGCTGGGGGGCTGTGGGGCTGTGGGGACGGGGAGGCCCGGCCCGGGGCCCCTGTTTTAGTGCGGCGCTGGTGGCGGCTCAGGGCGGGGCCCTGTGTCCTGTGGAGGGGGTTGGACGTGAAGTTCAGCAAGGCCAAGGGCCGGGGCCTGCACTGGGGTCACACCAGCTCCGGGAGCGCTCCGGGCTGGGGAGGGGCTGGAGAATTCCTGAGGGAGCTGGAGAGGGGCTGGAGAATTCCTGAGGGAGCTGGGCAGGGGCTCAGCCTGGAGCAAAGGAGGCTCAGGGGGCCCTTGTGGC
>JAYDZK010000070.1:12268772-12294010 GCA_034509185.1 Euphonia xanthogaster | reverse complement strand
CAGCCCTTGTCCAAACTCTCTCTCCCTCTTTCCTGCAGCTCCTTCAGGCCCTGTGAGGCCACACTGAGCTCACCCCAGAGCTTCTCCTGTGCAGGTGAACAATGCCAGCTGTGCCAGCCTTTCCTCACATTCTGTCTCTCCCTGTGTTAGGATCAGACTGGAGATGGAGTCTCTGTCCCAGCCCTGCAGTAAATCTGTATTTTACTGCTCTGGGACAGGGATTTCCTCACAGCCTGGTTTGGGCAGAGCAGCAGCTTCTTTGTCACCTGAGGGATGAGAAGAGGAGGAGTTCACAGCTTAGTGGTTGCAATTAATCCCTCCAGATAAGGATTAGCCAGGAGATTCTCAAGATAAAAAACCAAAATATCTATTGTGGTTTAATGTAGCCAATACTTTTCATTCAATTTTTACATTGTGCAAATTAATAATAAATTCATTGCCCATTTAACTATGCTAATAGTTGGATTAGATGCAAGACCTTGTAAAGAAGGTGGGCTGTGAGCTGCCAGCACTGCACAGATCTCTCTTAGTTTTCTTAAAATTATTGTGTGTTGTCTTTTCTTGGAAGGTTTTGCTTCCTGAGAAACTGTGGCTGTGTGTTCTCTGAGCGTGCTCTCAAGGAAATTAAAGCAGAAGTTTGTCACAAGGTGAGTTTTTCCAGCTGTGGAAGCAGCTGGGCCATGTGTGTGTTTGTACAATTGCATTCACTACTCTAAAAAGGGAGTTTTTAATCTCAGTATGCAATTTGAAATGGAACTTGTGAAAGTTCTGTTCTATGATGGCCTCAAGTATTTCTTCATGGCCTTTTTAATTTAAAAAAATATTCTAAATAATTATAAAAATGAGTATTTTTGTTCTCAGAGTTGGTTTTGCAGCAACTACTTTTCCCCCAATATCTGGTACTCATTTCAGTTTTTAAAGGGTGATTGGTTTAGTTTTGGGGGTTTTGTTTGATTGCTAATTTTTTCTTCCTGAATGCACGTGGCTTGTGCTTTACCAGTACCTGTTCTATGGTTAAACTGGTTGTATTTTCAGGTCATGTTTTGTATTTTTGAAGGACATTGGGCTTTGCTTTTTTTGTTATTTTTGGGTGGGCCCAACTTTGTAGAATTCTCAGCAGTTCTATAAATTATTGTAGAAAATACTGACCTAATTTCACATAGCTGATCTCACTGTAAAGGTTTTTTTGTAGCTAAGGACAATGATAAAATGAGCAAATACCCTTTTTTCCTATCACTACTTTCATTATCAGCAAGATTTGTGGTGAGAGTTGCCCCACTTGGGCAGTTATTTAATTTCTGTGAACACCCTGATATTGGATAAAATATGGAGCATATTTATATTAAACAAGACCTGGGAAGGAAACACTTTTGTCGTGCTAAATTGTTCAATATTGTAAGGTTTAATCTCACATTGCTGCTTTCAGTGCTCATTTTGTTCTGTCCTAATGGCTTTGTTTCCACTTGGCAGATATTCATTTATTTTTAATGAGGTTTTTTTGTTTGCATCTGAATTTTTGTTGATGTATGGGTGTAACCAGAGCATAAAATGCAGGAATGAGATGTTTTGTCCATGGTTTGGCCAGTCTGATAATTTTATAAAAACCAAATGAATCTCACGTATTTTCCCCTGGCTTTTTTTCAGTAATGAGTGTTTAGCATGCAGCTGGAAATTCTTCATAATACTCAGAAATATTCTTCTAGAAACAATTAAATGGATATAATGTTTAGTCTCTCATCCTCTCGTGGCACAAAGACAATGGTAACCAGCTGAGAGAACCCACTAAGGTCAAAGAGTGGTTTGGCAGATTTAAGTTCCTGTGGATGTAAAATAGGCTAGAAGTGGTGTGGGGACAGGGGAGAGGTTATGGGATTGGTGCTGGAAGCCCTTCTGGGGGTTGCTTTGAAAGTTAAGGACAAGATTACATTTAAAATGTACTTTCTTGCATCACTTCAAAGTTTATTTTGGACTTGTTTTCAGAGTCAAGTAAACACAGACTTGAACTAGTGCCCTAACTGTTAAGCTCTGTGGCATATCAAACACTTCACTCCAGGTTTAATTTAGATCTGAAACTTTCTGAAATTTAGATGTGAAGCTTTTCTGAATTTATGCCCAGGGCTGTCAGATCCAGAGCTGGGTGTGCAGCAGTGGTTCCAGGGTCACTTGGGCACTTTCTGCTCCTAGGGCACCAAATTAACAAATATTTGCTGAGGTCTGATTGAGCAACTCTTAACATAATAACACAGAATTCATGAAGGCTTTTCATGTATGTTTCAAGGTGATATGGTCATGGTAATCACAATAATGAGTTGAATACTATTTCTTATTACTTGAGAATGGTTTAATGATGATTTTCCTACAATTTCGTTTCAAATCCAAAATCCTTTAAGCAAAGAAGGTCATGCTGCAAAGATATTCCTAGGCTGACATGGTCAAGTCGTACCAAAATTGTATTTTTAGGCCTTTTTGTGCAGGTTTTTTTGCCTGGTTCTGTTTTTGCAAAAGGAGCCCATGGTATACAGTGCCTGGCTATTGAACTTTTCATTTGAATTCAGTTTGGAAGTGATGCACAACAATTGTTCTGTGTGGTGGTGCCAGGGGTGGAAGCTGGAGACTGGATTGGCTGCAATGTTGGCAATAAGGAACGCTCCTTTCCCATTTTAAAAGACATCATGGAGTGGATAAATGCTGGCACTGCCCTACAGTGGACTGGAGAGAAATCAATTATGAATATTGCTATGATTAGTCCATGCCAGACACCCATTAGCTTCAGTAATGGTTTGGAGAGAGACTCTCAACAAGCTCAGCACGAACATGTGCCTGGCTTTTATTTTCCTTTTCTTTTTTAGCTTTATTTCCCTCCATAAAAAAAGTATCCTCAGCAATATTTAGCCACAGGGTAAGTCCTGGATTATCCATGAAACCGAGCACAGGCCTTTGGGTTGAGTTTGTAAATAAATAGGGACCAGATGGCCTTTCTTTAGGTTAAAGTTCATTTGCAAGAAATGATGTTTCCAATAAACTTGTGTGGGAAAATGAGGAGTAAAGTTCCAGCAACCTGGGAATAAATTTGGAACAAGGAACTTTCGTGTCCTGTTGTTGGGTCATTTGATATTTTTGGGAAGAGGTTCAATCTGTAGCCAGTTTTCTTGTAAAAACTCAGGGATGTTTTAAGTGCATATTGAAGATTGCATCGAAATTGCTCCTTTTAAAATTTATTGTTATTTATTTATTTATTTATTTAATTTCTATTAATAATTTGCGGTTTTTAATCAAGTGAGTTGTCCAGGTGTTACTGCACTTGCTGCAGGCTCTTTGCTTCTCTCAGTCAGGGATGGAAAAATGCTTCAAAAATAGCTTTTTGCTCAGTTTTCCTGTAATCCCTGGCCTCAAATCTTCCCTGTTTCCTTGCCCTGAACTCCTGCAGAGACTCAGAACAGACACTTGGAGATAAACACGTGTTGCAGGATCCTTCTGTTATTAGGAGCAAAGCCTGGGAAGGGCAGCAGTGATGTTGCCATGCTACAAAATGAAATTAGGGATGTGGCTGGCCATGGGAAACAAAAACAAACCCTCACCCCCCAGTGGCATGGGCTGTGTCACAAGCTGGTTGTCACTTATGTACAAGCTCTGAAATTTTAGCATCAGCTTCATTATTCAAAACATTTCACGAGACATTCAGTGTCCATGACTTTAATTTGTTATTTCTCCATATTTTATCTTTGTTCAGTCACTGCTTCCATTTTATTATTTTCATGCTTTGGCTGTGAACATGAGGAGTATTGACTTTCCAGCTAATTAAGTCACTTGATGGATGATGAACTTCCCCCCTTGATTTCAGGCATTCTTTGGGAATGAGCCCATTGCTACCGGAATAAATCAACCCAGTTCATTTAGAGGGTGCAGGACTGTGCTTTACCCTCGATGCACAGAGTGAAGCTGTGGCTGTAAATATCCACATTTTCTACTGTCTCCTGCCAGGATGCTGCACGGGATCTGCTGGGGAGGGGGCTGAGCTCACCCACCCAGCTGCATGTTGAAGTGGCTGTGCTCCTGCAGGCGCCAGTGCTCCTCGATGGGCACCTGAGCCTGGCGCAGCACCTTGAGCCGCAGCCGCCGCTCCAGGCACTCCAGAGCCAGGGGGTTCCTGCCAGCCTCAAACTTGTTGGCAAACAGATGAGGGGACTCAATAATCCACTGCAGATCCCCCAGGCCATAAATGCAGATGTCTCTGATGTAATGACCTGCAGAGATAAATTGGAGAGGTGTGGCAGCAGCAGGAAGATGAACGGAAGCGTTTTTTAAAAAGAGTTTTTCACCTTTGGATTTCTGCATAGAAATCAAGCAGGAGGATGATGCCACAATATTATAAAGACATTTCTAATGTTTCTGTTTTACATAAATAGATGTTTGTTACCTCCATCTGCTTCCCTGCCATGTTACTCTGCTTAATAAGATCTTGTAGTTGGGCATCAGATGTTCTGAGCTCCTGCTGGGATTCCCTGCTCAATCACACCCGGGGCTCAGTTTACACACTGGGGGATTTAAATTATTTCTGCATGCTTTCCATGTGGTCAGCACTACTCTTTCTTATTGTTGTTCAAACTGAAGGGATTGAAGCCAATGTTGATGAAAGTTCCTGACAAACATCCTTGTCAGGTAAAGCTCCTCCACTGAGAGCTGATCAGACAAATTAGTGCATTGGTAATTGGGGGCTGAAAGAAGGGTTGTCAGTGTATGGATACTGTGCTCATCTCAAAATATATAAAATATGTAACTAATATATTAATATGTATCTCAAAAATCTCTTTAATTAGATATAGTGCAGTAATTTATAGGGTGCCTTGTTTTATTTAAAACTTCCTAAATAAATTATATATGACCACTGAGGCACATTTAATAGCTCCTTTAAATAATATGTCATCACCAATTAATGCTCACCAGTCAATCAAGGTTAAGTTTATGATCAAAATTCACGTTACCTTTGCAGCCTTTGTGTGAGAGCCCTTCTTGATCTTTCCATTTAATGGCTCTTAGGTCTCCTTGCCAGCCTGCATTGGGTGTAGCCCCTGGAGCATCTTTCAAAACAAAAGGCTCTGATAAGATTCTTTTCTACTTATTACAGGGAAAATTTTCACTGCTGGACACTTCTTAACTGCAGTCACATTAAGTATTTGTTTGCAGATATTTATGTCGTAAGAACAGGTATCATTCTCAGTATTACCACTTTTTAAAATTTCTTGAGAGCAAAAGCTTTCATGCAGCAAAAAACTTCTTTTTAACCAGAATTTTTCCAACTCCTGGTCTGCACTGAAGTAGCCATTTCTTTCAATCAAGCTTTGTTTCTCAGCCACCAGATGTGACTTTTCAAAAGGGCAGCAGCAAAGCTGAAGCAATGACTTTATTTCTGCATTTCAGAGCTGTTCAGCTCCGAGCTCACAGCCTCTCCCTGCCCAAAGCCCTGCCCTGCTGGGCTCATTGGTGGCAGAAATGCCCAACTCTTACCAGGTAAACGATTGAGGGTGACCCAGTAGTGCTCATCAGGGCTGTAGGTGTCCCTGGACCACTCCAGCAGAGCTTTAGCCCGGGCATCACTCAGTGTGAACTCCACAAAGCCCTTGGTGAGGATGTAATAGGCACTGCCAAAGTAGATGGTCAGGTTATGTGGGGGCTGAGCTTTCCTGACCTTTGCTGGGTACACATATGGCACTCCAGAGTGCACGTACTCCCTGTAGCTGAACTCTGTCCTGTGCTTCACATGCAGGGGCTGCACTATCCCAGGAGTGATATTTTTACCGTTCCACTTACTTTTTATATATTGTATGATTTCTTTATTTGTTTTCAGGGGGTAATCTTGACCACACAGATTAATAACATAATTCCACTGAATTTTGGAGTTAACGAGGTCTCTCATGCAATTAATGTCAGCTTGTAATCTTGAAAACCCTGCATAAACAACGTGTTCTCTTTTGGAGGAAATAAAGATATTTTCAAAGCAGTTAACGATGTTCTGTACAGCAGTTTTATAACCTCTGGGTGACTTTTCATCAATGTGGATGCAGTAAATATTCTGAGGCATATAAATAGCTCTTAGCAGCCTCACAAACATTTCCAGCTCCTTGTGAATTGTAATAATGTATGCCAAGGAGAAATTCCCTTCTTCCTCTGACAGTGGTCTGGTGATAAAATGCAGAGTCTTCAGGACTGTGGAGCAGCTGCAGGAAGTCTGAATGCAGCTGAGGGCTTTGGGCTGGTAGGAGTTCTGACAAAAGTTTCCAATTTTAAAGGCTGCAGGTTTCCCCACAAAAAGAGCTGAACAAAGTTCATCAGGGTAAAAACCACACTCTGCTCTTTTGACCCGGAATTTTTGGTCATCTGACTCGTCATAGAGTGGAACCTTTAGGTAAATGAAGGTGTAGATGAACGTACAGACAGCAACACACACTAAAAATCTTGATTTCTTTGCATGAAATAGGTTCATCTTTTACTTCCAGCTCCTGTCTTCTTGTCATAGTCCAGCTAAACATTCAGATCATCTGAAAGGAAAAGTGAGATAGAGGGAAAGAACCTGTTTATTTTTTTAAATAGCTCCCATGCCAGTGCTGCATTTATAAATGTTGGGATTACTACCAGGAGGAACTGTGTGTGCCCACACTGGGTGCACTCAGCCCTGGGAATGCAGAGCCACGAGGCAGGAATTTTGCCTTTCCAGAACAAAATGATCTCAGAATGATGCGAAAGGACCCAAATTGGCTTTGAATTCTTCACTGCTTGAGCAAGGGGGCTCAGACCCTCAGGTGGGAGATTCCTGAGCTCAGAGGTGAGCCCAGGGAAGAAGTGAGCTCTGAGTGCTCAGGAGCAGCTGCTGCCGAGATTTCCTCAAGGCCTGGGAAACTTGAAGTTCTGCCAGAGGATCAGAATTCAGTAAATTAAATCAACAGAAAATTTATTAAATAAACAGAAGGAAGAGGCTAAAACGTAATCCATGAAATACATTGGATTTTATCCTTATAAAGTCAGCTAATGTTTCTGACTTGGAGAATTTTTTATTTTTTTTTTTCCTCAACATCTTTGTATTTGAGCTTTGGAAAACTGAACAGGGGGACAACACTCATTTCTTATTTTTGGTATTTGTGCATATCCTCAGATAAGGACACAACTGCCAGTATTGGCATTCTGAGATAACCAAATTTTTACAGCTGTATTAGCACAGGAGTTTTTCCATTGTGGTTTTTCCCTTACCTTTGCCTTGTGGAACAGTCAGAAGAATGAGAGTGCAGCAGTCCTGAATCCCACAGCAATTACACAAAGTCTTGATCCTTGAAGCAGTTGGTATCAAAATTCTAGAGAAAAATACCAAGGAGAAGGTGCATCAACTGCCATTAAGCTTAGTAGTTAATTTTAAAAATATTTTAGTTTTATTTTAAAGGTAGTTAATTTTCTCTTCTTTCATTCAGTGATTTTTTAAACAAAATTTGCATTTCACCTTGAAATATTTTACATGTTGCAGCTGTCAAAATCATGAAGTATTTGTCTTTACACAGGAACAGAGAAAAATAGATTTTTATAAAGATAGTTTCATTAGAAGAATGCTGCTGTGGTTAGATGGCTCGAGGTTTTTATTAGAAAGACGTGGAAAATACTTTTTTTTAATAAAAAAAACGGTATTTCCCTTAGAAGCTTGAAAATAAAGAGGGCATTGTAGTTAAAGCAGCAACAAGCCATAAAATTCAAAAAGCATTAAGAGAACAATTTGAACCGAGGGAAGGGATCCTCCATATTCCCACATTTTGAAGATCTTGTTAGGCTGCTGGGAAGGAATGTATTTATCTTTTGGTCCTTACTGGTATGCACTGGATTTCATGCTGGAATGGTGCCTCCTTCCCACTGAGCATTCCAGAGAGCAGAGCTGGCTGTTAGGTGCAGGGCTCCTCCATTTTCCTGGGATGTTCTTTAGGCAGCTCAAAGCAAAACAGGAGGCAATCAGCTCCCAGGGGAATATTTTTGCCTTGGAGCTCCTCAGGGATCCATTTACTGGGTAAACAACCTTGATGGAAGCCTTCCATCCATCTGAGCAAAAAGCTGCAGCAAATCAAGTCCGTGGCAACCTTTGGATGCTGTGCAGAAGGCAGGAGAGCAGGGATGCCACTGCAAGGGGAAAAGCAGGATTTCTGCATTGAAAATGAAATGAAATCCATCCTGGGCCAGAGCCCAGAGGGGTTTCTGTGAGGACCATGATGTACATACCCAGGGGCTGGGTTTGGGGAAACACTGATTTCTGTGGAGCCCCAATTACACAATACTGCTTAAACTTATGAAGCAGAAGGTGAAGAAGAAGGACTAGCTTCTGCTCTAAAACTTCTATTTTCCTCTCTATATATTACTATATTCTAAACCTGGAAATTTTAAGTTTTCTGCTATGTGATATTACACACTTGTATTCAAACTACACGCTTAGAAACTCAGTTCTACTATTTAATTTTGGAAGCTTTTTTTATGGCTTCAGGTTAAATGTAGTGTTCTCCTGGGGGTTAGTGTCTGATAGTACAGCAAGTTTAAAATTCTTAGCAGCTAGGGTTCTAACAGAGCTGGACTTGAACAAACTCTTTATTCTGAGGGAATAATTGGCAGGAGGAACTTTGAGATTCCTCTGAATTAGTGAATGTCATGAGATCTCTGGGGTGTCACAGGGAAGGTTCATTCTGATTATAAGAATTACACTAAAAACAGCAGGCAGCTGTAAAAATATTTAAGATTTCATACCTGATTAAATAGAAAACATCTTAACACCAAGACTGTGGGTCCAGTCCCTGTACAGACCATTTACTTGGGGGTTGAACTCAGTGATCCTTGTGGGTCCCTTCCAACTTGGAATATTTTCTGAACCTGTCCAGAATGAGGGTGCTTAGGTTTTTTCCCTTAAATATATTTTGGACGGGTTGCAAAGTGTAGTTCCAAGGAGCCAAGCTGTAAGCTGCTTGTTTCATATACCTGAATTTTTATTACCCTTCAAGTAATAGCTTCTGGGGCTGTTTCAGGCTGTTAAGTGCTTACCATGGATTTTTTCCTACTGGACTGTGTGACATCTAGAAACTGTATTTTTATGGCAGCATAAAAGTACACAAACAGCCCATAATCAGGTAAGAGGCAGCAATTCCTCTCCAGTGTTAACAGGTTTATGGGGAACGGCAAGAACAGAGTTTGACATCTTTCAGCCTCAGGAGGATATTATGGAATGAAAGCGTCTTGGTACCAGATTTAGAGCTGGAATTGCAGCTGTCAGTGCCACTGGATATGAAATTTGTTGTTTAGCAGGATCCTCTCAGCCCTGTCGGCTGGAAGGATTATTATCCCAAATTTCCTGCTGCCCTTGAGGAGCAAGAGATCCCGTTGGGAATGTCCACTGTCCATAATGACTCTGCTGGGACTGTCTTGCCCTTGAGTCTTATTATGTAAGAGTGCCATGACAAGTATTTTCTGTTAGCAGAATGTCTCTGAAACTCAGCATTTCATACCTGGTGCACAGGTTTTCTAAATCTGGAGGATGAAGTTGTATGAATTTTTAAAACTCCTGTGAGTAGAGTGTGACATTCTTGGAATAAAAGAAAAAAAAAGCCGAGATTTTCAAGCACCTTTGTGGATGCTTTTAAGGACATTGCTTAACAGAAAGTTGTTGTAAGCCTAAGATACTCCATCTCAATTAACAAAGTAAACTCTAGAGGAAAGGGGAATTATGATGATGCCTGGAAAAAGCTTGTGAAATGTCAGCTCAGCTCATTAATGAGACCCCATTAGCACACCCTGTGCCTTCTGTAGTAACAACTCCTTTTGCTTTTTGCCATTGCATTTAGGACTGCATCACTGCACCTCAAAACATTCTGTTTTCTCTGTGCTCTTTGCTTTTACCTAATATTAAAGTTTAGATCAAGTTCGCTTTGTATGACCTTGTAATTTAGTGAGACAAATGACTTGGGAATGCTTCATCGTCTAATAAAATGCTGAAAATGCATTAAATAGTTATTTCAACTTTTTTATAGCTGATTTTTTTTATTTGAAAGGTATTTACTCAGGCATTAATGTAGACATTTTATAAACAAGGGAAGACTACTTCAGTCCTTAAAAAAATGTTAAAATCAGTTCTTTTAAATGCTTTTTCCATTGCTTTGTTTTTTGTTTAAAAGGGGGTCAGAACATGGAGTCTGCTTCTGGATTTTGAGATGCATTGAGTAAAAACATTTCTCCATCAAACCCAGTTATTTAAATAATTATTCAAAACCACTGTGTAATTTGCATATACAGCAAATTTATGAAGTTTTAGTGTTCCTCGTTGCTATTTTTCCTCTTTTCCTGTTACGTTTTTTTTCCCTTGTGTATTTGACCTCACAGTAATTTAAAACAAAAACCAGTAAAAGCTATTTAAACCCTTAAGTTCTAGAGCTGTAAAAACAATAAGTTGCATAAATACTGTGATTTTTATAATACAACTAGTACTAATGACCTCCATCCTTCTGTGCATCCGTCACAATGTAAAGAAGGAACGGAAATGTAAAGCTCAGTGCAGATTTGCGTGCTTTCTCAGTAAAATGACCGCTTTACAGAAGGAAAAAGCAAGAAGCCGCGATGTCAGCGATGCAGCCTTACCTGGTCCAGGAGACGGCAGCATAATAACAATACCAATAATAATCAAGCAGATTTGGGGCTCCTTGTCCTTCAGCAGGGCGGGCGGCGCCGCTGCCGCCGTTAACCATTAACGGAGCGCTCCTGCCGCGCTGCTGTCCTGGGAGCGCTCCTGCCTTCCCGGCAGAGCGGCTGGCACCGCCTGCACCGGGCTGGCACCGCCTGCACCGGGCTGGCACTGCCCGGCGTGCCCGGGGGGCTGTGCCCCGGGAGCAGGAGCAACGCCTGATCTCACCTGAGCCCCCAGCTGCAGCGCTGGGGGCGCTGGGACCTGCCTCCTCCTCCTCCTCCTCCTCTTCCTCCTCCTCCTCCTCCTGCCCTTAACTGTTCGCCTGCCGAAACTTTCCAGTTCCAGCAGGGAATTGCTGCTGCCAGGCGTTTCCAGCGGCTGGGAGCTGAAAAGAGAATAAATCTTGAAAAGGATCTCTCTTGAAAAGAGAGAGATCTCCTGGAAGCACAGACCTCACTTGGGATGAGCAGCTCAGCGGAAGTTAGAAAGAATTAAGGTGTAAGTTAGCGAAAGAATTCAGTGAGTGCCTCTTATAACTGTAACAACCTCTGCAAAAGGGGGATCAAGCCCCGAGTGGGCTGAGGAGATAAGAAAAAAAGGGTTTGAATGGAACTGCTGGCACTTCTGCAAAACAGGGTCTGGCCCTGCTGGGTAAGGAGATAAGGAGGAGGTTTAAGTGTGAGTGCTGTGTCTGAATGCTGCTGTGAGCAAAGGACCACCCCTGCTGGGCCAGGAAAATAGGAAGAGCTGATACGAAAGGCTAGAAAAACAGATTGGGAATGGCTAGGAAACAGAAGGACATAATAATTATAACCACAGCTATAAACAGAATGTAAGTCTTGTAGCAGTAAAGTGAGGTGTGTGTGATAAATATGTGTGGTAGAACAGTGCCATGTTTGGAACCCTGCAGTAAAGAAACCACAAGTTCTGTAAGACCCCAGCCCTTCAAACTCTAACTTTTAGATAAGCAAACAAATAAGGGCAGATCCCAGAATTGTAAAATTTAAAAAGTCTGTGTGAAATGAACCCCAGGCAGAAATGCACCAGGAGGTGTTAACCCTGTGTGTTCTCTGGTGCCAGAAAGGTGTGCTGTGCTTTACAGTACCTGCTGTGGAGCAGATTGCTTTGAACCATCCTTCACACACCCAGTGTTTGCTGTTACAGCCTTTTGAAGGTTCTTTGATAAGTGGAAAGTTGAGCTTAAATGTGCTGTGATTAGGAGGAAACATCCTGATAAAAATAGCATGTTGGTCAGAAATAAACAGAAAACCTCAAAGTAAGTTAAGGCACAGCTGCAGGTATGGCAGGTACAAAATTATCACTGATTTTAAGAGAAACTCTGTAAATTGAGGCTTTTTCTTGAACTGGTTTGGGAGTAGATGCTGCAGCTCCTGAGTGGAAGCTCACATTCTGTGAATCACTAGGTGGGGAATTTCCACTGTTTCCAAGTTGTCCTTTGCTCCCTGACCCATTGCATGTCTGGGTTGGGAACAGTGTGAAAAAAACATGTTCAGCAAATCTTACACTCCTGAACTTCTAGTGGCTGAACCTCTGGAAAATTCTCTCTCTTAAAACAAGTTTTAGTTAAATGTGGCAAGCAAGAATAATCTTTAATACATGAGCTTGTATGGCTGGGAGATGAACAGTGAGATGATCAATCCTCTTCCTAAATGTCCCTGTTTAAAGAGAGGCAGTCAGGTTGTGGCCATCCATGTCCCATTTCCTGGTGGGAATTGTGCATTTCCTGGTAATGGTCATGTTCAGGAGAACTGCAGGAATTCACTGTTAAAATGTGGGAAAGAGCCTTTGGGTTTCTCTAAAGACACCAGACTGTAACACTGGTGTAAATATTTACATATGGAAACATAGTTGCCTCTTGCTTATTTGTATTACATTCAGGCTGGAGGAGTCATGCACAGAACTACATTTTAGATGCTATAAAAAATGAAAAATTAAGGTGTCCATGCAGTTTACAGGAAGAAATAATGTACAACTCTTGTCTTGGGCAGCTGAAACTGTAAACTCTAGAATTCAGGAAGTCAAATTACTAGTTCATTACTACTTTAAAAATCCTCTGTTTTATACTTTAAGAGAAATGAAAGCTATGTCATGTAGGAATGTCCTCTATTCAAGGTGCTAAGAACTACAGCAAGTGCCTTCATCTATATTTAAAGGCCCAAGATAAACAAGGTACAGCAGAGGAGACCCTGTGATATCATAAAAGAAACATCTGCCTCAAGACCTTAATTAATCTGAAGGAAGAAACATCTGAATTTGCAGAACTGAAACTTCTTTCTGCTTTTTGTCTCATTAAGATGTTTGGAAGGGTATGGTCTCTGACATAATCCAATGTTGTCATGGCAAAAAAATTTTTTTCAGGGAATGGGAAGAACACTGTCTTCATTTCCTTGTTTCTTGTAAATGCTTTTCAGTTTTGAAGAATTCTGCCTGTGTGTTCCAGATGGGAACCTGGATTTGCTTCCTCTTTTAAAATGCAATATTTAATGAACTTAGAGTCTGCTGACAAAATATGTTTGGAAAATGCTGTATTAGGAAACAGCCTAGAAAAGAAATTGTGGGGCTTCTCTAAAGGAATTTGTGGGGCTTCTTTAGAACCAAGTCAGCTGCCAGCTCCTGCCTTAGAATGAAGACTGAAATTCTTGATTTTGACTTTCAATTTCTTCAATTCTTGATTTGACTTTCAGTCTTGACAAACAATTTCTTGATTTTGGACTGAAATTCTTGATTTTTTTCTTCTCACTCCCAAGTGTGAGATCACACCAGGCTGGGATTTCTCCTTGAGTAGAAATGGAGAAATATGGGTGTGACTTTTCCTGCCTGCTGTGCCTCTCTCCAAACCTTGTTTATCCTCTCAATTTCAGGTTCACTTTTGAAGCTGTGCTCAGCACCTGAGCAAAGTCCTGCCCATATGTCCTTTCATTTGTTTACTTCCTACTGCAAATACAGGAGTAACCTTCCTAAACCTTCGTTTAGAAAAAGAAGAGGAATGGCAGAGGCAGGATTATAAATTAATCTTGCAGATTAATAGAAAGCTTCTGCATTTAACAAAATAACCAAAAAAAAAAAAAAAAACCAAAAAAACAAAACCAACTAAACAAAGAAAAAGCAAAACCAAAACAAACAAACAAAAACCCCAAAAAACAACAACTATGAAAACCCCAACCAAAACAAACAAAAACAAAAGCAAATTGAGATCTTAGACAAGAAAACATCGTGGTCAATGGGCTGGTACATCAAATGATTGCAAATGTGCACAGGAAAACATCTGTGCCTTGAACCATGAAACGTGGAGGTACACAGAGCACATTACAGCCATTATCCAGATTAATTTATGAAAGTAGTTGGAAACTTGGGAGTGTTTGATAAATCAGATAAGGATATGGTCTCTGTGATACAATCCAGTGAAGCAGCAAGGCAGGGGTAATGAATTTTTCTGCTTTTGTGACTCCTTTTTATTCCCACAGTAAAATAAAACAAAACAAACAAACAAAAAACCCAAACAAAAAAACCCTTCATGTTTTCCTGTCTACCAATTGAAGAGAAAAATTTGCTGTCTGTTCCACATGTGGAGGAATAACACCTTTGCTCCCATCAGTTGTTGTTTCTTATCTCACTAAGGTGAAAGACAAATTCAAGAGCAGAATGGCATCCAGGCCTTGATCAGATGCACTCAGAACTAAAAATCAGAAAGTACTTTCAGGTTTTAGCCATGGGGTTCAGTAAATTGAGTAGATTCTAATTAGGAATGCTTTTAAGTACATTTGTGCCAGTAAAACAAGGAAACCATGAAAAGAAAATACACAAATAAAAGAATTAGTTCAGAGTGTTATTTATAGGAGCCAGAAAAAGAAATATGCAATTTTGTCCTTTCTTTTCTTTCATGAAGTGTGGTGTTCCCTTTCAAGAGGAAGATGTGATTGTCCTTAATGGTAATAAAGAGGATGTGGAAATTCTGAAGAAAAGGATGGAGGAAAGAAGACTTAAAAGTAAATTAGAAAAGGTGAGATTTTTATACATTATTGATTATAAAATTGGACGAGTTCTTGTCTGCAATGAATCTGCTCTTAGATTTGCTGATCTTTATAAAGATGGAGGCATTTACTCCACGAGCTGTGCTGTATTTAAATATTGCTTTGAAAACCAGTGGGTTTTTTGTGTGTATTTGGCCAATAACACCTCGAAGTTGTACATCCTAAACTTTCTCCTGACCAGCAGGAAGTGCCTTGTGCACTCAAAATGGGTAAAATGGAACAATATTTTGTGGGTCTCTTGAAATGAATCCATTCTAGTCATGAGCTACATCATCCCTGTATTTCTTGTGGCAGTTCCTGATGACAGCATCAGTTTTTTGATCTTATAAAGATGTTTTTTATTGGCCTCTGTCAGAAACAGGATGTTGGGGTCTGTGCATTCCTGGGCTGGTGCTGTAAGAGTGTGGAAGTTGATCATGTTTTGTGGTTCTCCCAGTCCTCAGCAATCACTGCTCCCCTAATTCCCACCATGCTGTTGAGGCCTTTGTGTTTTTGTGTCTGCCCAGGTAAAATGCAGTGGAAATGAATTCCTTGCAGCTCTGCCCTGTGAGCTGGGAGTTGTTCTGTGCTGCTGAGCTGTCAAATGACACTTCTGCATTTGGGGATTTTGTCAGCACTGCTGTTTTGCCCTGAACTCCCTGGAGGATGCCAAAGCAAGCAAACCTTCAGTGCTGACTCAGTTCAGGCTGCTCAGACTTAGTTGGATCTCAGGAACATAAATCATAAATCATAAATCATAAATCATGAATCTGATGCTTTCAGCCTCTGAGACTTGAGCTGGAGGTTTCATCCCTTGATTTTGCCATGCAAATATTTCCCTGGTTTGTTTTCAAACAAATGCTTGTTTACTTGCTGGGGAGCATATGATTCCTTCTCATCACAGGGGCTTTATTCATCTGTGCCAGTGCAGCATCACTGGGCCTGGGCAATACATCAAAAGGATGCTTTTCCATGAAAGTCCTGCTGGTCTGTTTCCTGTTTTTCATAGTCTTGCATCTCATGTCTGATGACTTCTGGCATAAGAGTGATAATCCCATGTGTCTGTTCAGGGTTTTTTCTTTTTTTCCCCCTCAGTACTTGGTAGTTAAAAGTTTGGGGGAAAAAATCAATTTATAATTTGTTGTGAGACTGTTGCAGATCTCAGCAGATGAGAGAGTGGTTGGTTGCACTTGGTTTTCTTTAGAAACAGGGCCCTAACAAAGCACCTCTAGCTTTGGAGCAAATAATTTTGAATAATCTGGAGGGTGATGCTGCCCACAGTTTCTGCACAGCAAAGTGCCTGAGTGTGCAGGGCAGTTGTGGCTTTAGGGTGACAGCACAAAAGGACACGGTGCCCTGCTCCTGGGGCTCTGTGTGCCCTGGGGGAAGATGCAAATGGGATTTGTTTGGTTAGTGGAGAATTACAGGACAGGATTTGCAAATCTCTCAGCCTCAAGTGGTGACCTTGGTGCCCCAGCTGCTCCCTGCAGCTGGAACCAGGTCTGCTGACCCTGCACATCTGAGGCCTGGGAGCCCAGTGCCAGTGGCAGCACAATTCCCACTTTCCTGGCACTGTTATCCAGATTTCCTCCTCCCTCCCTTCCTCCCTCCTTCCTCCATTCCTCCAGGCTCAGTGGACCTGCTGTGTTTGAGGCAGGAAGCACAAACCCCTTTTCTTTATCCTCATGAGACAAAACCTCAGGAAGATGCAGCTGGGACCAGGATAAAAAATGCTTCAAGCTCAGCTGTCACTGTGCCCCTACTGAAATCTCTGCAGTCTGTGTTCTGCTTAGTGCATTTATGCATCCATGGAGTTACAGACATCTGGGGAATGACTTTGCTTTGGAAATCCACTCCTAGAGAAGGTGGGAATCCCCTGCACTGGGGTTTTCTGGGTGCCTGAAGGGCAGAATGGCCAGGACCTGCTCTGTGGAAGGTTGGGTGGGATGAGCTTTAGGGTCCTTCCCACCCAAGCCATTGCTGACTCCAGCAGAGACAGCTTTGCAGGCAGAGCCCTGATCCTCTGCCACCCCCTCCTGGGTCAGCTTTGCAGCAGCATTTGCTGTGGCATTTTTTCCTCTGCTTCACAGCAGGGGTTCTCCTGAGCTTTAGAACAGAATGAAATATATTTATTTTCTTTGAGTTTGTGCAGCTGTCTTACAACATGTTCACAATTCAGAATGTGTCCAGTGAGAATAATGCTAATGACTGTTATAATGCATCTTTCTTTTTATGTCATCAAAGCCAGTAATGGGATTCTTCTTGGTTTTTTTTCTGTTTCTTAATCTGTACAAACATAAATTAATTTGGAAAATCTGCTGCACAGATGCTTTTTAAAAAGTTAAATTAACTACTTGCATCTTTTCTTCCCAAGCAATCCTGCGGCAGAGGGTTCAGTTATTGGCAGGTACCCAGGAGGGATTTTTTATGGACTAAACAAAAATTGAGTGGATACAAGATTCCAGATTCTTCAGACATTTTTATTGATAAAATCTTTATTTATTACAATTAATTGTGTCTTATTAATGTTGTGCAATTTATTGTGCTGCTGGGTGGGTTCAGATGATCAGTTAATGAGAATAACACCCCCCTTTCAAAGTATGCAAACCAAAATATTAAATCCAGACAAATCCAATTTTGTCCTGCATAGTTTTCTTTAATGAAACTGCAGGGTTCTCAAGGTTATTACTTTTTCCATGTAGAAATAATACAAAAATTGTGGAAGGAAGAGTTCTACTGGGTAAGAAGTAAAAATGTACTGAATTCAATTGTGTGTCTATCAAATACAAGTTGGGAGTTTTATCTCCTTTCAGTCTGTTACAGATTTCTGCTTGTGTTGTTTCAGAAATCAAAGAAAGGCAAGACAGCAGCAGCAGCTTCTCAGCAAGAGCCCTCTGCAGGTAATATTCTCCAAATTCTGTATCTCCTTCTGAGTCTTGAAGCTGTCAGGATTTCATTTTTCTGGTTTTTTTTTTAATTTTTTTTTTTTTTTTTTTAGATTCTCCAGGTCCTTCAAAAGCTAAGAGTGGAAAGGACTGTGTTAGTTCCAGCTCTGGGGAAAACAGGCAGATAATCTTCACCAAAAGTTCAGGTTGGTGGTTAATCCTGATGTGAAAAAGGGACCAGATTTGCTGGTTTATGTCATTCTAATATTGCTTTAAGTTGGGAACCTGACTTCATGAGATGAGAGGTTCTTATTTAGACACTCATGGGTCTGCTCTGTTTTCCTGGCTGTGATGAAGTGGAGGAGAATTTGCACTTTCCTGATGTACAGTTGATCAAAAACTATGTTATGGCATTTTATTTGGATGAATTTTGTTAAAAACCCCTGATTATTTGACTTTTAATCCTCTGTTTTGCCTGCTGATTTGCTGTGTGTCCTTGGGAACACTGGAATAGAACTTTAGGATGAACTGATGAACCCACAGCAGCCTTAAATCCAAAGAATGGTGCCTTCTCTTTATTTAATTATTTACCTATGCTGCTCTTTAATGTCCCCAGACTGATGTTTTCAAACAGAATGGGTACAATTTTAAGGTCAGTCTGAGATTTTTGTGGGAAGAATTAAACCCTGTACCTTAAAAAATCAGAATAATTGGAAGATTCTGAGGATGATGATCTGTAGATAAATTGGGAGAAGCTGAAATTCCATCAGCAATGCCTGACCTGCCCTCTACTGTCTGCTTTTATGCAGGAGAGACTTTTGAAAATATTTCATCCCAGATGATGAGAATTGCTCCTGGATGTTGAGCAACCTCATAATCCTAATAATATTAATGAATATTTTATTTTCTGAGGGTGTAAAAAAAGTACTTTTTGAAACTGTTTCTGTTGGGGTTGCACACTCAGTTCCATGAGGATTTGGGGTTGCACACCCAATTCTGTGAGGATTTGGGGTTGCACACACAATTTTGGGATTGCACACCCAATTCTGTGAGGATTTGGGGCTGCACACACAATTTTGGGATTGCACACCCAATTCTGTGAGGATTTGGGGTTGCACACCCAATTATTGGGAGCCCCTGTGCCTCAGTTTGACTCAGGATGTTGAATTTCTGCATTCATTTCTCTGCAGCAGAGACTTGGCTTTTTCAAACTTCATCCTGCAGCTTGGGAGATGAAATAGTTAAAAAAAAAAAGGGATTTTTATGTAGCAGTAGATAAAATACACTGAGAAAAATGGTATCAGGAACAGAGGATGGGCATTTCCCCACTGCAGGCATCACATAAAGCAGAGCATTGTTGTTGGTCATAACTTTGCAAAGGATGAAGGGAGCAGAGGGATTCCCTGGGGAAAGGTGTGGCACAAGTTCAGTTTTTTGGCATTTGGGAGCTGATTTCCAAACAATCCTGCAGGCTGCTGGGGGCTTTCATGTTGCTAAAGAGCAGAGCTCCTCAGCCATTTTTCATTGGGAGGAATAAATGTTGTCAGTGCTGAATTGCAGTGCAAGAGATTTGCAGAATTCCTCTCTCAAGGTTTCTAAATGTATTTAGAGTGTGAATTCTAAAAGCTGTTGCATCCAGTTATGGGAGATATTTATGAGAGAGCTGAAAAAAATGCATATATTTTAATTTTCCAACACTGTTTTTCATCTTTATTTAACTACCTTTGTCCGTTGTAAGCTGTCGTGCTTCATTCTGTTCCTTTTTCCCCTCAGAGAATGGAACCCCATCAGTCCCAGGAAAAGTCAATAAAGCTCCTTCCACCAGCACCAAGAGATCCATTGCAGACAGCGAGGACAAGTCTGAGGCTTACAAATCTATTTTTACAACTCACAGCTCAGCCAAACGTTCCAAGGAGGAGTGTTCCAACTGGGTTACTCACACAGCTTACTATTTCTGAAACAATGAGGAGCACCCATGGCTCCTTCCCTCCCCGTGGCTCTCTCTGCCCAGCTCTGCTGCAGAACTTTTGTGCTGCTCTGGTCCTGGCTGGAATTCCTGTCTGTAAGCTGGTTATAAACCTGTTCATAGCTGGAGAGCCCGTGCCAGCTGCAGCTTCTGGTAAATAAGAAATAGACCAGCAGAATCCGTGTTCTAGCAGCAGATTTCATGCTGAATTGTTGGAATTTTTGCACAAAAATGCTCCTTTTCTCCTCCCAGTTGGATGTTATCCTCAGTCACAGTGTCCTCAGGAGGAGAGGAGAAGTTCCTGCTCTCCTCCTCTGTTGATTGCCACAAAATAATTGTGTAATTACAGTTTTCAGTGTATTACTACAGAATTCAAACCCTCTGTAACTTTTTGACAGCAAGAAGAGAAATAGCTTTTTTTTTTTTTTGTCAAGCTAACTGGGTCCTCAGTAGAACTCTATATTTCTAAAGGGTTCTGTAGGTATTTCCAAATAATTTAATTTGACAAGAGTAGATGAGAGCACAGTCACAAAAATGTTTGTGCAACATCCTTGTCCATGTTGTTGTAGCCTGTTTCCAGCAGCAGAATATTCCCTTGGTGGCATCTGGATCCCATAAATCCCCACATGGAATGACCAGAGGGAAGGCTGGAACTTTTTCACTTTCCTCTCTCTCCCTTGTTTAAAATTGAAATCTGCTTTTCTAATCTTGGCCCAAACTAACCAGAAAGTAGGAGGCTTTAAAAACCACTGCCTGATGTTACCTTGTTACCTTTGTGTGTGAAAATGATTAATTATCCTTGTAATATAATTTTAAAAGTGTCCCCATTTATAATTGGCAGTAGTTACCTGGAGATTGAAATGCTGTGTTGATATTTGAATAGGTGGTCTCCATGATTCAAACAGCTTGAATGAAACTGCTGGGATTTTATTATTATTTTGATAGGTATAATTAAAAATTGGTTTGCTGTAGGATTTCTATGGTGGTAAGGATTTTTTGTTTCCCAGAGATGTGAGCACATCAAGCAGTTTGAGGTTTGCTGGAGCTTCCAGGAAGCACTCAGGCACATTTTGTATGCATGGCTGGGGATCAGCTTTGTTCTCCTTGTTCTGTGTTCTTTTCATTATGATCCTTTATTATTTGTTGCTTACAGATAATGAAATTTCTGCACTAAAGGTGTCCCATAGTAGGGCTTTTCTTTGCAGTTTAATTCTGTTTGACAATACATATTAAAATCCTCCTGGTGTTTTATAGGACTTCACTTTTCTTCTACTTCCAGCAGTTATAAATCCTAAAGGGAAATATTTATTGCTTTTGATTCAGTTCATACTTTGCTAAAAATACACAGGGAAACATAATATTCAGTGTACTTCTCTTTGTTAGTGATAAATCAGGCAGAGTCCAAGCTGTTGGTCCCAGGTTTTCCTGCCCACTGGGCCATAATAGCGACTCCTTTTTTCTTCTGATCTGCTCATCTATTAAAACAAATTCCTGCCTGATTCTTCCTGTACCCCTGGGTTCATCAGCTCCTGCTCTGCCTCTCTGCCAGGGTTGTGGCCAATATTCCACCATCCCCACCTTAAAACATTTATGCTTTGTGGAGGTTTGCAGTGGGGGCTTTTCCTTCCCTTTACAGAGCTCCGGCTGGGAAGGGATGTGATGTATTGTTGGCATGTAGAATATGGTTGGAATATGAAATATTGTTGGAATATGAAATATTGTTGGAAAATGAAATATTTCTGGCCTGTTCTTGCCACAGCTGGTGGCAGCCAGGAGCCCAGATTGCCACTTGTGCTGTTGGCAGCCCGGGATGGGCAGCGGGCACTGGAACGTTGACTTGGCAGTTTTTAATGGATTCAAGGGAATAGTTTGCTGCAGGATGTTTGCTTTGTTGTGGTTTGCTCTTTGTTGGAGAGGGCAATTTAATTTTCTTTTAATGTAGGTGAATTTGAATGCTGGTGAAAGTTGAAGACTGCAGAAGCCTTAGAATCTGGAATCTGTGTTTTTTGAGATGCCACACGAGTCTCTGGCAGCCCTGCATCCATGGGGCAGTTCTGGGGCATTCATGGGACAGTTTTGTTTCCATGCTGCTCAAGCCTTGGCCTCTCTTCTGAAAAGCTCAAAAAAGGATCCAGTTAGAGCCAGTTGTGTAATTGGGGGCTGGTTTTTGGTGTGGAATTTGGGGATTGGATTGAAATGCAGCAAATTCCTTCTCACACTGGTGGTGAAAGCTGGCCCAGGTGTGCACAAGGGGAAGGTTCTGTGTCCTGAATCAGCATCCTGGAGCTCCCTGGCTGGCATGGGACAGGCTCAGTCCTTTCCACATTGCTGTCTCTGAATCCCAAAACCTGAGGGAGTTCCCACACCCAGCCCATCCTCAGTGGTCAGAGCTGCAGCTTCTTTTGTTCTCCAGCTGCCACACCATGAGATCATCACATGCCACTCAAATTGGCCAAAAAAGCTGAAAATTCCCTTCAAAACACGATGCCTGTTAGATTAAAATGTTTCTTACTAATGTCCTATTCTTAGCTGAACTGAGCAAACTGAGTTGTCTGTGAGTGTCCTGCCTTGCTGTGAGCCCAGACCCCAGTGCAGTTGGGAGCTTTTGCTTCAGATTCAGACCCTGCCAAATAGTTTCTTGGTTGCATTTAAAAATAAAAAGGCTGTTTGGACATTACAATCCACAGAGGGTCTGAAATCAGCGTGTCCTAAGCTGAATACAAATCACAGACAAAAAGGGTTTTGTTGGGAGGGTCACAAATGGAACTGATTACTGCTAGACAGTGTGGATTTCCTTCTGGAGGATGGAGCTGGTAGAATTCCTTCCTGACAGCTAGAAATTATAATTGAGTTGGGTTTTTTCTGTGTTTCAAACTTAACCAAGCTTCAAAATGAGTAAGAGGGATGGAATCCAAATCCATCTGCAGCTCTGCCTGTAAACCAGGGTTTTAATCTGAATACCCATCCAAGAGCCCAGATCCTGGGGAGGTGCTGCTGCCAGAGTCAGAGCTGTGGCTTTGTCAAGCACTGAACTTCATGTGGATTCAAGTATCTCTTACAGGTCAGTGACAGAATTCAATTTACAGACTGACCACAGATCTCATTTGGGAAAGAACCGGTTTCATTATGGCTTTGAGTCAAATGAAATTCTCTTTTGAAAATGTTTCCCTGCCAGCTCTTTGTGACACATCCAGCAAAGCCCAGCCTTTGTGTGGCATCTCTGAGAGGTTTTCTCAAAAGTCAGGGGCTCACTGGTGGAGAAACCCCTTCCCCTGGCAGAAGTGTTCAGCTCTGACTGCACTGCTGCTTTTTCCACCCAGTTTTTCCCTTGTTTCCTCTCATTTGCCTCTTTCTTTCTGCTGCCTTCAGAAATTTCCTCAGTGATGGAGGAGGGCAGGGAACAGGGAATGATGAGGCTGATGATGCTCTGGTTTTTCAGCCCCTTTTGCTCTTTTGGAGCTGATCTGCATTTGTCCTGCAGCCAAGACTGGGTAAATTTTCTCCTTGTTCCAGGTCATGTCCTAAATGTGACAGCAGCTGGAGTCAGGATACACTTGGACTTTGTCACTCCTCCATCAGCAGGAATTTCATGGAAAGGTGCTCAGGCTTTGGAACTGCCCAGGGAAGTTTGGAGTGCCCATCCCTGGACGTGTCCAAGGAATTCCTGGAGGTGGCACTCAGAGCTCTGGGCTGGGGACGAGGTGGGGACCAGGCACAGCTGGGACTGCATGATCCTGGAGCTCTTTCCCAACCATAATAATTCCATAATTCTGTGAAAGGCTGACCTGACTCTAAATTCTATGTTGTTAGCCTAAAATAGAAACAATTTGACTGTGTAAGTTTTCCTAACAGTCATGAATATCACATTTTTGTGCCATGAGTTTCCTCTTCTGCTTGTTTTTTTTTTTTTTTTTTTAATTAAAAGCAATTTATTTTAATTAAAATTAATTCCAAGGAATGCCTTGGTCTCAGTGATAAGTGAGGTTTGCCCTGTGCTGGCCAGGATGGGTGCAGCTTTCTGCAATTTGCCTACAAAGCTAAAGAAATGCAAAGCAGCTTATTGCTCAATTCTGCTGACTTTAGCAACTGGGGAGGACAAATTAAAAAAAGAAAAAGGAGAATATCTAGTCTCAACCTGGGCATTTAATGGGTCCCAAAATGTGCTGAACTCTTTAGTCTAAATGGGCTCTTTAGTGTGGTGTCAAAGAAGTTAAAAAGCGAGGGAGCTTTACCAAGCTGCCTTCATTGTTTAAACTTGTTTCACTCGTGTTAAGGCTAATGTACATTTATTCAGGCTGACAAAGTGCTGAATTTACACAACAGGGATAGTAATAATTAGGTCAGATACTTTTCAAATGGCAGCAGGGGGGTGGGAATATTTGACTCTTTCATGCTTATGAATGGCAATGATTATTAGCGCTGGCCAGGCCAACCACAGTACCTGCAAATGCTCCTCTCAGCCCGTGGATTGCCCTGCGCGGCCGGTGCCGCGTCCCAGCTGCTCCCTGCCCGCTCCAGCTGCAGGCAGAACGCGCAGCTGCTGACAACACGCCATTCCCAATGGCAGCGCATGGAATTTTAGTGAGCCCGGAGCTCAGCTTTGAATCTGAGCTCCTCTTCACTGCCGGGATCTGCCTGGGACCAATAAATTATGTTAACAAAATGGAAAAGCCGGCCATTAAAGCTGCATTGTCTGCTCAGCTGGATGGAGTTGAGCTCTGATCTTCCACCTTAGACTGCCCGGTTCTTACACATTGATCGTGTTGCCCTTAACCATTCCCAGCCCCGTGTCCCGGCGGAGGTGAGGTGTCCACACCTCGCACCTTCCTCAGGTATTTGGTGCTGCTGACTCCTAGGACAGAACCCCGGATTAGCCCGCCCGCGGAGCTCATCCAGCACAGCAGGATTTGTTTCTCCAAGAGCTTCTTTTCCCCTTGTCTTTCCCAATATTTGAACAAGTGCTGTTGTTCCATTCAGTGCCGCCCGAGCCCGATCTGCTCGCATTTCAATTGCTGTCAGCAGCGGCCAGCCTGGGCTGCTTGGATCTCTTTAACCGCGGCCACTTACTCCCGCATCGAGATTTCAGCTGCCCCAAGCTCGTTTGGTTTGCATGTTCCCATTCCTTTAGGAATCATTAAAGCGTTCCCAGCGCTCCGGTCCCAGTGGATGCGGCGGGGAGGCTCCATGGACAGCGCCAGCCGGCGCTCCAGTGCGCAAAATCCGCAAAAAAAGCTGGAATATCACTGGATAGGCCAAGTTTCAGTGCCGCACACACTGCGAACGAGCACCTGTAAGTGAGTGAGATGCACCTGGGGATGCATCCCGGGCAATGCGGGATCCGCAGCGGGGAGCGGGCGCCTGGAACATCCCGAAATGCTGTGGAATGCATGGATCCCGGAGGGAATGGCTGGGCCGGAGCCGCCGCGGGCCGGGGCACGGGGCTGGATTGAGCCTCTGGGAGACTTTTTGGGTTTATTTTGCTTTATTTAAGGAATTTGGAGCCAAAATCAGCCCGCGGGCTGAGGCCGGGCTGCGCTTCCGGACAGCGACCACGAGGGGGCGGCAGCGGCTCGGGCACGGCAGCGCCGGGAGCGCCCCGGGGACGGGAGGGACAGAGGGGGGAAAGGAAGGGGGGAAAGAGGGGACAGAGAGGGGATAGAGAGGGACAG